>CAWUFW010000013.1:2855000-2867500 GCA_963921515.1 Calotriton arnoldi | reverse complement strand
AAAGATATTGATAGAGGTAGCGGATGAGAAATAGGGTAGTGCATTGGATATGCTTTTTCAGGAGAAAAGTAACAGACACACAGATCCAAGTACAGGGAGGTACATAGATGCCCAATGGAAGCAAGTACATGTAGACCAAAGAAGATTTTTTTTTTCTTTTGTTTTTAACACAACATAATTATTGTACATGTTTATACAAAGCAATACACGAAGATAGGCACATATCTATAGTGAAAATCAATGCTTATGTATAGAGGGACAAATACATAGGGTGGGTATTAATGAATGGGAAAATGGGCAGCATTCCTGGCCCTGGTCCCGACCAGTTTCGACCAGGCTCAAACAGGCACTCACCCTTGTCCTCTCCACCCTTAGCTGGGACGCCCTAAGCCTTGGCCGTTTATAGCCCTAGTTGTCAGGTGACCCCTTCAGCCAATGGGAACCCTAGCCCTAACAATATCCAATCACAGCACTAGCCCTAAAATCTAGAACCAATAGGAGACGAGGACCTTGCAGCCAATCTTAGGCCTAGTCCAAGCACCCAACCTGTTTCAAAAACCCTTGATCTCTACGTCCAATAGAGGCCGTAGCCCTACCAGTAGTCTCAACCCTAGTCCAAGCAACCAATGGCACAGGAAGCCCTAGTCCCTACTTCCAATAGAAAGCCTAACCCTACTCTTAGTCCCACACCTAGTCCAGCAACCAACAACACCAGAAGCCCTAATCGCTACTTCCAATTAAAGGCCTAACCCTAGCCCCACCCTAGTCCCAACAACACCAGAAGCCCTAATCGCTACTTCCAATTAAAGGCCTAACCCTAGCCCCACCCTAGTCCCAACAACCAATAACACAGGAAGCCCTAGTTCCTACTTCCAATAGGAATACTAACCCTAGCCCTAGTCCCACACCTAGTCCAGCAACCAATAACACCAGAAGCCCTAATCGCTACATTGGATGACATTGGACCAAAGCACTCTGCACCCGGCCGCCCTAGTGCCGCTGGGTGTGCATCCTCGACCCTGGGTGAACCCTGGTTCTAACCCCAGAATATCAACTCCCACAAACAAGTACTTACCTGTAAACCAATAACTTCATTTCTTCTCATAGGATTGCATTGACTGCTTTTCTTTGAAAATTCTTCTAATTGTGGAGTTGGTTTGTATGAAAACTTGAAAAACTGCAAATGTACCAAAAGTGAATTACTTACCTTTTGTCTAGGAAATGTCTTTGTGTGATATTGCATAAGTATTGCAAAGTAACCTTACCTGCACCCGGCCTGGCTTGGTTCTAGAAATAAAATAACAAAATAATATTTTTATACAAACAAAATTGGTCTGATTTCAGTCTTTGAGTGTGTGACATCACTTGCGGCCCGAGTGTGTACAACAAATGCTTAACACTCCCCTCTGATAAAGCGTTACTGCTTGCCCACACTACCACAAATAGAGAGTAAGGTGCTATCTACTTTTACCTCTGACTACCTTTGGGGTTCCACTGGACTGTGCACACTATACCTCATTTTGGTATAGTACATAACAGAGCCAGCTTCCTACACTGGGCCCATCCTGGAGGGGTGGGGGGGGGTATTGTATTGTTTCTGGTCCCAGAGAGCAGAGGCTCTCTACCAAGGGGTCCAGAAACATGTTTGTGTGTGGCAGGCTGCCTAAAGCCAGTCAGGGTAGGTAGGTTTTCAGGGGGCACCTCTGAGGTGCCCTCTGGAACCAAACAACTCCTTTTAATAAATCCACACTGATGCTGGTGTGAGATTTATTAAACCATGTACTCTATCACTCGTGGGTTCAGTGAAGCCATCATGGTGCTGTGGAACTTGATTTAAGATCCCAGCCCATGTACTCGCTATGGCTACCCTTGCACTTACAATATTAAGAAATAGACGCTAATACTGTAGGGGCATGCAGATATGCCCACAGCTGTGATATAGTACACCATACCTTAGGGCTGGTAAGGCCTGTTAGAGAGGTGATTTACCTTTATCTTGGGCAGTGCCAGTTGGCATGGCACACAGGCAGTGTGCCATGTCAACTGTTATTTCTGTACCAGGTCATGCATGCTGTAGTGGCAGTTGGCATGGCCTAGGTGAGGGGTTCCTAGGGGACCCTCTTCAGTCCCAATGCCCTAGGTACCTTTTATCAGGGACTTGCAGGGGGCCTGAAGGGCCAATTGTGGATCAGTTTAAGGGAAAGAACACTGGTACTGGGAATCAGGACAGCAGGGACCCAGTACTCTACAGTCAAAGTTGCATCCAAAGCCAGGTAAAAAGTGTGTGTGGAGGGGGTACTGCAACAGAACGAAATGGTTACTTACCAGTAGGACTAGTTTTGCAGCTTGAAGAGTTTTATGGATTAGCACGCTGTGCATTATTCCGCCATCTAGTGGTTGGGTACGGAATAGTCTGTTTTTGTGTTTTTTTCTTCTCTGGGCGTCGTCGACCACCATTTGGTGCCAGGTACGTCCCCTGCGTGACGTCAGACGGCGCCCTGGAGTTTGTTGTGCGTGATAGCCATCTTCCGATTCTTTTTTCTGTGTTTTAGTCTTATGGTACTTTAGAGAATTGTTAGATATGTTTCCCCACCTGTTTGTATTCCTTGTAGGGGAGGCTGGGTGGGTCCCATTTGAATCCAGAAAACTCTGCAAGCTTGCAAGCTGCAAAACTACGCCTACTGGTAAGTAACCATTTCGTTTTGCAGCGTGAATCCTTTTCGGGATTCACATGCTGTGCATCAGATTACGTAGCGGTTTCCCCCTTCTTGGGGAGGCTGTGGTAAGAGGAAGACTTTGCGAACAGGTGTTGAAGTACCTTTTTTCCTACTTGTGCTTCCTTATTCATTTGTATGTCTACACAGTAATGTTTGGTGAATGTGTGGGGATGCCCATGTTGCTGCTGCACATATAGTGTCTATGGGCACATTGGCCATGAATGCAAAAGCTGCTCCTTTCTTTCTACTTTAGTGAGCTCTTAGTTGTACACTTAGCCTTTTCCCTGCGGTGGCATAGCATAGTTGGATGGTTTGGACTATCCATCGTGAAATTGTTGCTCTTGTGACAGGCGTTCTTGTTTTAGTATGTGAGTAGACAACAAACAGCTGTTTGCTTTTGCAAGCTTGTTCTGTTCTCTGTAGATAGTACAGTAGAGCCCTCCTTACATCCAGGGTATGGAGGCTCCTTTCCCCACTTGTTTGCGGGTCTTTGAAAAAGACTGGTAAGGGAATGCTTTGATTCAAGTGATACTTGGACACAAGTTTTGGTAAGAATTGTGGATTCGTTTTTAGGATAACTTTGTCTTTATGGTTTGCATGTATGGTTAACGCTTGTAGCTCACTTACTCTTCTTAAGGATGTAATGGTAATTAGAAATGCTGTCTTTAAAGTGATATGTTTGAGGTCTGCCTTGTGCATGGGCTCAAATGGTTCTGTTATAAGTTGTGTGAGCACTGTATTTAAACTCCACATGGGGGCTGGAGCTGTCCTTGGGGGAACAATTCTTTTAATCCCATCTAGGAACCTTTTTATGACAGGTCTTCTGAAAAAGCTTTACATGACTTTCCCCTGGTGTAAGCTACGATGGCTGCGAGGTGTACCTTTATGCTTGAGTAGTTGATGTGACTGTCTAGGAGGTGAGTTAGGTATAAGATCACTGTTTGTGTGTTGATTGAGTCCATTCGGTTGTTTGCTGTGCGCCAAGTGGTGTACCACTTCCATTTTGCGGCATAGCATTGTCTTGTTGTTTGTTTTCTTGCTTCCTTTAGAATTTCCATTGTTCGCTGAGGCAAGTTTAGATGACCAAACTCTAAATATTCAGGTGCCAGGCCGCTAGGTGTAGCATCGCTGGCTCCGGGTGGAAGATTTGGCCCTCTTGCATGGTTAGTAGGTCCTTGTCCGCTCTGAGTTTGATTATTCGTCCTTTGGACAGTTCTAGCAGACTTGAGTACTAGGTTTGTCTGGCTCATTTTGGAGCAATGAGAATTAGGTTTGTCCCTGGTTGTCTTGCTTTTTCCAGAACTCTTTGGATTAGAGGTATTGGTGGAAAAGCGTATGCAAATGTCCCTGACCAATCTAGTGACAGGGCATTCCCTCTTGACAGGTGGTGAAGAAACCTCAAGGCAAAGAACTGGCATTTCTTGATCTGTATTGTAGCAAACAGGTCTATCTCTGGGGTACCCCAGAGTTTGAAGATGTATTGTATTGACTTGTGCTTCAGCTCCCACTCGTGGGAGCAGTTGTTCTGCCTGCTCAGTAGATCTGCTGTTGTGTTGTATATTCCCAGTAGGTGTATTGTTTGCAGATTGATCTTTTGAGAAATTGCCCATTGCCAGATCTGTTGTGCTAGTTTGCTTAGCGGGAATGATTTCGTACCTCCCCGTTTGTTGAGGCAAAACATTGTGGTGGTGTTGCCTGTTTGAATCAAGACAGTCCTCTTGCGAATGTGTTTCTGGAACGCTTTCAATGCTAGGACTACTGTTTTCATTTCCATGTAATTGATGTGTTTTATGGAGTTGAGGTCGTTCCACTGGCCTCGTATCTTCAGTTGTTGGAAGTGCGCTCCCCATCCGTTGAGGGATGCATCTGTTGTGATTGTCACAGAAGGATCTGGATTTTTGAAAGGCCTGCCTTGTGTTATGTTCTTGGATGCCCACCATTGTATTTCTGCTTGCAGTCAGTGCGTAACAACCACTAGATCCTCTCAACTCCCTGTGGCTAGTTGTTGGAAAGCCATTCCTGGAAGGGGCGCATATGTAGGCGGGCATGAGGAATGAGTGGGATGCATGACGCCATCATGCCTATGAGCTTCATGACTCTCCTCATTGTCAGAGATTGACCCTTCTGGTAGAGGGAAGTTTGTTTGATGGCTTGTATCCTCTTTTGTGTAGGGTAAGCCCGTGCAAGTTTTGAGTTGAGTCTTGCACCTAAGACTTTTTTTCTTTTTCTTGCATTGAGGAGGATTTCTTGTGATTTATTGAGAATCCTAATCCTTGAAGCGTGTGGATTGCTGTTTGAACATGGCCGAGACATTTTTGTTTTGTGTCTGCTTTTATAAGCCAGTCGTCTAGGTAAGGGTAGACGTCCATCAATTTGCAGGTGCTGAGACTGCAGCTAGGCACTTGGTTAAGACACGTGGTGCTGAGTTTATTCCGAACGGGAGTACTTTGATCGGGTAGTGTGTTCCTTTGTGTAGGAACCGGAGATATTTTCTGTGGCTTTTATTCATGGGGATGTGTAAATAGGCGTCCTTGAGATCTATTGTTGCCATGTAATCTCCCCTTTGAATTTGCATTATTATTTCTTGGAGTGTAGCCATTTTGAAATGTTGTGTTAAAATGAATTTGTTTATCAACCTTAGGTCCAGGATTGGACTTAGCGAGAGGTCCTGTTTGGGAACTAGGAAATACGGTGAGTAGTTTCCTTTGAAAAGGTCTTGCCTTGGTACAATTTCTATTGCTTGTTTTTGATGAAGCTCTTTGATATCTGAATTTAACTGTATGAGCTCTGATTTGAGGAACTTTATCCTTGGAGGGGTTGGGGGGGGATTCTGGTTGCGTTTTTGTCAGTTCTATGCAATACCCGTATTTTACCAAATTTATCCCATTGTCTTTGGTGATCTTTCGCCACTGTTGTAGGTATTGTGATACCCTGCCTCCCACTGGTGTTGTGTGGGGGTCTTTTTCTGTGCAGGAGGCAATTTGAGCCATTTCCTCTTCCTCTAGAGGGCTGGCCTCTGCCTCTTCCTCGAAAGGACTGCTTTGGCTGTTGTTGCCAGTTTTGGTATCCTGCTTGTTGGTTTGTTTGTTGACCATTCCCTTGGCCCTGTTGTTGATGAGACATTTGCTGTCCTTTAACAAAGGCTTCTCTTGCTAGTGGGTTTTCTTCTGTTAAACCCTCCTCTTTTGAAGGCACCTCTTTGTTGCAGGGCTCCCATGGCTCTTGCAGTTTGGTTGTCTTTTTTAATCTGCTGGAGAGAATCATCTACTTCCTTTCCAAATAGTGCCTCTCCTGTAAACGGTCTGTTAATGATGGAGGTTTGCAGCTCTTGTTTAAAGCCGGATAGTTTAAGCCAGGCATGCCTTCTTAGTGTGGTGCCTGTGCACATTTGTCTGCTGCGCCAAGTGCTGATTTAAGGCATGTGTTTGCTATGTTTTTGCCTTCTTGGACAATAGCTTTTGCCCTTTTCTTGTCCTCTTCCGGGAGCTTGTTGATGAGCTCCTCGATGTCATCCCATTGTTGGTGTTCGTACCTGTTCAGCAGGGCATTGGAGTTTGCGATGCGCCATTGAGTCGCTGCCTCTTTCTCCATTTTTCTGCCTACCATATCCATCCGTTTGCTTTCCTTCTCTGGAGGTGGTCCACTGTTAGAGAGGGCATTTGCTCTTCTCCTGGCCGTTGTGACAATAATGGAGTCAGGCACTGTATTTCCCTGGATATACTTAGGGTCCTTGGAAGAGGGATTGTACTTCTTTTCGACCCTTGGTGTTACCCCCTTGCTTGAGGCTGGCTCTTTGAAGGCTTCCTTGCCCTCATCCAGGATGCTTGGTAGCATTGGTAGGTATTGTGTGCCCTTGTTGGCTGGGGCTAGTGTTTCTAAGAGGAAGCATGTGTCCCCCTTTTCTTCTTCGAGGGCGACCCTGAAAGCGTCAGCTGCTCTCTTCACTAGGCCGTTGTAGAAGGCTATGTAATCTGGTGGGGAAGCCTTTGAGGGATAACAGCATATCTCCTCCTCAGGGCTCTCTGTGTCAAGGTCATTCCATTGATCCGTAAAAGTTTCAGAGGCTTCTTCCTCTTCAGGGGCGTCAATGTACTCCTCGAGGTAGTCATCGCTTGGTTCGGGGGTTGGAGGTGACTAGAGGATCTTCTCTTCTTCCCCTTCAGCGTTTTCTGCCCCTTCGGCGTCGACATGGTCAGTGTTGGGGACAGGAACCTTAGGAATACGGAATTCCTTGAGTGAAGCGTTGAACTCCTTTTTCTGGAGGAGCGCCGCCATTTCGGCTTCGAGCATTTTCTTTTCGACCTTGAGGGCTCTCTCGGTGTCGGAGACCGGAGATTTTCTCTTCTTGGTCGCACTTGGCTCGGTCTTCGAGGGCGGCGTTATTCCCTTCGGGGGTTCGTGTTAGACCATTGTTTTCGGCGCCTTGGACGATCTTCCCTCGTCTGCGTCCCTTGGTAGGGTTCCGTGTGGTTCTTTGGATCGCGGCTGGCCTTCGATCGCCTTTTGCTTTGGCGTCGGGGCTGCTTTAGGCTGTGCCTTATTATCGTGGCCCTTCGGTTCCGACGGATGTGTATGGTGTCTTACCTTATCCGTCTTAGAGTGTCCTTAGCCATCTTTTTGTGGGCTCGGGGTTTTTTCCGAGTCTCCCTCCAGAATTTCGACGTCCGATCCTTCGTGCTTCGATACTGCTGGAACTCCTTGGTCCTCCTCGTCGCTGGAGAGGCCTAGGTCCTTCAGGGAAGTTTTCTTCGGTGCATGGGACATTGTTGCGTAGTGGGCCTCTCTGCTTTTGGCGTGTCCCGAGGGTTTTCGGCAGGAACACTGCGCAGGCCTCACAGTCCTTGTGGTCCTTGGGCAGGCAGAGGTTGCACACATCATGTGGATCGCGTTGTGCGAATTTGTGGTGGCACTCTGGGCAGAATTAGAAAGGGGTATTTTCCATGGCCCCGACCTCGCCATTTGTCGAACCTTGATGTTTTCTGTATTGGAGATGTCGTTCCCGGGGTGAAGTTGTGTTCTCCGGTTGCGAGGCAGATGTTAGATGCTGTTTTTTTTTTTTCCTCTTCAAAATAGAGTTTTTTGGGGGAGTTTTCTGAAAACTTCGGAGCGTCCCCTCTTGCTTCCAGACCCAACGGCGGAAAAAAAATCTGAAGATGGCTACCACGCACAACCACCTCCAGGGCACCGCCTGTCACAGAGGGGACGTACCTGGCACCAAATGGTGGACGACGACGCCCAGAAAAGAAAAAATAAATAAAAAAACTGACTATTCTGGACCCAACCACTAGATGGCGGAATAATGCACAGCATGTGAATCCAGAAAAGGATTCACACTGCAAAACCACATTTTCTCACACCTACCCAAAGCAATTCCATCAGTGAGGCACTAAGAACTATGGACCGCATCAATGACACATGAAAAAAAAAAAAAAAACTGAATCGATGCCAGCATTCTGTTTTGTGCCTTATCTAACTCCAATGTTGTCATGTCCAGTGTGTAGAGTCTTGGAGAAATCTAACGCCACCTGATGGCACAGGAGAGCTATTGCTGGGCAAATATTTTTCAGACCCGTACGATGTGTGAAAGAATATTCATAAACTGCGAAACCTGGAGGAATATTTAGCCAACAGAAAAACCTCAGAAGGGAAAAAAGGGGAAAGGCAATCTCATCCCCTTTCAAGAGATAGTTTGCTACAGGGCACAGAAGTAAAGATTCTCCTCACCATTTTCCAGGACAACAAAACTCCACAGGAACGTAGGAAGCAGAATGCAAAGAAAAACAATGGGTTCAGACTTCAGGTGCCAACAACTTTCTTGCTAATTTCTGAGGAATGCCACCAGGTGGTTGACTGACAGGTGAACTCCATGAAGTGTCAGCCTTCACTAAAGCCTCCAGATAGAGTGCACAAGAGCACACACCACCCTGCTTGTTACCGTATTACATGGCAGGTGTGTTGTCAATCACCTGGATCATCTTGCCCTTGATAGAAGCCAAAAAGGCTTTTAGGGCAAGCCAGATGGCTCTCAGAACGTTTAGATATGTGCTGCTCCATATGAGACCAAAGATCCCAATCTCCACCTTGTCCAGATGACTTCCCCAGCCAGACACTCGCCTGTCATATCTGTGATCGCATGAGGCATGAAGAACGGTCTGCAGCATGTTTGAATGCAGACATTCTGCTTTTCAGTAATCCATATCTCTATTGCTCTGTAAAAAACTGAAGTAACTGCCATCTGAAACCAGGAAGGGACTCTGGAGACTGTGGGTGGAGGGAGAATACTTGCTGTAAATGATGCACCTATGTTATGTAAACTTAACATGAGTTATAAACATTTTTAAAAAATGAAGGGATACTGGGGGGCTGCAAGCAGTGTCAGTTTTCATATATGCATAGCAGCAGCCTATGTGCCTACATTGCCGTATTGCTTCTTCTCCATTTCCTTTAAAAAGGCAGCTTGTGAACAAGATGTATAGGGAAAAGTTGTATATTTTGTCTTAGTATTTATAATTTATTTGGCCTTTTTAAAAATAAATTAAAGTAACTTCCCAATAGAGCACATTTTATAGTCTGCAAAATGTTCTTAAAAGATTATATGGTTATAGTTGGCCTTCCTGAACTAAGGTTCCGTGATCCCCGCACATGGGCAGCGGGACTATTCAGTGTTTATGATTTCAATGGAGATCCCCCGAGAGAGAAATGTCATGATTGCAGATTGTAGAAGGAACCCATGACCTACACCCGCAAGTAAGAAACCTTGCTATGGTTTCTAAGGTTGCCAATCTCTTATAAAAGGAGCAGACAAAGAAGGTAAGCGGCATTCCTATTGGAGGTCGACTACATAACTATGTGCAATACTTCAGCAGTACTTACTTATTCAAGAACTGTTCTAGCATGAGTGTTTTCACAGCAGCGATTGTTTCATTTTTGAAAACATTTTCACATACACACCACAATATATTAACTGCAATATAATTTTAATGGCCAGCATGCAACATAATGGAACAAGCTGGTCAGTTTTTTTGACAAGCCAGGATGGATATCTCTGAAAAACCACAACTCTATAACAAACCCGGAGAGATTTTGAACCATCAACATTCAGATTGAATTATACAGCTCCTAATGTCTTGGCACTTTCTTAGAAATGGTGATCTCTAGTTGGCAGGTAGTTACCCTGTCCAAGTAGGTACCCTTCTTCCAAGTCAGGATATGGGAGTTGCACTTCTAAAATAGCCCCTTTCTCACCCCCTTGGTAGCTTGGCACGAGCAGTTAGGCTCATCTCAGAAGCAATGTGTAAAGCATTTGCACGTAACAGTAATACAGTAAAAACACTACAAAAGGACACCACACCAGTTTTAGAAAAATAGCCAATATTTATCTGTGTAAAATAAGACCAAAGCGATAAAAAAAAAAAAAAAATCAAACATACAGTTATCAAGATACCAATAATACAAAAATAGACTTTAAATACAGTTCCTTTAAGTAATTAGCTCCGTCCAGGGCCATCACAGCGTCGTGATCAAACAAATCCAAAGGTTCAGGCAGGACGCAACGTCGCGGGCCAGCTACGGTGTCGAGGAGACCCGCAAAACAGTACCTCTAGAAATCCAGGGCGTCGGGGACCTCACGATGAGCTTCGGCAGGCGTTGGTTCTGGAGGTCGGTGCAGGAGTCATTGGACCCTTGAAGTCACATGCGTTGCAGATCGAACTCCGTGCGGTTGAAGGCGGGAGAGTCGACGGGTGTCGGGCCGCGGTGTGAAGTGCAGCTGTGCGGTGCCCTCAGGTCACGGTGCAGGCAGCAGCTCGGTGGCGGCGTCGGTGAGACCAGGGCTGCGGTGTGAAGTGGGACGGTGCTCGTCACGGTGCTGGCAGGTCACTATGCAGGCAGCGGCGACATCATTGTTGATGCGCTGTCGTCAGCTGATGAACTGGAGTCGATGACGCCGGTGTCAGTGGGCCAAGGCTGCGGTGTGGGACGGGCGATGCATCGTTTAACTTACGAGCTGTACCCCCAAACCACGGTGCAGGCAGCGGCATCGATGTCGGCATGGAGCGGTGTCGGCAGGGATATTAGGGTGGTGGTGTGAAGTGTGGTGCCCACAGGTCAAAGTGCAGGCAGCAGCAGCGAGACCAGGGTTGCGGTGTGAAATGCTGCGGTGCCCTCTGCGGTGCCTTCGGGTCACGCAGCCGGCAGCGGCGTCGGGTTGCTTTTTCTTCTGCTGCAGCACAAAAAAACAGTTCCTGGTGCTGGTAGCAAATGAGCTTCAAGTCTTTGCTGTTCCTGACACTTCTTGAACTGGGGGCAAGCTCTATCTCAAGCCCTTGGAGTAACTCAGAAAAATAAGCTGCAGAAAGTCCAGTCCTTTCACTGTCCAAGACAGAAGCAGCCACTGCAGGCCAACACAGCAAAACACGCAGCACAGTGGTAGTCCCTCCTCACAGCTTCTCCAGCTCTTCTTCTTGACAGGTTCCTTAATCCCAAAGAGTGCTTAAGTCCTGAGGTCAGGGCCATATATTTATACCACATTTCCCTTTGAAGTTGGTACCAACAAAGTTCCCCTGGCATACATAAACCAGTTCTGCCTGGTTCAGGCCAGGTTCACTCCAGGAGGGGAGACAGGTTTGTGAGAAGGAGCCACAGTCCATTCGGGTGCGACAACTCCTCCCACTACTCTAAATGCAGCCAGGTCTACTCAGCCTGGCCATGAGTCACCCAGGAAAGGCATGACACCTCCACCTCCCCCTTGTGTCTGTCTAGTACAAACGCACATCCCCAGCTGCTGTCAATCTAAACTCAGACAGGGAATACACAAAGGGCAAAGGCACACGGGATGGTTAAGCAAGAAAATGCCCACTTTCTAAAAGTGGCATTTTCAAACGCACATTATAAAAATCATCTTCACTAAAAGATGTATTTTTAAATTCTGAGTGCAGGAAGCCTAGAATCCAGCTCTCTATCTTGTCCCAATGGAAAGGTATGCTTGTAAGGTGTTACATGGCAAATCCCATGGTAACCTATGAGACAGACAGCCTTGCAATAGTGAAAAAGGAAATGCACAGTATTTCACTATCAGGACATGTAACACACACCAGTACATGTCCTACCTTTCACACACATTGCACCCTGCCCATAGGGTGTCTTGGGCCTACCTTAGAGGGGTCTTATGTCAGGAAAGGAAAGTTAGGGCCTGGCAAGTGGGTGCACTTGCCAGGTCAATATGGCAGTACAAACTGCATGCGGACACTGCAGTAGCAGGTCTGAGAACACTTTGAAGGCTACTTGTGTGGGTGGCACAATCAGTGCTGCAGGTCCACTAGCAGCATTTGATTTACAGGCCCTGGGCACACACAGTGCACTGTACTAGGGACTAAGTAGTAAATCAAATAAGCGAATTATGGAAACGCCAATCCATAAACACAATTTACAGCAGGTACACTTATACTTTAACACTGAACAGCAGTGAAAAAGTGCACAGACACAGTAAACCAGAAAAAACTAAGTCCACCACACCGTCAAAACAAGGAGGTCAGAAAGCAAAAAGACATGGGAAACAAGCCAAAAGATGCCAGGTCTAACACTTCAAAACAATTAGTTGAGCATGCAGAATCAGCTCCTGAATGCATATGGGGTGGTGTGCGGTGTGCTTGGTAGCCCATTTGATGCCGTACCCAAAAGAAAACTCGCTCCACCATCACCACAACCACGGTTTCAAATTTCGACATCACCAATAAATACTTCAGTATAGTTTACACCTTTGCCTACATATTTCTTCCTGCACAT
>CAWUFW010000013.1:2462500-2840000 GCA_963921515.1 Calotriton arnoldi | reverse complement strand
TCGACGTCGGACGCCCTGTTGTTTTCTATGGAGAGCCTCCGGTTTGAAGAAGCACTGCAGGCTCGGGGACGAGGACCTTCTGGGTGCAACCACCACTTCGAGGGGTAAGTTGGGATGTCTTGGGTTGGTTAGGCACCGTTGGTTGGGGCACACAAGGCCGTGGGGCGTCGGGTGCAGGGGTGCCTTTTAGGGTCGGATTTTCTTACCCGCTCTGGTCGCGGTAGAGGGGGCCTCTGGATTGAGGCTGCAGGCGTCGTCTGGAGGCTTGAGGCAGGTCAGGAGTCGCCGGATCTCGGGTCAGGATCGCCAGGGTGACATTCTTGTGGTGTTTTTCCACTCGGGCCGGGTTCGGCGGGTGCAGAGTGGGCTGGATTCGCGGTGTCCGGACGGAGCCAGAAGCTGCAGTTTAAACACGACAGGTGTTCACGGGAGAAACAGTCTTGGAAGTGAAGGCAGGCAGGTCCTCCGGGGTTTGTGAGGTTGCTGGCTGCTGGACACGCCGGGATTTCGCAGAAGCAGGTTCGAGGGGAGACAGGCCTGTAGGGCTGGGGCCAAGTCAGTGGGCGTCGTCCTCTTGTTAGCTCTGCACGGCTTTGTCCTTCTTTTCTTCTTGTTGGTAGGCTGGATCTGAGGAAGCAAGGTTCAGGGTGCCCCCCAAATACTAAATTTAGGGGCATTACAGGTAGGTAAGGGCAGGGACAAATGGGTCCCTTCCCTGGGGAGGGTACACCCCCTATTGTGCCACTCTCCAGTGGGAGGGGGGGCAGGAGCCTGTCCCTGGTTGGCTGGGTCCCCCCATCCTCAAGATGGCGGGGACTCGAGGTTGTGCTTCACCTCGCCTCCCCCACCTGAGGGGTGGAGTTGGCAGAGGTGGGTGTGAGAAGTTGGCCTGGCATATGCTGTCCACTAATTATAGTGGGCACCTTGCACCAGTCCAAATCGACTCTTATGGTAGGTAGGTTAAAGACAACCTTATTGAAAGCTATCCTAGTGGTAGCTGTGGAGAGCAGCCTTCAGGCTAAGTCTTGAAGGAATGTAAAGCAGCTTGTTTTACCAGTCTATAATCTCTTGAGTGACCAAATGAAAGAGCACCACACCAGGTATATATTCAAAATATATGTATTTATTACTAAACACACCCCTCTAGTCTCTTTATGAGGCTAGAGTTCGAAGTACATAGGTTATAAGATCTTAAATCACAGTAATAGCACAAATACACGTTTGGGCCCTAGGGGCGTACCAAACCATATACCAATAAAGTGGTATGCGAACCACGACTGAACTAGACACTAGGCCTAGAGCCTCTAGAAGTGCTTGGACCACAAGGAACCACCCAAGGTAGTGACACAGGGGACCCACGGGAGACGCGTGCAGTGTAAATACACAACCGCGATACGCCGTTAACTTCTATGGAGAAAGTCGGGATCGGGAAAATAGAGGAAAGGGACACTTAGAAGAGGACTAGGACAAAACCCTTTGAGACCTAGGACTTTGAAGAGTCTCTACCCACGGGAGCACCGGAGTACTCGTGTTACCTCACCCAGGGAAGCCGGGTGCATAGGTGCCTTTCGGGGTCGGGTTTCGTCGTCGGTTCTTATGGCGATCTGCTGCAAAGTGCTGCTGGCGACCAGGAGAAAAGTGTCCGGGTGGATCCAAGAGTGGATCGGAGTTCTGAAGAACCTGAAAGCAGAGGGGACAGAGTCTGGGTCACTAGCCAGTGACCAGGGAGGCGATGGACAGATGCCCACCGATGTCGAGTGCTTCAGGTGCGTTGACGGTCGTCTCGTTTCTGCAGCCACGAGGTCCAGGAGGCGTTGTCGGCGACCAGGAGCAGGATTCGGGCTGGTACACAATGTCTGTCGAGTGCTGCGGTGTCGGCGACCAGATTGGACCCAACAAGCCTTGGCAACGGCAAGTCTCGATGTAGCTGAAGATCGTCGATGGTGCAGACCAGCAAGGTCTGGGGAACTCACCCAGCAAGGGTAAGTGAGGGCAGGCCTGGAGCAACCAGACTGCCAAGTAAAGAAAAGATTGGCCTTCGGTAAGGGCTACTAGCCAACGGGCTAGCGACCGCGAAGGAGCCTCGTGACGCCGCACGTGGAGCTGGCTTACAGGACACTCGTGGAGTGGGGGCCAGTGATCTTCGGTGCAGGTGGTGCTGGAGGCTAGGGCTACTCGGAGCCCAAAGCACGACTTCTTGGGAGACCCAGAAGATGGTGCACTTGCAAGTGTGCTCGGTGTCCAGGGGTCACGGTCTCACGTTACCCACGATAGCCACGGGCCTCAGCTTTGCTCGGGACTCAGGGTAGCCTCGGGGAAGTCTGAGAATCCACCTCTGGTGATGCGATGACTTCGGCGTCCGACGGGAGCTTCAGTGATGCGAACCGGACAGATGCTTCTTTGGTGCCTGCCAAGCAGGGAGTCACTCCTTGACCCCAAGGGAGATTCTTCAGTCCTCTAATCTTGTCGTAGAGCGTCGAAGGTCCAGGATTCCGTGTCAGAGTTTCGTCCAGGTATAATCTAATCTTGCTGTGGCAAGGGTTCCCCATTTTAAAAAGGAAAACAGGGAGGGACTAACTCTATGACCCCACCTATGGGAGGGTCAAGGGAGGGGGTGGCTACACCCACTTCCCTTTGTCCAGTTTCGCGCCAGAGCAGGGGCAGGTAGCCCCTGAGCTGGTTTGAACTGGCATATGCACAGAGGAGCCTTTTGCTCCCCCATTGCAGGACTTCAAAGCACTCTAAGAGTGCACCCACCCAGCCCCAATACACATTATCCTGTCTGGGGAGGTGGTCACACCTCCCTGCAACAGGAAACCTATTGTCCAGGCCTCCCCTGCCGGAGTTTCGTCCAGCAGCAGGAGGCCAGACTTGTGTCTGTGGCAGCAGCATCCATTTTGTGATGCCAGGGCTTCAGAAAGAAGTTACCGGGTAAGCCAGAGTTAACATGTCTTTCCCTCTAGAAGGGTGGAATGCTACCCCCGCCGCCAGGATTGGCGGGGGGTAGTATTCCAAGATGTTTGACACCAAACACGACATGTTTAGGTGCAGCCATTCCAAAGTTAGCATTTTACCGCGAGGATATAATGCGCTTAAGAGTATATGGTCAGGCTGCACTACAAACAGCATCAGAGATGGTCTCCGACCGCTGCAGAGGGGCCCTGCTCATGCAGGGGCACCCTCTCACATAGGAACCATGCACTCTGCCTTTAGGATTGATAAGGCCTGCCTTAGGAGTGACTTATAGGTTTATATGTGTGTATGTATTTAGTGATATAGGTAACCTATATCACAGTAAGGGGTGCATGCACCACCTTACCCAGGCTGCAGTAGCAGACCTGTGGTGTCAGTTTGGATGGCCTTCCAGGGGTGGCATAATACATGCTGCAGCCCCTGGCAGGCCTCTGAGGTACCTATGCCCTTGGTACATAGTATACCATATACTAGGGACTTATAAGGGCACTCCAGATTCCAATCAGAGATGTGCCTAAGGCACATGGAAACCTTTTTACAGAGAAAGCAGATAGACTGGGGCCCTGAATAGCAGGATCCCAGTCCAACTAAGTCATAAACCAGCAAAACACCATAAAAAAAGTGGGGGCAACCATATAGTCAGATTCCACCTTCCTACAGTGGGCACACCTCCCTTCCTCACTTGTTTTTCCCGCCGGTTCTCCCGCCCAAAGTGGGGGGTAGAACCAATGGGGACCAGTTGCTGAAAGCAGCAAATGGTCTGGAGAGGCTCACAAAGGCAGCATGCCTTTGAAGCTTCTCCTTCGTGAACCCTGCCCATCCTGGGGAGGAGGCTTGGCACCTCGTCCGAGGATGTGCATTGTTTCAGGCCCCCGAGAGCAGCAGGCTCTCGACCCAGGGGTCCAGAAACATGTCTGGTGGTGGCAGCCTAAGCAGCCACTCAGTCAGGTCACTAGAAGTTGGTCGAATTTCAGGGGGCATCTCTAAGATGCCCTCTGGTGTGCATTTTGCATTAAATCCCACACTGGCATCAGTGTGGGTTTAATGTGCGGAGAAGTTTGATACCAAACTTCCCAGTCTTCACTGTAGCCATCAAGGTGCTGTGGAGTTCGTAATGACAAACTCCCAGCACCATATACTCTTAATGGCAGCACTGCACTTACAGTGCCCAGGAATAGACTTGGGCACTGTAGGGGTACAGGGCTCATGCACCTGTACCCTCACCACTGGCATAGTGCACCCAGCTAGAGGGGTGACTGATGTATGCCAGGGCAGTGGTTTGTGGGCATGGCACACAGGGATGTGTGCCATGTCGACTCTTCACTTTGTTCTGCACCAAGTCACGCAGCCTGCAAAGGCAGTGTGTGAGTGTCAGGGTACAGGACCTCTAAGGTTGGCACAATAAGTGCCGCAGCCCTTAGAGGCCTTCTCTGGTCACAGTGCCCTGGGTACCTAGGGTACCATTTACCAGGGGCTGACATGTGGCCAGAGATGCCAATTGGGTTTAGGCTTCAATGCAGTTTTAGGGAAGGAACATAGGCCCTGGGCACCTGATTAGCAGGAGCCCAGGGCACACTCAGTCAAAGAACATCAGCAATTCAGCAAAAAGTGGGGGCATACCATGCAGAAAGAGGGCACTTTCTCACACACGGTACATAAAAAGCAGTAAGTAATTACTCTAACATTAAAGTTGATAGAGAAAAACCATTCACTTTAATATCTCGTCCTAGTCATTAGGTATGGTCCAAACTCCAGCCAATCATGCGACAGCAATCGCTAGAACCCTCTCCACAGAGGCTCCAGGCTCTCAGATTTTCTACCGCACGTCGTGTGAAGGGAGTCTCCCTGAGCTCTGCTCAGTACTTCTACTTGGCCTTTTGATTTCTTCAGACCTTGCTTTTCAACATGTCCTCTTCAAAAAGATCTCTTCAGGCATTGCGAGTCTTGTGGGAAATTAAGACTTCACTCAGATGATCCCCACAAGAAATGTATCTACTGCCTTCATCCTGAACATCAGGTGAAAGACTGTAAAATTTGCAGGACATTTTCCCAAAAACCTTGAGAGAGAGAGAAGGACGCCTTCTTCTGTGGCTACAGAAGCTTAAAACAAAGGGCAATCCTTTATCTGAGAGAGTGATTCCTCTTTAAAAACTACAGCATCTAAGAAAAGAGCTAGTGAGGCGGAACTGGTATCTCCTAAGGCTGCTAAGGTGCTGAAAAAGCATCATCACACCTCAAAACATGAAGATCAGCCTTCATCTTCAAAAAAGGAATCAGCCCCTCTTAAGGGTCAATCTGTGCCCTCTACGCCTCCAATTTCTCTTAAAAAATGAAGCAGGCGTCAAGGTCTCTTCCTGAGACAACTTTACCTCACAACAAAGACGTTCCGTCGACGAAGACGTCGATTCCTTCGACGACGAGAACTTCCGTCGCCACGACTACGTCGTCGACTTTTTCTTCTCCTCAGATCAAGATGATTATGTCGGCATCTTCTCCATCGACGTTGGTATCTGTGAAGGAGAGACCGTCATTGATGACAACTTCGTCATCGATGAAAAAGAAACTACCCTTGTCAGGACCTTCGTCGACGGAAGCATCGTCGCCTCGGCGGCGGTTCTCAAGAATAAGTCTCCCTCGTCGATGACGGTAGCTTCGTCGACGGTAGCCTCGTCGACGGAGCCGAAGACTTTGGATTCAGATCCTCGTCTGCGAACTTCGTCGACGTCCAGACCATCGACGGAAGAACTGTTGATGAAACCATCTTTGACATCTTCGTCTGTGGCAGGCTTGACAACCTCGTCGAGGCTTGTTCCATCGTCGGTTCTGGCCACTTCTAAGGACAATTCAGGACTATCTAAGAGAAGGCTTTCTTAGGAGGTGATATTGCCTGTACACACCTCTCCAAGTAAGGTGTCTCCTTGTCCTCCAGAAGAAATTTTCGATTATGGAGCAGATGAGGAGGAATCAGATGATGACAGGATTGGGGCAGCTCACAGTCCGTCCGAACTTCTCATTAAGTGCCAGGACGATGAAGATGAGGTTACTAGTCTAGAGAGACAAACGGAACAAACAATGCAAATGTCAATTTCTCTTGTCTCAAATTTGCAACATATGGTAGAGGATTACTACCGCAGATCTCCTCCTTCGGAGCCGGCATCTTCAGTTCCTCAGACACCTATTTCGCAGCCTTCCTTGCTTATCAGATCCCCCCCTCCGGTTTCTCAAGTACTTACAGTAACACAACATCAGGACCAAGAGGTCATACTACTGATGAAGAGAGAGAAGAGGGAGAGTTGGACGAGATATCCCTTCCCAACGAATGGGATGACTACCAGATCCAGACACCATCGCCTTCCACTCCACCTCCTATAGATTCACCACCTGAGGATATAGGGGTCTTCCATACCCTTATGGAGAGAGCGGCGAAGAGGTTTCAGCTTCCTATGGTCACTAAACAGGCTGATTGTTTCCTATACGATTTCAAGGAACAAACTAAGCGACCGGTCCGATCTATCCCAATTGTAGACTTCATATGGCAAGAGGGCTTAAAAATCATGAAAACACCAGCCTCAATTCCGGCAGTCTTGCCTAAATTAGAAAAGAAATATAAGGCTCCGGACAATTCTCCTGCCTGCCTTATCGGGGAACCTAAACCTGGCATGTGCCCTGACCTTCTGGCCTGGGAACCGCTCTCCCTCCACGCAGCTCCGCCTGGCCGCCACCGCCACCACTGACCCAGAAGAGCAGGGTTCGAGACCGCTCTCGACCTGCTCTCTGTGCCGCCTGTGTTTTTCTTTTCTTTGCATTGTATAAAGTAAGGTTAGTCTGCTTGGTTAGTTTGTTCACTTTTGGTTAGTTTCTGTTGCCATTCTTTGTTTTCTGCCCTCCCTTGCGACTCTCCGCGAAGCGCAGACCCCGCCCACCTCCCGCTCGCCGTTTCCCGCCCTTCCCGCCTCCCAGCTGCACTTTCCCTCCCCCCTCCCCCTCCCCTACTTAATGCAGGTCGCTGTGCGGAGGATCCAGCAAGTGCCCCGACCTTCTGGCCTGGGAACCGCTCTCCCTCCACGCAGCTCCGCCTGGCCGTCACCGCCGCCACTGACCCAGAAGAGCAGGGTTCGAGACCGCTCTCGACCTGCTCTGTGCCGCCTGTGTTGTTTTCTTTTCTTTGCATTGTATAGAGTAAGGTTAATCTGCTTGGTTAGTTTGATCACTTTTGGTTAGTTTCTGTTGCCATTCTTTGTTTTCTGCCCTCCCTTGCGACTCTCCGTCGAGCGCAGACCCCGCCCACCTCCCGCTCGCTGTTTCCCGCCCTTCCCACCTCTCCCAGCTGCACTTTCCCTCCCCCTCCCCTACTTAATGCAGGCCGCTGCCAAAGGCAAGCACGTCAGCGCCCGTCCGCGGCCAGCGCCAGGGACCCTGGTTCTCCGGCCATCCTCCGCTACAACTCCGCCGACCTCCTCGCACTCAACCCCGGCAGGAACAACAACTGCCAGAGACCGACGCCGACCACCACCCATGGCCAGTTCTCCTGCCGACAATCCTTCAGCATCAACAGCCCCACCACGACTGCTGAACCCACGACGGACGCCCGCCCCACCGAAGCCCTGCCATGCATACTCCTCAACGTGCACTCCCTCCACAGAAACGCCATGGAGATCTGGGACCTGCTCGACACCATCTCGCCAGACGTCGCCTTCTTCACGGAAACTTGGACCAACGCCACCTCCACCCCAGACATCGCCATCCCCCACGGATACAAGATCCAAAGAAAGGACCGCCCCCACCACCCAGGAGGAGGACTCGCCATCGCACACAAGAGCGCCCTCCGACTCTCCACCTCCAGCACGAGCGACTCCTCCGCCAACACAGAACACCTCCACTTCCAGATCCAAACCAGCCCCAGAACCACGCTACGTGGGACCCTCATCTACAGAACCCCCGGGCCTTGAGCCTCTTCCGCCTCCACCATCACCGATCTCGTCGCACCCCACGCCATCGCCTCCACGGACTACGTCCTCATCGGAGACCTGAATTTCCACCTCGACAACCCCAGCGACCCAACTCCACTACCCTCCTCGACAACCTCGGACTGAAGCAGCTCGTCACCACTCCCACCCACAAAGCTGGACACACCCTCGACCCCATCTTCGCAGGAGGGACAAACATCCAATTCAGCCACACTACGCAGCCCCTATGGACAGACCACCACTGCGTACACTTCCCCTTCAACACCACCACCGCACCCAAACCCGCCCCCGCCCCGAAGGAACTGGAGCAAGATAACAGAGGAACTCCTCAACGCCACCCTCCTCCACGACCCCCCCTCCGGCACGACCGACTCCAACTCTGCACCAAAAGAACTACACCACTGGATCTCCAGCTGCGCCGACAAGCTCGCACCCCTCCGCCAATCAATGCCCCCCGAAGGCAGCCTGGTTCACCACCGACCTCCAAGAAGCCAGGCGCTCCTGCAGACGCCTCGAGAAACTCTGGCGGTACAAGAAAACCACCAAAGACCAGAACAACTATAGGAACGCCATGAAGGAATACCACCAGCGCATAAGAGCCACCAAGAAGACCTTCATCAAGAACAAAATCCACTCCAACGCAAGTAACGCAAAAGAACTCTTCAACATCATACAGCAGTTCACCAAACCCCCCAGCGAAGCCACGGAGGTCCCTCCATCCCAGGACCTCTGCAACAAGCTCAGCTCCTACTTCCACATGAAAATCAAGGACCTCTACGACAACTTCAGCGAACCGACTCCTGACACCACCAACCTCACCACCAACGACAACCGGCCGATCATCACCTCCTGGAAACCAGCCACCACTGAAGACACCACCAAGACCATGAAGAACACCCACTCAGGAGCCCCCACGGAGCCCTGCCCACCGCACATCTACCACAGAGGCGCCGCAGCCATAGCTCCCGAACTAGGACGGACCATCAACACTTCCCTCGAATCCGGCATCTTCCCCGACGACTGGAAACAGGCAGAAGTCAAGCCCCTCCTCAAGAAACCTTCGGCCGACCCAACGGACCTGAAAAACTACCGGCCCATCTCTCGCCTTCCCTTCGCAGCCAAAGTCACCGAGAAATTCGTCAACGCCCAGCTGACCACCTTCATAGAGGAGAACGCCATCCTCGACTCCTCCCAGTCCGGATTTCGCAGCAACCACAGCACTGAGACCGCCCTCCTCGCCGCCACCGATGACATCCGCATGCTCCTCGACCAGGGCCACACCGCGGCCCTCATCCTACTAGACCTCTCAGCAGCCTTCGACACCGTCTCACACCGCACCCTCGCAGCCAGACTCCACGACGCCGGAATACGAGGAACCGCCCTCGACTGGATCCGATCCTTTCTCTCCAGCAGAACCCAAAGGATCAGACTCCCCCCTTCCTCTCCGAACCAACAGAGATCAACTGTGGAGTACCCCAAGGATCCTCGCTCAGCCCCACTCTTTTCAACATCTACATTGCCCCCCTCGCCACTATCGTCAGACAGCATGGGCTCAGCATAGTATCCTACACCGACACCCAGCTCATCCTCTCCCTCACGAAGAACCCCTAAGACACCACTCAGCTTCCAAGAAGTAATGAAGGACGTCGCAACCTGGATGAACGACAGCTGCCTGAAGCTGAACTCGGAGAAGACCGAGGTCCTCGTCCTAGGACCCTCCCCCACGGCGTGGGACAGATCCTGGTGGCCCCCTGCTCTCGGAAACCCTCCCACTCCGGACCACGCCCGGAACCTCGGCATCATTCTGGACTCCTCCCTCACCATGATTCACCAGATCAACGCCGTCGCCTCGACCAGCTTCAACACCCTCTGCATCCTCCGTAAGACTTTCAAGTGGATCCCCCACGAGTGCAGAAAGACCGTCACCCACGCACTCATAACAAGCAGACTGGACTACGGCAACGCCGACTACGCCGGAATCAACAAAACCCTGCTACACAAGCTCCAAACCATCCAGAACACCGCGGCCAGACTCGTACTCGGAACCCCACGACACGAGCACATGACCCAGCACCTACGAGACCTCCACTGGCTCCCCATCGAGAAGAGAGTAACCTTCAAGCTACTCACCCACACCTACAAATCCCTCCACAACATCGGGCCCAAATACCTCAACGAAAGAGTCTCCTTCTACGTACCCAAGAGGAACCTTCGCTCCACCGACCTCGCCCTAGCAGAAACCCCCCGCATACGCAGAACCAGAGCAGGCGGGAGAGCTTTCTCCTACGTCGCAGCAAAGACCTGGAACGAGCTCCCAGTCAACATCAGACGCTCCCCCACTCTGAACACCTTCAGCAAGAGTCTCAAGAGGCTATTCAACCTTCCCGGAGCTGCACCCCCCCCCCCCCAGCGCCTTGAGACCCTCACGGGTGAGTAGCGCGCTTTATAAACCCCTGATTGATTGACTCCGTGATATCACTGGCGGCACAACGTCGTGCCAGAAATCCCGCATCTCCATTATCGGCCCCTCCTGATAGAGATGGAAGACGTCTCGATTCCATCGGCAAAACATTTTCCACCATGGCGGCAGCAACTGTCAGAGCGGGCAATTCTCTCGCTATCCTAGGCAGATACGGCTGGCAAATGTGGTCGGACATTTTGCCTTTTATAGAAATGTTGCCGGATGAATCCAAGGCTGAAGCATTAAAGATTCTGCAGGAGGGAGAAAGGATCTCGGCTGAGATCATAGACTGCGCAGTGGATGTTTCTTCAACAGGATTCCGTCAACTGGCTGGGGCTGCGGTCCTGAGGCATCAGGGCTGGCTGAAGGCTACTTCTTTTAGACGAGAAGTTCAAACAAAGGTGATCGACATGCCTTATGATGGCGAATCCCTATTTGGTCAGCACATAAACGAAGCCCTTCAGACCATCAAAAAGGATACTCATACTGCAAAGGCTCTTGGCACTTTACAGTTCAAAAAACAGCCTTTTCGGGGAGCAAGAGGCCGTAGCTCGTCATCCTTTCGAGGAGGCTAAAACCAGTGTAAACAATATCAGCCGTACCAAGGTCAATCAAGGTACCCATCTGCACAACAGCAACAGTCATTTAAGCAACCTACTGCCGCTTCCTACAAACATTACAGAGGAAAGACTGCCTACAGAGGCAGAGATAACTCCAAGAAGCAGTGACAACCGCCCACTGCCGGCCACTATTCTCACCAATTCAGTCAAGGTTAGTGGAAGAATTTCCTATTTCTTCTCCGAATGGTCTGCAATAACAACGGACAGCTGGGTTTTGGACATAGTTTCCAACGGTCACACTTTGGAATTCTTAAAGATTCCTCCAAATTATCCTCCCAGAGGTCCTCCTCCTGCTCTTCTAAAAGAACTTTTGTCCCAAATAAAAATAATATTAAAGGGAGCGATCGAAGTGGTGCCAAATTTACAGAGGGGAACAGGGTTCTATTCGAGGTTTTTCCTCATAAAAAAAGAAATCGGGAGTGGCGTCCCATTTTAGACCTTCGTTGCCTCAACAAATTTCTAAAAAAGCAATCCTTCCGAATGTTGTCTCTTCAGGAAGTGCTTCAATTGATAAATCAGGGAGATTTCATGGCGACCCTCGACCTTTAGGATGCCTATTTTCACATCCCTATCCTCCCCAGACACAGGAAATTCTTGCGCTTCAAAGTGGCTGGCAGGGATTTCCAATTCAAGGTACTACCTATTGGCCTTCCTTCAGCGCCCCAAGTGTTCACCAAGGTCCTACCACCGGTGGCGGCCCATCTACGTCAGGATGGAGTTCAAATCTTCCCTTATCTGGACGATTGCCTCATAAAAGCTAAATCTTTCACAGTGGCAAGCAATCACATTCAAAGATGTCTTTCTCTCTTCCAATCCTTGGATCTCTCAATAAATCTACCAAAGTCTCAGGTAATCCCCTCAACGGTGAAAACATTCTTAGGGGCAACCTTGGACACTCATCAGGCAAAGGCCTTTGTCTCACAAGAAAGACAACAAAAGATTTACAAGTTAGCAACTTGACTGCTCACAAGAAAGTCCATTTCAGTTTGCAAGTACAAATCACTTCTGGGAATGTTGTCCTCTTGCATTCCCCTAGTTCACAACTGTCGCCTGCGAATGAGACCCTTGCAAGAGGAGCTGGACAAGCAGTGGCTACAGATCTCAGGGTCCTTCGACAATGTTATCAGAATAACACCTCAAATGAAAGAAGCGCTCCTATGGTGGACTCACATCCCAAACATAGCGGCAGGCCTATCGTTTATAGTGGACTCACCAGGTTTCACAATAACCGATGCATCCCTTGAAGGGTGGGGAGCACATCTAGAAGGACTGACAGTGAAGGGAAAATGGGACAACCACCAACGAACATTGCACATAAACCTTCTAGAGTTGAAGGCAATATTCCTGGCACTGAAATCTTCTCTCAATAATATCAGGAGCTTCAGTATTAATCCGGACAGACAACAAGCATGCATTATTTAAACAAACAAGGGGGACAAGATCAACTATGCTATCCCTGCAGGCACAGCAAATCTGGGATTGGGCTATACAACATCAGATAACACTGACTGCAGTGCATGTTCCAGGAGTGGCCAACATCCTAGCGGACTCATTGAGCAGGTCGATTACAACCAACCAACGTTGGATCACATCTTTCGGTTGTGGGGCAAACCGAGTTTAGACCTATTTGCAACCAGTCGGAACCGCAAATGCCAATTCTTCGCCAGTTGGCTACCCCAACAGGGATCATGCGGGAATGCGTTCGATAAATTGGTCAAAGATTGATGCTTACGCTTTCCCTCAGATTCCTTTAGTCCCAAGGGTGCTTCGGAAGATGAGGAAAGAACCCTGCCGAATACTTCTCATAGCTCCCAGGTGGCCTCGCCAATTCTGGTTCACAGAACTTCTGCTACTATTGGAGTGCAAACCCAGCCTGTTGCGCCCATTACAGAACTTACTGACAATGAACTGCGGCCAGGTCTGCCATCCGGATCCAACATCTCTGCGATTAGCAGCTTGGCTCCTGAATACTAGGAGTTTGCCGACTTAGTTATACCTGCTGACTGTCGGGAGGTCCTAGCAAATGCCATAGCGCCCTCCACTATTAAGACTTATAAACTGAAGTGGAAGAGATTCTGTCACTGGTGTGCAACCTCTGAAGTGCACCCTATTCAGTCTTCGCCAGATCAATTGCTGCCTTTTTTCCTCCAACTGGCAAAACGTATAGTTTCTTACCTGTCGGTGTAGTTTTGCAGCTTGAAGACTTTCTGGATTCACTATGCTGTGCATTATTCCGCCATCTAGTGGTTGGGTCCGGAATTGTAGTATTTCTTCTCTTTTTTTTTTTCCCCCGTGGCCCAGGTGGGCGTCGACATACCACCATTTGTGTCCTTCGTGACGTCGACGCGCTTCCTCTGGAAGCTCCCACCTTTGGTCGCCATCTTCGGATTCCTTTTTCTTGTTTTGTGTTACTTTGTTTCTCCTGTAATCCTTTAAGTCTTTCTCCAGTTTTAATCCCTTTCCTCCGGTCTCATCTTTCTGGCGGAGGAGGGTGGGTTCGCTAGTGAATCCAGAAAGTCTTCAAGCTGCAAAACTACACCGACAGGTAAGAAACTATACATTTTGCTGCGTTAATCTTTCTGGATTCACTATGCTGTGCATAGACTTTGTAGCGGTTTGTCCTTATTGTGGTGGCTGGGTGGAAGATGAGCTCTGGTTACTGAATATGTGTTGTAAGACCTTCTGTCCCACTTGCGCTTCCTTGTTCATTTGGATATCTACTCAGTAGTGCTTAGTGAACGTGTGCACTGAAGACCATGTTGCAGCTTGGCAAATGTCTTGAATTGGTGTGATAGCTAGAAACGCAATTGTTGCTCCTTTCTTCCTTGTTGAGTGAGCATGAGCTGCTCCTTGTAACAGTTGTCCTGCTTGTTTGTGGCAGAGTTGTATGGTTTGTGCAATCCACCGTGCAATGGTATTTTTGGTAACTGGTCGTCCCAAAAAACTGCTGGCAAAGGAAACAAAGAACTGCTTTGTCTTTCTGCACTCCTTTGTCCTTTCTATATAGTGCATGACTGCCCTCCTGGCGTCTAGTGTGTGTAGCGCCCTTTCGGTGCTTGTGGCAGGTTTTTGGAAAAAACTAGGTATTTGGATTGTTTGATTGATGTGGAATCGTGACACCACCTTTGGCATGAAGTGTGGGTCTGTTCTCATCACAATCCTATCATTGTGTATTTGCAGGTAGGGCTCTTGAAGTGTTAGCGCTTGCAATTCACTTACTCTTCGTAGTGACGTGATAGCCACTAAGAAGGCTGTCTTTAGCGTGAGCATGTGTAGTGTAGCCTTGTGAATAGGCTCAAATGGTGCCTTCATCAATTGAGTTAGCACCACGTTGAGGTTCCATGCTGGTATTCTGTTTGGAGGTGCGATTCTCTTTGCTCCTTCTAGGAATCTTTTTACTACTTGTGAGGTGAAGAAACTTTTCCCCGTTTCTCCTCTCGTGTAAGCCACTATCGCTGCTAAGTGTACCCTTGTGATGTGTAGCTTAGTTTACTTTGTAGTAGGTGCGTTAAGTATTTTAGTACTGTTGATTCCTTTGTGATTCTCCTTTGCAGTTTCTCCATAATGCACCATTCGGAGAATCTTTTCCACTTTGCTACGTAGCACTTTCTTGTGGTAGGTCTTCTTGCCTCCCTGAGCACTGCCATTGTGCTTGCTGATAGTTTGAGGTGTGCAAATTCTAGGTCTTCAGGAGCCATGCAGCTAGGCTGAGGCTCTCTGGCACCCTTCCGTTGTGCATTGTTAACAGGTCCCTTCTCTTTGGGAATCTGTGTGCTGGTGCTTGCGCCATTTCCACTATTTGTGAGAACCAGGACTGTCTGGCCCACTTAGGTGCTATTAGTATTAGCGACATGTTGCTGATCCTGCATTTGCTGAGTACCCTGTGTATCAGTGGTATCGGGGGAAAAGCGTATGCAAATGTCTTTGACCAACTTATCCATAGCGCATTCCCTTGTGACCGATGGTCTGGTTGCCTGGATGCGAAGTGTTGGCATTTTGCATTTTGGTGTGTTGCAAATAGGTCTATTTGCGGTGTCCCCCACTTCCGGAATACTCTTTGTATTTCTTGTTGGTTCATCTCCCATTCGTGGGATGCTGACGTCTGCCTGCTGAGTCTGTCTGCTTCCACATTGTCCTTCCCTGGAAGATGTACTGCTAGTAGGTCTATTTCTAGTGGAATGGCCCACGTCCATATTTCCTGTGCTAACTCCGTTAGTGCTACTGATTGTGTTCCCCCTTGTTTGTTGATGTAGAACATGGTGGTTGTGTTGTCCGTCTTTATCAACACCCTGTTTCCGTACAGCTCCTTCTGAAAGGCCTTTAAGGCTAGGAACACAGTTTTTAGTTCTAGGTAGTTGATGTGTTTGATTGCGTCCTGCTGCGACCATAACCCCCTCACCTTGAGTTTGTTCATGTGTGCGCCCCACCCCATCTGGGAGGCGTCTGTTGTGATGGTCACTGTTGGAGTTGGTTGTGTGAATGGTTTCCCTCTTGATATATTTTCCTTGTTCCACCACGCAATTTCCTGATGCACTGCGTGCGTGACAACCACTAGATCTTCCCAACTCCCTGTTGCCTGTGACCATTGCTGCTGTATCCATTCCTGGAATGGTCTCATGTGGAGTCGAATATTTGGGACTAGGTGTATGCATGAAGCCATCATTCCCATAAGTTTGCTCACTGTCAGAGCTTGCCCCTTGCGGTACAGACGTGTTTCCTTCAGTATTGCCAGGGTCCTCTTTGTGCTGGGGAACACCTTGGCTTGTATGGTGTTGATCTCTGCCCCTAAGAAAATCTTCACCTGTTCTGGTTCTATTGACAACTTTGCCCAATGGATTGAAAACCCCATTTGGATTAGAGTTTGTATCACCTGCTGGATGTGTTGTTTGCACTGGCGGTAGGAGCTTGCTTTTACGAGCCAGTGGTCGAGGTAGGGGTATACATGTATTCCCTGCCTCCTTAGGTGCGCTGCTACTGCTGCTAGGCATTTTGTAAATACCCTTGGCGCTGATTTGAGCCCGAATGCGAGCACTGTGAACTGGTATTGAGTCTTGCTGATTACAAATCTTAGTAAGCGTTTGTGCCCCTTGTTGATGGGGATGTGCAAGTACGCGTCCTTTAAATCTATAGTTGCCATGTAATCCCCTTCCTGTACCTGGGATATTACCTCTTGCAGAGATGTCATTGTGAATCTTTGTGTCCTTATGAACTTGTTTAAGAACCGTAGGTCCAATATAGGCCCTAGTGTTTCGTCCACCTTTGGTACGAGGAAGTAGTTGGAATAAACACCCTTGTTTCTTTTCTTGTACGGTACTATCTCTATTGCCTCCTTGTTGATCAGTTCCTGTGCCTCTAGTACCAGGAGTGAAAGTTCTTTTGCAGAGTGTGACTTGTTGCTTGGCTTTTTGTTTGGAGGTTGTTTTATTAGCTCTATACAGTATCCGTATTGTATGATGTTTAGTATCCATTTGTCCGTTGTGACCTTCCTCCATTCTTGGAGGAAGTTCCTTATTCTGCCTCCTACTGGTGTTATATGTTCGGGGAACTGCTTGTCTCTTGAAAACTGTTTTTGGACTTGTTCTCTCCTTGGATGCCCCCCTTGAGGTGTTATCTGGGTGGGCGTCTGCCTTTTGGCGAAGTCACTTAGAGGCGGGTTGTTGCCCTCCTCTCCGTGCCTGTCCTCGCCCGTTTGAGCGTCCCCGAAAGGACTGGCCCCTTGGCTGGTATTGCCAGTACTGCTGCTGCTGTCCCTGGTTGTTTCCCTGATCACCTCGTTGGAAGGTTTGGTGCGAGGTACTTGGTTGGTTGCCTCCCCTACCATTTGGCCTTCTTGAGGGCGTACCCCTTCTCATTCCCCTAAACTGCAGTGCTCCCATGGACCTTGCAGTTTTGTTGTCTTTCTTGAGTTAACTTTTCGTCAACCGGTGTCCCAAAAAGTTGTTCTCCGTTGAAGGGCGTGTTCAGGATGTTATTCTGCACCTCAGGCTTGAAGCCCGAAATCCTAAGCCATGCGTGCCTTCTCTCTGTCACCCCGATCATCATCTGCCTGCTGGACGTCTCCGCTGCATCCAAGGCTGACTTTAAACATGTGTTTGCCATGTTTTTCCCCTCCTCTACCAGGTGGGTTGCCCTCTGCTGGTACTGTTCCGGTAGGTGCTTCAGGAGTTGCCCTACTTCCTCCCAGTGCTGGTATGCATGCCTGTTGATTAGGGCGTTGGAGTTGGCGATGCGCCATTGGATTGCCGCACTCCGTTCTACCTTCCTCCCCGTGAGGTCCATTCTCCTACTCTCCTTGTCAGGAGGTGGTCCTGCATTTGTGGGCACATTGGCCCTCTTCCTAGCTGTTGCCGTGATTATTGAATCGGATGGCACTGACCCTTGAATGTATGCAGGGTCCTTTGAGGAGTGCTTGTACTTCTTTTCTGTTCTTGGGGTTACAGATTTACATATAGATGGCTCCCTGAATGCCTCCCTGCCCTGGTCCAGCACACTAGGGAGCAAGGGCAGGAATTGACTCCTTGTTTGTGTGGGTAAGAGAGTCTCCAGGAGAAAGCAAGCCTTCGGTTTCTCCTCCTCCAATTTTACCCCATATGTCTGTGCAGCATTCTTGACCACCATATTATAGATCCCTATATTGTCTGGTGGTGAAGGCCTCGAAGGGTATGTGTCTACCCCTTCTTCTGGCATTTCGGCGTCGAGGTCATGCCATTCTAAGTCTTGCGCCTCCAAGGACGTCGAGTCCTGGTAGGTTAGCTGTTCTTCCTCGCCTTCTCCCTCGAAGTAATACAGGGCCTCTTCTTCCCGTTCTTCGAGCGGCTCAGGCGTTTTTGGCGGTTGTGTCCTCGAAGCCCCTTTCGACCTCGGCCGCGGGCTTCGGCAGCATGGTGTACTGACTCATCTTGTTGTCGAAGTCCTTTTTCCGCTGCAGGATGCTCGCCATTTCGGCCTCGAGCCTCCTTTTCTTCCTTTCCATATCGGCAGCCTGTTCGGCGTCGAGGGTTTGAGCGCTTCGCTTCTTGGTCATCGACGTCGTCAAAGCGGTTGCTGACCCTTCGTTTCTCGGCGTCGAGGAGTCCTTTTCGGGGGCTTCCTTCGCCGACCTTGATTTTTCGTGGGTCTTTGCCGTCCGGGAGTCCTTTTCAAAGGATCCGCTGGGCTCCTTGTCCTTGGGTGCAGTTGCTTTCGTCGAGTGTTTCGACGGCACTGTTCCCTTCGAGGACTTTGTCTCACCCTTTCGAGTGTTGGTCGAGTGTTTGGGGGCCGTCGACTCTCTTACCTCCTTCGACGTTTTCTTATGGACTTCGACGACCGTGCAGTCCTCCGGTGATGTTGTCCTCTCCACTGGAGAGCAGTGGCGTCTCCCCCATTGGGGCGTGGGGGCATTGCCCCACTGCTTTCTCGCAGTGCGAGAAGGCAGAAACATAAATGGTAATAACTACCATTTTATGTTTCTGCCTTCTCGCACGGAGAGAAAGCAGAAGTGCCTGGTTGGGGGTGGGCGGTCCTGCTTGAGGGCGGGGGGGGAGTGGCTTGCCCACTGTTGTGCTTACTGACTGTTTGGTCGGCCCTGGGGCCGACCAAACCGACAGTATGCACAACAGTGGGAAAGCCACTCCACCCCCGCCCTCGAGCAGGACCGCCCACTCTCCCTTTTTAGGTCTCGCCTACGCAGCGCGCATGCACTGCATAGGAGACCTTTAGCCGTCGTTCTGCTCTTTTTCGAAGAACATACTCGTGCTTGTGGCGGCATACACCTTGCGGGAGCGAGCAGGGGCGCGCCACAAGCACGAGTATATGCTTCGAAAAACAGCAGACTGCGCGCTCACGCACCTTCTCACTCCCTCTTTCTCCCGCGCCGCCTCCCTCTCTGTGTCTGCCTCCCACTCTCAGATGGCGCCTTTACAGCACCTCCCAGGACTCGTGGACAAGGCACACCTCCCATTGGCTGCCGCCTGGTGTGGACTGCACTACAAGTCCCGTGATGCCCCTTCCGCCTCGCCCCCTGTAGTCTGTGCCCGGGCTTGGATCGATGGAAACCTGCTGGGCTTTGCTGCTTGCTCCGTTCCTCCTGCTCCTCCTCGCGGCGACCTATATCAGGTCAGTGCTGCTGCTTTTAAGCTCACTCCGTTTCTGAGCCTGCCCAGTGACGCGCATTGTACACACCGAGTGCAGAGCACTTCATTCATTCACTGTGCGCGCTCCCAGCAGTCACCGCCGAGCAGAGAGGGTACACAGCCTGCACAGGGGCCATAGCGTGCATCTGTGGGCACAAGGACCGCTTCTTCGATGCATCTGCACACCGCACAGCAGAGCACCATTCCTTGCCATGCACGGGAAGCAATGCATGCATAACTCACCACCATAGATCGAGTGCACCGCACAGCAGAGCATTTCAGAAAACCTGGTTGTATGCCTTACATCGTATTAATTTTGCAATTTTTAGTGAGAGACAGACAATGAAAGATAACACCCCAATATTAAAAAACTACCTGCATGTCTTGAACATTCTCGTAGCAAACTAACGTAAACACAATCACCCTTCTACAGTAAACAAAAACTATTTATTGCGGAAGGTGCTGGTCCCAAACAGAAGAAATACAACTATTTTCTGTAGTCTGCGGATAATGCATTTCTAAACATCTTTTGTTTTCATGCTTTATTAGCATGCATTGTACGTTTTGGGTTTGTATTAAATGTGAACTGGCTTTTCTGAAAACAGATATTAAAATTCAAAGAATAATGAGTTTTCTGAAAGCCTATGGACATGAGCTAATCAAGGCAAGGACACAAACATACAAAGGGAGCAACAAGCCTACAACCAGACTAGCCTTCCTTCTTCATGCCACTAACACTTAAATTGGTCATGCTGCCTGAAGTGTTTCCCTTGTGTATTCAGTGAGGTAACAAGTGCAAAATTATGAGGTACGGAAAGAAACAGAGTGACCAAAAACTTCAAGGAAAGCTGATGGGGGTTGGTCCTGAAGAATTAGATTATCATTCCAACATGCTAGTGTTTACTTCCATACCTTGCCATGCACGGGACGGGAAGCACTACATGCCACTTAAGCTCGTAAACACACTACCAAGCATCAACACATCAGAAGTTTTAAATTTGAAATTATGAAAACACTTTATTTTGAAGAATTATTTAAACACGTACAAATACAATGATTCAAACAATGTGTTCAAAGTTTAAAAAATATCTTAGTGGTTATATATAAGGTAACAAAAATGCTTAAAATACGTTTTTATTATAACTTTTCAACATGTTGCACAGCATCCACGCTGCTCTACAACATAGCTTAAAGACACTGACAAAGCCAATAGCTCTGCCTAAACACTTACAAGACCCCAAAGGCGAGACCTATTGGCTATGCCAATGCTTGTTCTCTATGTAAGAGAAAATGGCCCGGGTGGGGCGCGCTCCGCTGCGCCTCACCAATCACAACGCTGCCATTGCAGCGTTGTGATTGGCGGGAGGGAGGCTGCCTTTCCTGGCTGATGACGATGCAGGAATTCAATTCGGAAAAGGCAGGACGGCGGGAGTCGGACGGTGGACCCATCCAGAAGCTGAGGTGGCAGCGGCGCAGGACGGTAAGTTAAGTTTTAAATTATTTTATATATTTTTTTAATTAAACAAACCCCTCCCGCCTCCCCCCATCCACCCCCGGGACGACCCCATTTCCACCCCCTTTCCCCCCACCCGCCCGTCATGCCGGCCGCGACTGGTCACACTTACCAGCCAACAAACAAAACATAACTCACAGCTTTAATTCAGGAGGTGACTGGGAAAGATACAATCCAGATTTATGCCCGTAATAAAAATTCATCAACTACCTTTGTTAAAATTGAGGCCATGCTTCTGTCGAAGCTAAACACGTCCTGCAACATGGATCATAAATGAATGATGCTGGATAAATTCGAGAGTAGATCTTGATTTGTAGACATTCTTTGGATGTCAGGCAAATCAGTTGTTAGTCTCTGAAAATAACATTTTCTTTCTTAGCTTTTCCAACACGAACAAAGGCGCCATTCTTAATCACAATATGGTAGCTGTAACTTGTCCCCAAACGGCCTCAAACTGTGTAAATACACGGAGCTCGTGGAAGCAAGTGCAGTTAAGAGTGTTTTCCTGGGCTTCGGCTATGAAGTGTGTTTGCTGCCTTATTGCATCCAAGTTTGTGATTTTTTTAAAGACGTACTAGGCATCATTTCTTTGTGTGTGTTGTGTACATATCAATGCACATTGAAGGGAAGAATGCTGCAGGCCGGGTTTCTGCAGCAGGGGCAAGGGGACCACTCTCTCCCCATCGTCCTACTTCAGATTAATCGCCAAATGGAAAGGCAGATGGTGCGGAATGTTGTGCGACCTGTCGCCCATCGAATCAGACTCTTTTCCTCTCCAGTCCCTGTTTTTTGGTGATCTGCTGGGCATTGAATGCCACACTCATTTGCTTGAACGCCTCGCCACATGTTCGGTGACAACAACTGTCCATGGTCTGTCTCTTTGTGCTCTGCCTTGCCACCCACAACCATTTACCTGGGGAGTGGTGCCCTTTTGTAAGGAGAAGTCTGCCTTTTGTTGGTTATTTTCACCCCATGTGCTGTGTGGGTGTTATCGCTTTGCCTACAGAACATAGACCGGATCGGTGCAAGGACATTCGGTGCTCCATACAAAAAAATATTTTACTACTGAAGCGCCTCCCTTCCACTTAGTATGCGATTTTCGGACCTTTTCTTGCAATCTGGCACTCTTAATCATGACCCTTCCTGTGCACACTTTCCCTCTAACTCGCTGTCAAAAGATTTTTGAGAGAGTGCTGCATGCCAGATTGAGCCAAATAATGTTTGAAAGTTGAGTGTGCTCCTTGATATATGTGCCCTATGACTTAAGTGCTCAAACAGCAGGCTCTGAATTCGTAGGGGATTTACCAGAACTTTTTTACAGGAGGTGTGTATCTCGCAGGTAGTAACTGTAAACTGGCAAGTGTTGCTTACCACGGGGTGGGTGGGAGTAAGATCCCAACACAGGTGTGTTGGGTCGGGAGGGGGGGCACGGGGGGAGGGGTATGAGGAGATTACTGAACCGGAGGAAGGAGTCAGGACGTCAGACCGGAGAAGGGTCACAATTGCCCTATTAACCTTCTTGCTTCTCAAATTTGCTTGAAAATGCACCATTTACCCACTCTTTTTTCAAAATTTCCTCGGGGGGGGGGGGAGGGGGGAGAACCCCACCGAACCCCCCTTAAGATGTTCGGGCTCGCTTGCTGCGCTCGCTCGCCGCGGTGCACTACGACAGAAAGTTTACGCCCCACCACTTTCAAATGTCACCAGCCACCACTGCTGGAGAGGCCCAAGTCTCGGAGCGATGGAGGTGGCCCCTGCCCCTGCATGGTGTGGCTCGCCCTTCTCTGCCTCTCTCTTACTCTGAGGGTCTTGGGTATGAACGCCGAGCACGCGTTGCAGTCCTCGCTGCTGTGGTCGAGTGGCAGGCAGAGGTTGCAGACTTCGTGCTGGTCCTTCTGGGCGTATTTGTGGTGGCAATTGGTGCAAAACTTGAAGGGAGTTTTGTCCATTCCTGCGCTCAGGGAGCCCCCTGTGCGTGCATTCTCGTGTGAACGTCGAGTTCTCTCGACATTTTCTTCTCCTTAGTAGTCCTGGCTACCTGGCCTGTAGTCGGGTGCGATGATAATCTTCGATTTTCGCGATTTTTCCCGTTTTCCATCGATTCCTCTTCCAAAACTCTGGAACTCTTCGACAACGATCCAGACCCAACGGCGGAAAAAAGAATCTGAAGATGGCGACCAAACGTGGGAGCCTCCGGAGGAAGCGTGTCGACGTCACGAAGAACACCAAATGGTGATATGTCGACCCCCACCTGGGCCACGGAAAAAAAAGAAGAAATACTACAATTCCGGACCCAACCACTAGATGGCGGAATAATGCACAGCATAGTGAATCCAGAAAGATTCACGCTGCAAAACCTGGCCTCTCTCATTCTACTATTAAGGTATTCCTTGCCACGATTTCCAGGTTTCGACGGCAAAATGGATCACAGTCTCTTTGGTCATCAAGAATAATAAAGCAATTTCTTAAACGATTGTTTAGAATGTTCCCTCCAATTAGGCGCCCTCCTCCGCCTTGGCATCTCAACATTGTATTAGCGCAACTTATGAAAGCTCCCTTTGAGCCTATTCATAGGGCTGATCTTAAATTCATTTCATGGAAAACATCACTTCTACTGGCTCTTACTTCAGCTAGACGAGTAAGCGACATACATGCTTTCACTACTCGACATCCTTTCCTCCAGTTTACTAAGATGTTATACTCCGAACAATCCCTACCTTTATTCCTAAGGTCCCATCGGATTTTTACTTAAACGAACCAGTCATCTTAAAGACTTTTTTCCCTAATCCGCAGACACCAGCGGAAAGGGCCTTACATTCCCTGGATGTTAAGAGATGTAAAAAAATTTACTTGTAGAAAACAGCCTGTATCCGTAAAGCTGATCAGCTTTTTGTGGCCTATGGAACAAGCATTGGCATAGCCAATAGGTCTCGCCTTTGGGACCTTATAAGTGTTTAGTTATCCAGCACAATATCCTTGGTGCAACAACATCAAGTGTTGCATGGCTAAACACTTATAAGGTCCCAAAGGCGAGACCTATTGGCAATGCCAATGCTTGTTTTTCTGATGCTTCGATTATTCCGATATTTCTGTGCACCATGTTCCCTCGCAGAATAGATCACAACCATGCAAAGGTTAAAATCGTTGCTTCAAATTGCCTGCGAAAGGTAGGAAATTTTCCTGTTGGCAAACAATCTGCCTGAGGCTGTGGCAGGATGCACCATCCCAAGAAATGTATTGCATTCGTAGGGATCAGCAACTAGTATCAAATTACATTAAAACATTATTTCAGTCAATTGCAGCTAATCAATAATTTACCTTCGAATTGAAAGGCATCATCTCTGTAATGGAAATTATTAAAACATGCTGTTTGGTAAGTGCTGCTGTTGGCATGGAGCTGGTAGTAACAGACGTTTACTAATGCTGTTGGCTTTATGATAGACATCCTGTGGGATAGGTGTCTCAGCCCAAAGCTTTGGGTGAACTGTGTGGGCTTTACTTGCATTAATCAAGCATGGTTAGTTGTCAATCGGACATGTGGCCCAATCTCGCTCCAGCACTGTGTTCTGCTAATTAAAATCATCATTCCTGTTGAATTGAAAGTACAATGGAGGATGTAGTACAGACTGTGGCAAAAACAACAAGCATTGGCCGCGCGGCCGTGAAACTGACACGGCCGCGCGGCCGTGAAAGTTAGAGTAATCGCGAGCGCTAAAAGCCGCTGCGAGTTATCAGGGTGGGAAGCCAGATGGCGAGGGAAGCCAGATGGCGAGGGAAGCCATATGGCGCCTGATCGCGCGTGAACGCAAGCTGGTCGCCAGCAAAAGCCTCTGGCAGCACTTCCAAAAGCCCCTTACTAAATGTCTGCAGAGCAGCGCATGCGCGCTGGCTCAGCGAGACCTAAAAATCAGGAAAGGATATCCAGTGACAAACTATAGCACGTTGGATTTCCTGTGCGATCCAATTTTGCAAAGCAGGCAAACCTCTACATTCAACAGTGAAAGCGCATTCTACAAGAGCAGTCTCCTCATCAACTGCTCTCTTTGCCAATGTGCCTATTCAACAAATTTGCAGAGCAGCAACTTGGTCTAGCAGGCACACTTTTACCAAGCATTACTGTCTGGAAGCTGCAAGTAATGCTGATACAGCTGTGGGACAGGCGGTGCTATGTAATCTTTTTCTATAAGGTGAGCCTCTATTCTTCCCACCTTCTTTTAAGTTTTAAAATTGCTATATTTAAGGTCACTGTGATTCTGCGCATAGGCATTGTCAGATTACTATATAGGTATATAAATATATATATATAAGTGGTACATAAGTGTGATATACACTGGGTGATGTACAGTTTTTTCTTTCGTACTCTGTGTACTACATTCCATCTTGAATGAACATTCATACCTATGTGATAACTGCCATCTACTCGGATTCAAGCATGTGAATCTATGAAAGATACCCTATACTGGAGAAGAAAATAAGTTACTTACCTGTAAACTGTGGTTCTCCAGTATTGGTACCTTTCATAGATTCACATGCGACCCACCCTCCTCCCCATAGAGGCTCCACTGTTTTATTACACGCTTATACTACACTTGTGCTCGAAAATCTGAGAGCCTGGGGCCTCTGTGGAAAGGGTTCTAGAGGGTGCTGTCGCCTGATTGGCTGCAGATTGGACTATACCTAATGACTAGGACGAGATATTAAAGTGAATGGTTTTTCCTCTATTACCTTTAATGTTAGAGTAATTACTTACTGCTTTTTATGTACCGTGGGACTCCCACTTCAACGACGGGGAATGATTCAAGCATGTGAATCTATGAAAGATACCAATACTGGAGAACCACAGTTTACAGGTAAGTAACTTATTTTCTTTTTATTATTTAACAAAACATTAGCACCTATTCAGTATCCTTTAGTGAAAATGTACATTCTCCTTGTGATTTTTTTTGCCTTCATTTCTTTAGGCTGCATGTGTATATATATATACATATACATATATATATATATATATATACACACACACACACACACACACACACACACACACACACACACACACACACACACATATACATACACACATACATATTGTTGGAAATAGCCCTTTTGCAGGGTTATCCCCAAACATTTTGCTAGACATGCTGATCTTTACAGAAGTTTAATGCGCTGCTGATTTTTACCCAAAAACTAAAAGCTTAAAAAAAAGTTCATCCTCTTGCTAGTGTTAAGTGTTGTGAAGGCTAATGCGCATCACCAGCCTAAACCTTTAGTGATGTTTGAAAAGTAAGGAAAGATTAGGAACGAAGTAAAAATACCGCAGTATTTCAAATGCAGCAACAGAAAACCTTTAAGTGCGTTCCCAAAGCAATATAAAGGCTAATACGAAGTAACACCTTGCAGTAAGCATAGGCCTGCTAGACACGTTTAACTTTTTTTTGCGATCATGCAGAGAGCAGGTCACACGTGTTCCTGCTCCTATAATATAGTATATAATATAGTAAAAGGGTAAATTCTTTCCTCGTCCTTTCTAGTTTTTCAGATGAAGCACGAGTTCCCTGCCTCACATTTCCCAAATACCTCGAGAGAGTATTTTCTAATGACAGGGAACGTGTACTTGCCTACTTGCATGAGGAATAATGTGAGCAGCGCCAATCAAGCTGCTTTGCTCAAGATTACCCCCTGATGCAACCCCCACCCATCTCCCTTCTGGTGGGTTTCCTTTCTTGCCTGTTTCTGCTGCTTTATTTTCTCCGCAGTCTGCGGGGCACCTCTGATCTCCATGGCAAAAGATCTAATCCGAGTACACACACACACACAGGGGGGGGCCCCCGGTAGCCGAAGCCAGATGGACCTTTTATTTTTATTTTATTTTTATTTTAAAGGTTTTATATAGCGCTGGCTAGACCCGGAGGTATCAGAGCGCTTTACATGAGTATCAGACCATAGCTGTAGGTTACATCGTTATAAAGGTTACACAGTTATTAGAGCATGGCAACATAGTTACAAGTAAGGTCGAGACAAACAATAAGGACGTATATGTAAGGGAAAAAAGCAGGCAAGGGGAGAGATTCAGGGGAGGGGGTGTAGGAGTAGGGGAAGTAGAAAGAGAATGGAGGAGGGGAGGGTGAGAGACACAGCCTGGAAGGAGGAGGGGAGGGTGATGGGGACACAAACCGGTAGACGAGTCAAAGCTGCGTCCAAAGTCCAGTAAGCTGTGATCCCAGGGGAAGTGGTATCATTTCCCCATCTCTGTTGCGAGAGGTTCCCTTTACGCAGTGGACTCTCTCAGAGGGGTCTCTGAGACTCCAAGGCCTACAAACTGGATCCTTCCCCAAAAAGGGGAGAGGGAGTGCTTTGGCAAGGGGCACCATACCATACCTCAACTGTGAGTGGCTCCCTTGGCACTGTGGACTCTCTCAGAGGGATCACTGAGACTCCAGAGAATACTTATTGGATCTTTCCCCAACAAGGGGAGAAGGAGTGCTTAGTCAAAGGGCGCAAGGGACAGGGAGCAAGGCGGCGTCGCAGGCAAGGGGAGAGATTCAGGGGAGAAGGGATAGGAGCAGAGGGAGTAGACAAAGAATGAGAGAGGGAGATAGGACATTGCATAAGAAAATTTTTACATAGTTACATCTGTTATAGTTACAGTTAACAGTAAATGCTAGGAAGGAAAACGCTTAACAGGATAAAAAGATATTAGGGCATAGCATAACCAGGACACACGTCATAGGAGTGGTGGAGGGTAGAGGGGAAAGGAAAGCAGGAGAGAGGCAAGCGGACAGGGTCGGGTAGATCAGAAGGGGGAAGGTACTCAGGGAAAGCAGGCAGTAGAAGTAGATTGAAGAGAAGAGACAGATAGAGCCGTGAAAATCAATGTCCGATGTCCGGTTGGGTAGGTGACGGCCAATGGGGTGAACCAGAGCCCGACTCCGCTTTAGCTGCATAGGACAGCTCCACCGGGCAGGATGGTGATCAGGGTTTATTTAAAGAAGGTCAAGTTCAAATGGGGAGTAGGAGAGATGAGAGCCGCAGTCAGATCAGAACCCAGGTGTGGGGGGTAAATGTTTTGATGTTATCAAGGCGCAGTCCAATCGGGGGCTCGACGTCTGGTGGTGGCAGCCGCCTGAGAACCGGTGAAGGCTGCGGGCAGAACGGAGTTAAAAAGGCGAAGGCACCATCTTAAGGTCAGGCGTTGTCCAGGCCTGTCCTAAAAGATGATACCCAGGTCATAAAATGCCCCCAGAATAGAGCGCCATCGCAAGGGGTATCAGCTGGAGAGCCCCTACTGCTAGGTTTGGGAGTGCCCCGAAGTCTCAGGAGCCCTCCGCGGTGGTAATCAGGGATGGCCCTAGCCGCCATCTTGAGGCACTGCCCAGAGAGGGCTTCTCGGTGAGAAAATCGGCCTCAAACAAAGTCCCCAGGCCAGATCACTAAGTTAGGAGGGATTCCCTATACAGCCCCCGTTGCTCCGATACAGAGGAGCTCCGGAGCCATGCTCACCTCCCAAAACTGCTGGCAGCGCCGGGGCTGTCAGTCACTGCGGTGGTAGTCTCCCCGGGGCAATTATCACGTCTGAGGCTCCTGCTGGGGCCTAGAAAACACTGTGCAATCTCCTTGGCAGCGAAACGAGTCCGTTTTGCAGGGGCCTCTTCGGGGGCGGCCGCCATCTTAAGGTCAGGCATTGTGAAATCAGTGCCTCACATCAGACCTCTTTGTTTTCAGCATTGCACAGTTCTTATGTGGAGCTGATCATTAGGGCCTTCAATAACGCTTGCGGGCGGCAAAGACGTACCCCGCCCCCCTTCTCACCGGTCTCGTTCCAGTGATCGTCCCGGGATCGATCGTGGCATCGCCGACCGCGGAGTCTGGAAAGGCAGCCAGCTGTGTTGTCAGCGTATCGCCGTACCTCTCTGCCAGCTAGTTCCAAGTGCCTCGATGTCTTTCTGGGCTCTTCTTTAGTCCTTACGTGGAGGCGCTGCTCCTTCAATTATCACCGCCATCTTGCGGAGCTCCGGCGCCTGGTTTGACACACCCATTAACAATAACCAAGTACAAGCAGCTCTTTCTGACTTCAAGCACTAGATCGCGGAATATGCATAGTATGGGAATCTAGAAGACGTCCATGCTGCAAAGTTACCGCTGCCACTGCTTCATTCCTTATGCTGAACCTTTTGTTTTTAGGTCTCGCGCCTAGCGTTGCAGTGCGCAGCCCTGCTCGCGCAGCGCGAGACCTCATGTAGGGGGTTCTTGAAACTGACCTAGGAATCGCACACGCTCGTGCGATTCGTTTTTCCCCCAGCTATTGGGCTTTTTGTGCGTCTTTATAAGAAAGACAGCACGCAATTGGGCAAAGGCGGGCGCATGTCCCGCCTTTGCCGCGCCCATTCCCACCGGTGTCTAGCACGCGCAGCAGCGCGCGTTCGCCTCGCTGCCGCGCTCCCTTTCCCCCCCCGCTCCTCTGTGGTGCGCGCGCACCACTGGTAGTTTTTTGGGTGCGCACATAACTTGTTCCATTTGGGAACACGTGACGGTAGCTGTGTAGGAGTCCGCATGTGGCGCGCACAGGTATGCTGATGAGGAACGGTGGGCTACATCATGGGCACGCGAGGTGAGCTCCACGGGCGGGGTTGTGGGGCAGAAGGGGCGGACTCGGAGGGAACGCCTGGAAAGTGTTGGTGTCAGACTTGTGCACCACTGTGCTTTCTATTCCCAATCTCGCTGCAATAAAAGTAAGCTGTTTCTTGGTTGTGTGTTGAGTTCACTTCTGACCCAGCTCATCATTGGTCATGATATATCTGAACACAACTAACGCAGGCGGATAAGAACTCCATGCGCTGCATTCACCTAATACGACCGGGATGCTACATACTGACAAGCCATACACCTTTATGTGTCCCTCGGTGTATCCTTCAAAATGGATTGTGCCTCGCATTAAAAAAAAAAACATACTCCCTAACATTCAGCAAGTGACGCAGGTCTATCTATATATCATAAAATACTATACCATGCGCAAGTAAATCACGCAGTTTGGGAATCAAAGATGGCGAATGAAGGCTCATTGGAACGTGGTTGTGAAATCCAGGTTTTCCAGTGACAGGACACAAGCTTAGAATGAACAGCTGTGAACACTATGCTAAAATCAAATGAATGACGCCATTAATACACTTCCTTACCACTTTCAGAGTGCCCCTTTGGTAGCAGTGACATCAATATTAACAGGGCCTATTTGAGTCACAGGGCATTCGCCCAGCAAACTGAGATGCCGTCTCTTATCCGATAGGAAACATGTTCTGTATGTGCATATTAACATATAATACCGCAGTTTTTATATATTTGCATATTCAACCACGCATAGCCTTATTCGGTCGATTCTAGAATTTCCATCTTTCTGTTGACAAACACAAATTACAGTGGCTGGCATTTGGTATTTTCGTGAATTTAGCAGATCGTGTATTCTTTGGTGGCCGGAAAAAGGAAGTGACGCCCGAGAGTGCAGTAGGATGTGTTTGGCATTGCAGATGGCTCGGAGTTGGAAATGAACAGAGCAGCAGCAGGTCAGCGTAGCAACACCAAGGGAGGGCCTCGTATGGGTCTTTGCGTCTGAATGCGGGTGGCGTGACTGCTCGTGGGGTGGTGAGCAGTGGTCCAGGTTGAGGCAGAGCCTAGTGAATAGCAAGTGGGGACTTGCTAGTTATCAGGGTTGGACGTTCAAGCTTAGCTTTGATTAATTCTTGTTTACCAAGTGATCTCCGTTTCATGCAGTATTTAGTAACTACACCCAGTACTGCCTCCTGGAGACATGCTTCATTGCACAGACCAAACAACCTAGAGTTCGAGAGTCCGGGATATGAACGAGTGAGTATTTCGCAATATCCAATACGAATGCAATACTGTTGTGCCCTAAGAACAAAGGAAGAAAACAACAGTACTCCTCCTCACCACGGATACTCCCCAGTAAACACTGACTGGCCAAGAACTAGGGAACAAGCCTCACAAATGAGGCACACGTGTGTGAAACAGGCGAATTTGTTACGCGAGGCACATCCTTTGAAAATAAAATTGTTGGGCCACAGAAACGGTGCAGAAGCAATTATGTCTCTGCTGTCAGATCCGGCAGCTCAACTGTGGCTGCCACTTTTTATGACAAAAGTTGCTGCACCATTGGTGTTTGAACCAAAGAAAACCTCCACGCCGGTCAATATGTTATCACAATCCCTCCAAAACCAATATAGACATTCCTCATGTAGAAACCCTGCCAGTGCTACACAGAATCTGTTTTCAGAAAAAATAAAGTGTCGTTGTTGAAATCTTCTGTGGGTGGGCCACTTACTGAAAAGCAAAAGTGACTTGCGTTCAGATCTGGAAACAGATGAAGCAACATTACCACCTCAAAAGCAATTAAGTAAACTAGTGCCAAACCTTGTACTCTGTGGTTCTTTGTACTGCGATTATCCTAACCCTCTATACACCTGGACCTCAAAGTGTAAAAGTGATGGTTGTCCTCATATATACGCATTTTATTATTAGATCGTTTCTTTTTATGACTATGATATAGTCGCATAACTGTTGTAAGGGGTCTGTCTGGTTGTGAATCATTTCTGTCTTTTGTTTTGCGCAACTCTTCTCATCCCCATTAACAGTTTTCTTTCTTGCAATCTACTGTGCAGTTAAGAAATTCAGGCTATTTTTAGCCCCTACATACCGCCACCCACTACAACAAAAATTAATTATGTACAGTAGGCAGACTGAAACAGAAGCAAACTTCTACAAACAGGAAAATTAAAAAATACTCAATGCATGTCAGTAAGAGGCAGACTAATGGAAAGGGAAGGGAACTGTTGCAGGGCTCACAGGACCCTTTACCTTCTGTGCATAATTGAGCACAACATCAATGATTCTGATATGCCCCAGATTAACCGTTGTCCAGTCACACATTTTGCTGCTTGGAAATGTACACGTGCATTTTCTTGTACTGCAAAATGTTTCCTTGTAGTTAGTGCCCGTCAACAGTGCGTGTTGGATGGGAAGGGTTCATTTGTGACAGTGACATCACTTGGACCTTCCACCTTTCCTCTGTCTTACACACTAATTGTTTTCCTGCCTTCTTTCTCTCTGGTCTCTGGAGACGCCATGCAAGTTTTACTGTATTTCTGCATCTTCTGGCTTTTGTACGGTCCTTCTCCGTATTAGTAGGTCCTGCCTTTCCCTTCCAGACAGTGGACTGTAAATTCTGCTTTTGCACAATTGACTCATGTCAGCTCTCTATCCCACCTTCACTCCACCCTTCGCTCCTTTTCACACTACAGACAACCCACTAAGCCATACACGCACCATCTGATTTATCACCAAGACTGTACCCCATGCAGATTTGAGTACATTATTCTGAACCTGAACCAATGACAGTTCAATGTGTCTTTTTCTGTTCATTGAAAGCTGGTTCTGTTTGTAGCAATATGTCTTTCATCGTTGTGATGCCAAAGCCACACAATACATCGCTGCCATTCCGGAGATATTTCATTTCCTCCACTTATACTTGTAAAATATGTGTTCAGTTCAATTTCAAGCAGGAGTCATCCTCTTTCGTTTCTAAGAAACAAAGTCGATGAAGTGCAAGGATGTAGGTTGGATGCTTACTGAAAGGCATTCCTGTGTCCGATAGTGCTTAATCTAAAACACAACATTATGGTTGTGTTGACTTTACTAACAAGAATGTTTTTCTATCCAAATGAAGCCTTTTTAGCAACATTAGGATAATGGATGGAGAGAGAACAAGCATTTGCAATGCAATAGGTCTCGCATTTACACAAGTTTAAGCTATTGGCATTGTAAATAACGATGCTTTTTATTTATGTTTTAAAAACGAAAACAAAAATAAAAGGCATTCTTATTTGCAATGTCAATAGCTCAAACTTGCGTAAATGCGAGACCTATTGCATTGCAAAATGCTTGTTGAAAGAAGGTGAGCAAGCCAACAAATTATCAGGCCGGGCCGAGCCAGAGCCGAGCAGATGGTCTTGCTGGGTTCCAAGAGCCCATGTATGAGCCGAGCTCTGAAAATGTTTGGCAAGTAAATTGTGCAACAAACACCATCCACAAATATAATACGGACTCTTCAAAATGCAAAACAATGTATATTTCTGTAACATGCATTAGCGTTACAACTTAATACATTAGTTTATTTCATTAGTTTATTTCACTGCATGGAGTGGCATTTATTAAAAGTGACAGTTTTTAAACACGAACTATAATCCCACCACGTTAGTGAATGAAGAGGCAATTCAGCTGTCATGTGCATCCTAGATGTGGCCTCTATTCTTACAAGGAGCAACATTATAGTTTGTTTAAATCAAACACAAGCAGCGTGCTTGTATTGCGAACACACTTAACTCCTTTTTTCTCCTTGTGCATTTTTAGACCACTGTGAAATAAGTAAGCACAGTGGGAAACATATTTGCCAAAGATCACACAGTTTGGTCAAGCGGGGAGGCCGAGAAAAATCTACGGTTTTCTGATTTCACATTTTGCCATTCAGCCAGTAGATGGGTATCTCTTTTCCACTCCTGTTGTTCTGTTGTACCTCAAAGGTAATTTTTTAAATGTTATTTTTAGTTCTTGAAGCATTATGGTAGACCGTGGGTAGCAGGCAGAAGCCACATAAAAGCACGTCTTTTTTTGGGCTCAAGCGTCCAGAACATTGAGCAGAGCCCGACCTAGGCAACTACCTCGAACCTGACAGCTTCCAGTAGCCCACCCACCTCTAGAAATACTCCGTCCGGCCTCTGCCTATGATACGGTTAAACTCCCACCCAATTTTACTCCCTGCTCCTCCCCTAATTCACCCATATATGAGCTCCTGTCAGGTTTATAATTTGATGGCCTTTTCCTTAAAGCAGCTAAATTTGCCGCAGGCACACAGTGAGCAACCCTTCTTTGCGTATATTTGCACTCACTCGTCATCCGTTTCATTGTTTTAGGATGTGAGGAGGTGCATTTGGTTGGTCCTCCTCTACTCCTGAGGCGTAAATTGATAAATGAGATATGGAGTGAATGATGAGCAGATATGCAGACAAGATGAAGAGCGGTGAACTCACTTTTCTTTAGAGTCAGGTTGGAGAGAGACTGCTCCATAACATCTATGAAGGCAGCTCCCTGTGGCCCTCTGAATATTGGCACCTCGGATGTGCCCAGCAGCTACCTCTTGCACCCAACATTTATGTCCTCTTTTTATAATATTTGCAACTCCTTCAACCAGTCATCAAATATCCACACATTCACCCAGTTATCAGCTTTTTCAAAGAAGTTAACAACCTCTTTTAGTCGAGTATTCATGTTCCGTTCATAAAGTCATTGAGAAGGTTCTGCCTGACTGCCTTACCTGCTGCCTTGGCCCTCCGGCTGGGCCCGGACCTTTTGAACCCCTCTTCACCTAGATACTCAACAACTCCCTCACCAACATCACCTTTCCAAGCATGTGGAAACACGCCACCATACTACCTCTTCTGAAGAAACCCTCAGCAGACCTGAAAATTCTGGCAAACTTCGCTTCCCAGCTAAGGTCCTGAAAAATTCATGAGCAAATGACTCCCTAACCACCTCAACAACAACCACCTCCTAGGCCCTTCTCAAACTGTATTCAGGCTGAATAGCCGCACAGAGGCTGCCCTCATCGCTGCCACTGACGACATCGGTATGATCATGGACAGAGGAGACAGAGCGGCACTCATCCTGCTCTACCTTTCAGCCATGTTCGACACCTTCTCCCGCCCATCCTAATCTAACACCCCTCAAAATCAGAATACATGAACCCACCCTCTGATGGATCAGCTCCTTCTTCACTCGGCGCACCCAATTTGTCAGTCGAATACCGTACACCTCCGCCAACTTTATCTGTGGAGCCCCCGAGGATCCTAGCTCAGCTCTTCAATGCCCCTATGGTACTGCTTGCACACTTCACTCCACTGAGATGTTTCTCAGCAATTAGTGCAAGGACACTGTGGGTATCCACGTAAGCTGTTCAGGCTTATTATATTTACACATTTTACTTTGTGCTGTATGCTAAAAGTGTCTCTAATCCAGGCAAAGCTTTACTTTTCACAGAAGTACTTCTGCAGTTATGTTTTGATGCAACATATAAGCATTGTATAGCACATACGCGCAGCACGAGACCTCTTGAATGGGCTTCAGAAAGCTAACCACACGCTCGTGCGCGTGGTTTTGCTTTCGCAGGCTGGCATTGGCTGTAGCGTGCTTTTTTTTTTTTTTTAAACGGCACGCAATTGGGCAAAGGCAGGCGCATGTCCCGCCTTTGCTCCGCCCATTCCCGTCCGTGTCTAGGACGCACATCAGCGCACGGCACAGACGACAGGCTCCCTCGCCCCCCCGCTCCTCTGTGGTGCGCGCGCACCACTGGTTTCGATTCCCGCGTTCGGCTCCTCTGTGGTGCGCGAGCACCACAGGTTTCGATTCCTTGCTTGTTTAACGGAGGATTGTCCAGCAGCATGCACTACCAGCTCTGCTGTATATCATGCCACATATCGCCCTGGTCTGCTACAACACGCCAATGTTACTGCCCATGTGTACTCCCGCCTCACACGAGATTGTCACGTGACACTGATTTCATTGCTAGGTCATTTCCTGGAACGGGAGCTCGGTGCTAGTCGTTTTCCACGCTTAGCAGAAGTACTTCCGGGTGGGCGGCTCTGCGGTATCTGCCGTGAAATGACTACGCTGCGTGCCTTCACCTGTGACGACCTCTTCCGATTCAATAAGATGTGAGTCCGAGGTTTGGGTGGTAGACTATTTGAATAAGAATGAAAGGAGTCTGTGGCAGCTATACTAGACGCTTGCATACTACCCTGCTTGCAAGGCTTCAGGAGGGAGAGACTGTTACTCCTGCGACCTCGACGTAGAGCGCCTATAAATATACTGAACATACTACTGCATTGCATCTACTGTGCAGCTAATGTATTTATTGCAGCAAGTTAAACGAATGTGAAATGTGCTTTCATTTTGCTTTTCCTTGTAGGAGTGCAATGTTCTTCAATTAAAACTTTTGAAGTGGGGAATTTGACTTGGTTACTTAGCAAGTGGTTTTACACCATTAATACATAATGCATTGCCAGCACGTTTTTGGCACGGTGCTAGAATATTACTGGGCAGTTTTAGCAGGGCTCTGCAGGGCTGCAATACTAGATGATGTTTCATAAGGAGCGCAGGGCTTTATCAAAATGACAGTTGTTGGCAACAAACAAAAAAAAAAACACGCCATAACGCTGTCGACTTTTAAGTTAGTATATGCTCCCAAAGTAACCCACACTCAAGTCCTCACTGCAAGTTAAAGGCTCAGTTCCGATCCCTGTGCAAACAGGAGTTTCAGTAACCACTGCCTCACAGCCTCAAGACTCGCTCCACTTTCAGTAACCACTGCCTCATAACCCCAATACTGGCTCCACTTTCAGTAAACACTGCCTCAGGGCCCCGAGACGGTCTCCAGTTTCAGTAAATACTGCCTCAGGGCCCAGAGACTGGCTCCACGTTTAGTAACCACTGCCTCATGGCCCCAAGACTGGCTCCACTTTCAGTAACCACTGCCTCATGGCCCCAAGACTGGCTCCACTTTCAGTAACCACTGCGTCATGGCCCCAAGACTGGCTCCACTTTCAGTAACCACTGCCTCATGGCCGCAAGACTGGCTCCATTTTTAGTATCCACTGCCTCACAACCTCAAGACTGGCTCCACTTTCAGTAAACACTACCTCAGGGCCCCAAAATTGGCTCTACTTTCAATAATCACTGTCTCAGGACCCCGAGACTTTCAGTAACCACTTCTTTGGGCCCCAAGACTGGCTCCACTTACCGTAACCCCTGCCTCACGTCCCCAAGACTGGCTCCACTTTCAGTAACCACTTCCTCGGCCCAAAGACTGGCTCCACTTTTAGTAACCACTGCCTCACGGCCTCATGACGGGCTCCACTTTCAGTAACTACTGCCTCATGGCCCCAAGACTGGCTCCACTTTCAGTAACCACTTCTTTGGGCCCAAAGACTGGCTCCACTTAAAGTAACCCCTGCCTCACGTCCCCAAGACTGGCTCCACTTTCAGTAACCACTTCCTCGGCTTAAAGACTGGCTCCACTTTTAGTAACCTCATGACTGGCTCCACTGTCTCAGGGCCCCCAGACTGGCTCCACTGTATGAATTAGGAGCTCTGTGATACGCATCATACACTCTCGGGTTTTCCCTTATAATTTCCTGCAGGTCAAACCTGGCGAAATGTACCTGAGGTGAGGCCAGGAAAGTAGGCATAGCATGTAGAATTAGGGGCCAGATATACAAAAATGAGGAACTTCAATTTCCTAATGGTGATTCTTACTGAGTCATAATTAGGAAATAACATTTCCTAATGTAAGAAACCTTTCTACCTATAATTAGCTATTCTTACCGTGTTGCAAATCAACCATTTTATTTCTCCCTGCTGTCATTTGTCTAGTTTTGGGGTTCAACTGTGTAGTGATGGGGTGGGTCTCGTAGTAGTAGATGTGTACAAGACCCATCCCATAAAGTAAACAAGCATTTGCAATGCAATAGGTCTCGCATTATTAAAGTTTGAGCTATTGGTGTTGCATTATTTAGCAATGCCAATAGCTCAAACTTTAATAATGCGAGACCTATTGCATTGCAAATGCTTGTTCATTAGTGCTGACAAGAAATATGGTGGGATGCCGATGATGCATTCACCAACTGTGATACTATGGTAATGAACTTACCACTCTTTTGTGCTCCAGGAAGGGACAGCTTTATCAGCGGCAGAACAGTTTACCAAGTTTTTCAGGCCCCATGTAGTCCTTAGGATAAATCATATTTGTGTTTTGAAAGTCTCTTCAGTGTTTATCAATCAAGAAGTTTGATGACAGCCTTCACGATTCAAGCATGACAGATGAAGTGTTACTAGACTGGATGCTTAAAAGACATTAAACTAGGTGGCCAGGACAAAAACAAGTTCTGAAAATCAGACCAACTCTTAAATGCTTTGGACCACATAATACAAGGATGTGAATAGAAGCCTAGATGGATTTTGTTGGTGTGCCACCTTTCTCTCTCCATTGAGGCTTCTTTACAAAGTCAGCAGAACAGACTATAACTCACCCTCACTTGCTGAGGCAGAACTGCCCCATGTAATCAGATGAGTAGACTAGGCTATTAATCTATACCATGTGATGTGGGTAAGTTATTTGACTTAGCATTCTTAGGCTGCAATGGGAATCGTTCAACACATTTTAATCTATGAATGCCACCAATGTTGGCAAAGTGAAGTTTTGATAAGAACACCTTTCTTTTCGGGCATTCACAAACAGTAGTTACAATAGCACATCGGGATCGACTGGACACCTAAAGCAGGTGCAGCAAAGTTGCACTTGCCATCTGGGCTTGAATGTAAAAAACTTTCAGCTGTTCAAGTCAAACAGAACTCAATGTTCGTTCAGATGACCTAGACATGTTGCCTCGGACCAGTCAGTCAACATGTAACAACAAGCATTGGCATAGCCAATAGGTCTCGCTTTTGGGACCTTACAAGTATTTAGTTATGCAGCACAATATCCTTAGTGCAACACCACCAACTGTTGCATGGCTAAACACTTATAAGGTCCCAAAGGCGAGACCTATTGGCTATGCCAATGCTTGTTTTACTTGTGTTTTTGTTTGGAGTGGATGTATGTTTATAGTGGAATTGTGTGGGGTGGAATTGTGTGGTGTGCAGTGTATTTGTATATTGGATATGTGGTATGCTGAATAGATACGGGCGAGAGTTGTAGAAAATAGAAAGTAAGATTGAGAGTGATAGGAAAGTTTGTGTAAGAAGTGGTGAATGAACTCTAGCCTCTTCCGTGCTCATGACGGCTCCCGGCCGTCATGAGTCACGGTGGGCGTGTGCTCACGACGCGCGGGGGCCGTCCGAGCCACGCCCGCGATCGGAATGTCCAGCACCTGGGCGGAATTCCGGCCGCAGGGAAGCGGCTAGATAAAGTAGTGGAAAGTGTGTGGGAGAATGAAGGGGAGAGAAGGTTAAAGACTCAGAGGCTAAGCAATATGGGATATGCTTGATCAGTGCATTTGTGTGCAATGGAATTATGTGGCTAGTAATTATGTGATATTAAGTGAAGTGGTCTTATGTGTAATGGTATTGTGTGTCGTGGAGTGGCATGTATTGAGTGTAATTATGTGGCTTGGTGTTGAAATATGTGGCATTATGTGGAATTTTGTGGGGTGTATTTTGTGCTGTGGAATGGAATTATGTGGAGTTGAATTTTGTTGCATGGAATTGTGTGGTATTGATTGAAATTATGTTGAGGGGAATTATGTTGCATGGTGTGGAGTGTATTTACGTGGCGTGTTGCTATGTGGCACTGTTTTTGAAACGTGTACCAGGGCTGACCATGCTGCACCTGTCCTTTGTGTGAGAAAAGCTTGCACTTCTGCTGTGCTGTAGCGATTTTGTGTGTGGGAGGCTGCACTGCTGTTGAGCTGTATTGGTTTATATGTGGGAAGTTTGCACTACTGCTGAGCTGTAGTGGTTTATGTGCAGAAAGCTTGCTCTACTGCTGAGCTGTAGTGGTTTATGTGTGGGAAGCTTGCACCACTGCTGGGAATAGTTTGGATGAAGGTGCATTGGCAAAACATGATGGCGCGAGAAATTCCCGGACCTAGAATAACTGTGCACAGTGGTATTCAGGTCATTAGGCGCAACATGGAGTGAACCAACACGCAGTTTAAAATGTCCTGGTGCGGGGTAAAGAGTAACACCAAGCGCAGCTTTGGTTAGGAAGTGCATTTGGCTCCGGTGAATAATGCTGGAAGTACATAGAGCCAGTGCTCTTATGAGAGAAGCACACTCGTCAACATGTCATGGACACTGCGTCTATGCAGCAGAGTAACAGAAAGGAAAGATGGCAGAGCTTCAATGTAACCATTAGCCAAAGTAGGCTTCTCATGGCGAAACTACAGACATGCTGGAGAGGGGTCAGAAACGTGCACCAGCATTGCCACTAACGACAGGACGCAAACTGCCAAGAAAAGGCAGGAATGAGTGAGCACAGTTGGAATCTGCATCCAGTGGCACCAAATTCATGCAGAGCAAAGAAAATCCCAGGAGAAGCAGTGTCCGCATCAGTATACCTATAACAACCAGGCTAGAGAGACTGTTAGGAGGGGTCACCCAGAACCAATACCTTCAGCATATGCACAATAATTCTGGTGTGTGTTATCAATGCATATAGGTCGCTACAGATCATCCCCTATTGGCCACGAGCGGTCCAATTAAACACAAGCAGAACAGCAGTTATCCTAATTGTAAAAAGACATTCCTCACATAGCTGCTGGGTGCTCAACCCTAGCGAAGGAAGGGGACTCTGGTTACTTTCCCACTAGGCAGGAGCATTCGACTGGCAGGGTCTCCAAGCCCCCTCCCCCACCTGCGGAGTCTGGGAATTTAGTACTGCAGAGCTGGAAACGCGCGCTTAGAGTTCCAAGGGCTTCTGGAGCTCTGAAGAGGCACCTTGGGAGAGGGCATAGGGAGGCACTGGAGCACTGATTGAGCAGCTTGTATAAGTCAGACTGACAGAAGAGGATAGACTTCAGTGCACTCACTCAAGTACACATTGACTATGGCCGAGTATCCTAAGGCGTTTGTAACTTTGTATGTGGTGCAGCAGCGTGACACCCCATATTAATATAGTAAAGAAATACATTAAAAACACACACAAAGGAGCGCCTCACACGTGTACCAGCGCACTCTTCACATCATCTCCTTGTGAGAGTTTTGCCGGCTTTCAGGCACGTTTACAGGTTAAAATAAATGAGTATGTGGCTACTGGTAAGCCAAAACTTAAAGGATACCAGTAGTGACACGCAGGGTAATACAGCTGGTGTCAATTTCTTGATAGGAGAGCACTGCCCATTATTGCTTGGCAGACAGGGGAGTCTGAGCCATGCCTGTGACTCCGGAGTCGGTAACTATCTCCACTGCCTCCATATCTTCAGGTGCTGGTCCTTTGCGGTTATGGTGCAAGTCGGGTGGCCCTATGTAATGCGCCATTTACACCCGAAGTTGCACCTTTGTAAAATGGCTACGTCCACGTGCCAAGAAGGAAAGGACGACGGACGGGTGCTCGGCTTGCAGGCAGTCTTATGAACAGCCCACGAGAGCAGATAACCAACCTAAACCAAATAAACACAGAAACCGAAACCAAATTACATGTACAACGTGATGTGCGTGCCCTTATTGGTAATTTGTGTGCGGTTGCTCCTGGTAACAGTGTAAGCGGATTCTGAAACGTCGTTAATAACTGCTAAACTATGAGGCAGACAACGACATGAGCACTGGGGGGGATGACCGATATGGAAAGAGGCAATGCGGCGGTAACTCCAGCACTTGTGTGGAGAGCTAAAAAAAAACGAGCGATGGGGTTGGAAGAGACAGATGGGAAATGCAACGGGCGGGAGGGAGGAGAGCAGCAAAAAGCAACAGAGTGCGCAGGAAGGATTGCAGAAGCGAGGAGAGAACAGACAAGCTGTAGCCTGGTAACTGACGATGAGGGAGGGGGAGAAGGGAGGGGGTAGTGAGAGCAGAGAGCAGGCACGCAAGGCTTAATGAGCCTTGACAGAAACCCACATGGCGGCTGCGCGCGTGCACGCTCGCGTGAACGCAAGCTTGAGGCCAGCAAAAGCCTCTGGTAGCACTTTCAAGAAGCCACTCACTAAATTTCTCGCAGAGCAGCGCATGCGCTGGCTAAGCAAGACCTAAAAATGTACACATTTGCAACTGACATCTTAGGCATTACAGAAGAGAAGTCCAACTTTTTTAACATACAGGATGCACAACCCTTTTAAAATCACACGCCCAGCTAAAATCAGGCCATCAAACTCAGCACCCAAGTGAAAAGAATATGCACGGCGTGTCGTCCAAGTTCAGTAGCTCCTAATGAATTGGTACAAACAAGTTGACATCCTAGTGCAATTTACTGAAAGTGCTGGGAGATAAGGACCGCCTATTTCAAATGTAAGCTGGAAAAAAAAATACTTAACTCGTCCTAACAAATTAACAAACCATCAGCATACCTGCAGATGGCTACTCTATTCAAGGAGTCACACTATGCAGCCAGTTCCAAAATGACAAAACAAACCTAGCTGGCCATCGAAAGATTTTAACACTATCTGGTTATGTATAGTTTTGATTATAGGTGAGGTACAAGTCATGTAAAGCCATCAGTGTGACGCATATAGTGCATTTTGAAAGCACAAGGACTGTTCGGAGAGGTTTCTGGGACCAGCCTCCCAAATCTCTTCAACATATTTCACCAATTCTCCATGTGTTGCCTTTTAACCGCCTCACCAATATAATATCTGTAGGAAGCTGGCTCTGTATATACTATACCAAAGTGAGGTATAGTGTGCACAGTGTCCAGTGGAAGGTAGGCAGAGGTAAAGTTAGATAGCACCTCACTCTCTATTTGTGGTAGTGTGGTCGAGCAGTAAGGCAGTATAAGAGGACAGTGTTAAGCATTTGTTGTACACACTTAGGGCCATATGTAGCAAACAAAATTGCGATCGAAAACGCTGAAATTCGCAAACAGGTAAGTACTAAAATATCGAGTACAAAATATCGATGTTTAAAATTCAGCGTTTGCGATCGCAGTTTGGCTTAGTGGTATGTATGAAGGAAAAACTGCCTCGCAAAATAAGGAATCGCTAAATTTGCGATTCCCTATTTTGCGAATGCATTTAAGGAATTGCAAATTGCGATTCCTTAAATGCAATGTAAGAAGCACCAAAAAGTGCAATTTGGCTTTAAGGAATCGCAAATTACCACCAACTTCAAGTTGGCTGTAATATGCGATTTCTTAGAAAAATTCACTTTTTGCATTTTTCAAAGTGCAATGTGGCGCACATACATGCCCTTGGGGCATGTATGTGCGCCACATGTGCACCCATGCTTATTTCAGGGGTGCAACAGGGTGTCCTTTTGACACCCTTGCAACCTTGAAATTGCATTCTCAATTTGCGACTCTCTAATTTCTAATCGCAAATTGAGAATGTCTTCCCAGTCATTCCTATGGGCCTCTAGGCCCATAGGAATGAATGGGGAGGGTTTCCTTAATTGCGAATTGCAATTTGCGATTCGCAATTAAGGAATATGTAGGATTCGCAATTTTTTTTGCAAATCCTACATACATCTCGTTTTACGATTCTCAAATAGCGATTCTCAAAGATTCGCTATTTGAGAATCGCAAAACCTAACTTTGACACATATGGCCCTAAGTCAGCAAATGAATTCACACACTCAAAGACTGAACTTCAGACCAATTGTTTTTGTATCAAAAATATTCTTTTAGGTATTTTATTTCCTAGAACCAAGCAAGCCTGGCACAGGTAAGTGATAAGTACTTTGCAGTAAATATACAGATTGTAACACAGTTTGAATTGAAATTCTATATATGCACTTTGTTTTGACTTAAAGGCTGGTTGCCGAGAAATGCAATACTTTGTAAATACAGTACATAGACTTGAATGGGCTTTTCAGTAAAATACCAGGTAAGTTACTTTTTTTAGATTACTTTTCCTACTCAGAGTAGTATGCCTGGATAATACTCCGGGACATTTCCTGTAAATAGGTAAGTAAAATCGTTTTGGTTAAATAGTATAATTTGAAAGAATTTCTTTAGGTTTTTAAACTCCACACTTAGAAACTTTTCCAAGAAAAACAGTCCATGTTCTCCTATGGAGGAAAGGAAAATGCTACTTCGCCAGTATGCATCTGTTCTTTGCATATAGAGCTGTAGAGCCATATGCTTTAGTATAGATCGCCATCTGGTGTTCGGTCCAGATGTTAGCCCTTTGTTTTTGTTCGAAGAAGTCTTTGCAGTCACGAGGTAGGTGACTCCTCCTTTCGGTGATAGTGCGCATGGGCATCGACTCCATCTCCAGATTGTTTTGCCATAAGGGTGATGGAGTTAGTAAGAGCAGAAAGAGATGTCCATGTATAGTGTATCTAAGTAAGATAATACTGCAACAGATGAAGGTACCCGGGGAGGCGGGTGGGCACATATGGCTCTACAGCTCTATATGCCAAGAACAGATGCATACTGGGTAAGTAGCATTTTCCGTTTGAGGCATATGAGCTGTAGATCATATGCTTTGCATAGACTGTACAGCAGTTACTCCCAAGCGGTGGCTAACCTGTATCTGTTGCAGTGGTCTGAAATAGTGTTCTTAAAACAGTCTGGCCCACACTAGCTTGTTGTCTTGCTAACACATCTACACAGTAGTGGTTTGTGAATGTGTGTGGTGTAGACCATGTTGCAGCTTTGCAAATATCATCTAAGGGTATGTTCCCTAAGAATGCCATGGAAGCCCCTAGTTTGCGTGTAGAGTGTGCTCTAGGGGGAATTGTTAATGTGCGTTTAGCTTTATTGTAGCATATTTATATGCACTTAACTATCCACCGTGCAATACCTGCTTTTGATATAGGATTGCCTTTATGCGGTGGTGGAAAAGCAACAAAGTTGTTTTGTTTTCCTAAAAGATTCAGTTCTTTCAATGTAATAAAGTAATGCTCTTTTAACATCCAATGTGTGGAGAGCACGTTCTGCCACTGAGTCTGGTTGGGGAAAAAACAGGGGTAACTCAACAGACTCGTTGAGATGAAAGGCAGAAACGACTTTGGGTAAAAATTTGGGGTTAGTCCTAAGAACCACCTTATTTTGGTGAATTTGTAAAAATGGTTCTTGTATGGTTAGTGCCTGGAGCTCACCAATTCTCCTAAGAGAGGTGATCGCTATGAGGAAGGCTACCTTCCACGTCAGAAATTGTAGTTCACATTTGTGCAACAGCTCAAATGGTGGGCCCATGAGTCTTGTAAGGACTATATTAAGATTCCACACAGGAGAAGGTGTAAGTCTAGGAGGAATGATTCTCTTGAGTCCTTCCATAAAGGCTTTGATAGCGGGTACACGAAACAAGGACAAGTGTTGTCTGTTTTGTAGGTAAGCCGCTATTGCAGCAAGATGCAGTCTTATTGATGTATATGCTAAGTTAGTCCGCTGTAGGTGTAACAGATAGCAAATGATGTTTTGAATTGAAGCATCAAGCGGATTGATTTGATTGTTATTACAGTAAATTACAAATAGTTTCCATTTTGCTGCATAGCATGCTCTTGTGGTAGGGCGTCTAGCCTCTTTAATGACATTCATGCAGTCTGGCGGGAGATTAAGGTAGCCAAACTCTATGATTTCAGGTGCCAGATCGCAAGGTTGAGTTGACTGGGATCTGGATGCCTTATCTCTCCATGGTTCTGAGTGAGAAGCTTGGGAGGTGTAGTTTTTGATGAGGAACTACTGATAGTTCCAATAGGGTTGTGAACCAGGGTTGTCGAGCCCATGTGGGAGCAACTAGGATCATTGTGAGGGAATGTTGCTTGAGCTTCCGAACCAGTAATGGAATTAGCGGGAGAGGTGGAAAAGCGTAAGCAAATATCCCTGACTAATTGATCCATGGTGCATTGCCTTTGGACAATGGGTGTGGATAACTGGACGCGAAGTTTGGGCATTTTGCATTGAGGTGTGTGGCAAAAATATCTATGTCTGGATAGCCCCACATTTGAAAAAATGGGAGAAGAACTTGAGGGTGTAGTTCCCATTCGTGGATCTGTTGTCTTTGATGACTGAGCAGATCTGCAATGTAATTGTTTACTCCTGGGAGATGTTCTGCAAGGAGATATATTTTTTGAGGTATGGCCCATCTCCATATCCTTTGAGCTAGGTGTGAAAGCAGTAGAGTGTGTCCACCCCCGTTTTTGTATGTAGTACATTGCTGTCATGTTGTCTGTACGAACTAGGACAGCTTTGCCTACTAGATGTATCTGAAAAGCTTTCAATGCAAGAACAAGCATTGGAAATGCAATAGGTCTCGCATTTGTTGGAGTTGGAGCTATTGGCATTGTAAATGGCAATGTTCTGTACTTATGCAGTAGGTGCTGTATTTCTTGGAGCTATTGGCATTGTAAATGGCAATGTTTTGTACTTGTGTGTTATGGGGTGTATGTATATGGTGTGTTGTGGAATTGTGTGTGTTGGATTAGATTAGTTAGTTGTGTAATTGTGTGGAGTGGAATTTTGTGGTGTGGCGTGGATCTGTGTTTTGGAATTATGTGTAATCACAAATCTAGAGAAAGAAGGGACAAGGAGCTAATTGGAAATAGGTCCTGCACCAAAGCTCCTAAAATTGAATCCAAATGCTCAAGAGGGTACCAGTTCCTAGGAAAAAGTGGGGGACCAGCTGCCTCTTATGGTAGCGAGTCAGGGTAGGGTGTCTCCAAAAACAAGGAATGAGTGTGTCAGAGTGGGGAGTGATACTCCTGTGTATGTTGTGCCCTCACACACCCTTGAGAGTGTAAAGCATCATCATTGGGCACTGCTCCTCGTGGGGGTGGCGCTGCAGTCCCTCACGGGCCCTTCTGGAGGGCACTTTAGCGGAGATCTTTTTAGGAGTTGCCGCAGTTGTGCAGGTGGGTGTGTGGGCCAAGGTGTGAGTGAGTGAAAGTGAAGATAAAATAACCCGTAGGTGCCCTAATGAGTTTATTTACGGGTCCTCAGGGTTAAGCTAAAATCAGAACGGGGATGGAGAAGCAATTATTGCTTGTAGAAATGGGAGAGACAGAAAGAGCGCTCCCCCTTCTCTCAACCCGTGTAGAACTGTAATCGTGGTGTTAAAAGTGAGAGGTCGACACTCATTCCTTGTTTTTGGAGACACCCTACCCTGACTCGCTACCATAAGAGGCAGCTGGTCCCCCACTTTTTCCTAGGAACTGGTACCCTCTTGAGCTTTTGGAATTATGTGACATGGTGTGTTATGGAATTATATGGATAGTAATTATGTGGTATTGAGTGTATTGGAATTATGTGAGTGAGATTTTGTGTTTTGGGGTGTAATTATGTGGAATGGTATTTTGTGTTGTGGGGTGGTATGTAGTGAAGTGTAATGATGTGGAGTGTTGTTGAGGGCTGTTTTCCATGGTACAGAAAGGCCTATAAATACTATTTGTAGGATTACATAATACATGATGTAAACTGCTAAATATTAATGCAGTTTGTAAGGATATGCCTTCCCCACATTAATAAAAGAGAGAACTGTGTTGTGTCTTTTTTTGTAGGCGTTTGCATAGTATGCTCATTTTTAGAAAGTCACGTAGTGCCGCTGGAGAGGAAGTTCACTGTATCAGCTCAGCATTTTAAAAACAATGTATTGTAACATAATGCCGTACTCAGCACTAATGCACTGCACTTTAAGATATTACATGTACCACCAGTGCACTGCAGTCAGATGTTATAGGCACCACTGTGGTGAGGATGGAATATTGCATGCTTATGTCTATTTATGTAACCTTTTTTTTTTGCTTTCGACACCCAGCATAATGTCAACATTTGAACATTATATGTTTAATATGAGTTGTGCTACAACTTTGGTACTTAACTTTGTACAGGTCTGAATTACACCAAAGAAACTATGCACTAGAGCGGTCTGCTTCTGAACATGGGGTCTTTGAAGTTTAGGCTTAATATGGGTGTGGCGTCACTTGCAGCAATTAGTGGTGTGAAAAGAACCCACGTTGATAAGCATGTGTGTGACGTTTTCATGCATACCCCACATAAGGCCGACATTTAAAAGCCACTTCGTTATGAAAATTAATTTGATATGTACTTTATATGCAACTTAACCACGCATATTAACACTTTAAAATAAAGTCAGACCCAAATATATGCACAAAGTGCACTGGAAGGCCATACATCCAAAATGCCCAGATATTCCTAGCACTTGGCGCCACTGGTTGTCCTGCACACATATGCAACAGCCAGACAACAGGTATGCCACCTGTTCTAGAAGATTCGCTAGTGATTCCATGCTGCCTCCCAGATGAACACGAGCTCACAGTACTGTGCACCCACAGCTGATTGAAGAGCATCTGACATAGGGACATATCCACTCTCACTACTAATGGTGCAAAGTGAACTAGACGCCACTCGGTGGCGGAAAGCTGGTAACCGCATGGGAGATATCCCTGGACCAAAACTGCACTGATGACATACTAGCGCCAGATTGATGCCATACACATGCCTGTTGTGTTACTTTATTGCTGCAACTGCAGAGCTGCAACGCCATATGTGACACTTCCCGATAGTCTTAGCTTCTTCGCGACAGAGCGATGCATTAAGGAGTTATTTAACCATCCTAAACATGGCAACAGTGAAACTTCATGTTACAGAGTAAAAGGTGGTTTTGGTTACTTACAGATATAGGTGCCCTTCCTTTTCTCTGGCGCCACGGCCTCTCCTGATGTCTGCGTTTGCCCACTCTCACTCGTGGAAGAAAACAGCCCTCCCTCCGCCTGGAGAGCCCGGCATGCTCGTCGTCCTCAGAGACCCTCGTCGGGGAGCCGCGGTGAGCGTGCACACAGGCATGGCAGAACCATTGTCAAGGAGCAGGCAGACCACTCCTTTCTGAACAGTGAACCGTGCCTTCGAGGATTTCAATGCTCACTAAATGCTTCAGAACACTTGAATTCAGAACCGCGTTAGTAGAAAATTATTTTTTTTGCGAAGAATACATTTATGTTTATTAAAAGCATTTTTACTCCAACGATCTAAGAGTTATTAAAGGCTTCCGATTCTAGCTAATATTATAACGCGTGTAAAGTAAAGAAGGCTACTTACAGACAGCCAGGAACTGCACAAACTCTAGTACAGGGCATTCCCCCGGAGCCTACGGCCAGTAAACTCGGCTTTGTCAGCTATGACTGCAGTACCACCCAACTCACTTCAGGTAATCTACTTCGCAAGAAACAAGCCTGCTGGTGTCCAGCTGTGCAGAGCACAGCCTCTTGCACTTGTCCTGCGGTGCACAAACTCTACTTCCTATGGACTGTTTTCCTATGCACATTTCCAAATAATTATGTGTGGCCTGCTGAGTAAATCACTAAGCCAGCACCTGCCCTGCTGTGCAAATCAAGTCTTTGCGAATGGCCCATACTGTAAGTTTCCCATCTTCAGCCAATGTGTGCTGATGCGCCCAGTCTATGCGAGCACCTTTTCCACGGACATAAAAATAAATCCTTATCCCCCTAAGTGAATTACCTGTTGTGTTTCCTAACTGTTGTTATTGTTAAACTTTAAAGCGCGCCTGTTAAATATTTATAACTAAAAGGCCAAGCAGACTACGGAAAATTAAAGCTGCGAGTTGCAGTTTTACACGGATCTCGGAGTATGTTTGCAGCAAAATGGTACCCTTCTGGCTTAATGCGCACATTTTTCTAGGGGTTCTCAAAACTGCTGAGCACGCAAAAACACAAATTGCGAAATCTCAACTGCAAACAATGAAAACAGTTGGGCAGCTCCAAACAGATGTACAAACGGGAAAACCCACCAAAATGCTAACACTAAAGCCCCTCGGGCTGGTGCGAATGGTGCGGGCCCACTGAGTGACACACGAACTAATGAGGAAATAAACTTTTAACAATAGGACGCAAAAAGTACAAACCTTTTCTGTGCTTGAGCCTCATGCCCGAGTATGCCCAGGAGGGCAGGTGCTGACCCAACACCTTACCTTTTCATGTGTGCCCCTTGAGTGGAGGCCCCTTCGGGAGGCCGGGGCATTCTCTTGTTTTGGTCGCTCACTACACTGCAGTAACCAGGGGAGCGCTTGGCTAAGATTTCCGCTTCCTCATTATTTGCTTGACTGACTGGGTCCCCGCCTTCCTGCCGCTCGAGCTCTCGGGAGGCCGTGCCCTCTCGGGTGCGCGTAAGAGAAAATAAAGTAGTTAAGAGGGGAACTAGAGAGAGGAATTGTGAATACAATTCTCTTCCTCAAAGCCCAGACCTCACCAATCACTAGCTGGCTGATAAGCAGTGGCCTTGCAGAGCAACTTAAGGAGGTTGGACAGAGGATGATTCAGGACAACGTCAACAACCGAACCAGACGTTCACGCTTCACAGAAGAAGCAGGTCTTCCTACCGTTCAGCTCACCCCTCATGCCCCGGCCCTCCTACCATCAAACGAGGTACCTTCTCCACGATCTGAAACCGCGGCGCCGGTTAAAGGACACCGCGCTCGTTTTTTTTTTTTTTTTTACTTTAACACTGAGCTCGGTGTCCTTGAAGCGGGCGCTGCGCTCAGTGTTAAAGTTAAGAAATATATAAATAAACCGAGCGCAGTGTTCTTGAAGTGGCGCCGCGCTCAGTTTTAAAGTAAAAATTTTTACAAAAACTCAAACGGAGCACGATACAAATAAATAAAGTGAGCGCGGTGTCCCCGCGCTAAATAAAGAATTTTTTATTTTTTTTAAAAACAATTTAGAGGGCATAGCGCTGCACGCTGCAGCATCGCGCTTTGTGGACAAAAGACAAAAAGAAAGTGCCTATCAACTAATTAAAGGAGACAGTCTACCGCCGCAAGTAAAAGATCCAGTCCGGGAGGGTGGGACCAAAAGGAGACAGGGCGGTAACCAAAAAGCCTCATTTTCAATCGGAGGCCAGCGTTTAGCATAAATGGTGACGCCAGCCAATGGGAAAGATGGGCGGGGCTTCAAGCCCCCTTCTCAAACTGTATCGATAACAATAAGCCTCGCAGAGCGAGGAGCGCATGCGCGCTCCAGCGCTAGGTCTGTGAGACCTAAAAATTGCTAGCAGCTCCAGATGGTTTATGTGGAGTTGTTTTTGTTGTAGTGTCCATATGCCCTGAATGGTATGTTTTTGAAGATGAGCTCCCCAACCAGTGAGGGATGCGTGTGCTGCGAGCACTATCTGTGTAACCGGGTCGATGAAGGGCCGCCCTTTGGAAAGGTTTTGTGTATTCCACCACTGCAGAGAGCGATGAGTGCGGCCGTCCACCAACACCAGATCGGTTAACTGACCTTGAGCCTGGTTCCACTGACGTGCTATGCATTCTTGTAGGGGACGCATTTGGAGTCTTGCGTAAGGAACAATTAGAATGCAAGACGCCATCATTCCGATCAACTGCTTAAACACTCGGGCTGGTAGTGAGTGTTGTGGTTGAAATTGTGATATTAGGGTTTGCATGTTGCGTATTCTGACTGGGTTGGGGTACGCTAGAGCTTTGCAAGTGTCTATTGTGGCTCCTAGGTACGCTTGCGTGTTGGAGGGTTGAAGATGAGACTTGGTGAGATTGACAGTGAATCCCAAGTCGTGAAGCAGCTGAACTGTTTTGTGAGTGTGGTGTATGCAGCTGAGTTGCGATTTGTCTTTTATTAGCCAGTCGTCCAAATAAGGGAAGACGTGAATGTGTTCTCTTCTTAACTGAGCTACGACTACTGCTAGACACTTGGTGAAGACTCTTGGTGCTGTAGTTATACCGAATGGGAGGACTTTGAATTGGTAATGTTGTCTGTCCACCACAAACCTGCGATATTTCCTGTGAGCTGGGTGAATGGGAATATGGAAGTAGGCGTCTTTTAAATCTAGAGTGGAAAGAAAGTCGCCTTGCTGAAGCAATGGGAGCACCTGTTGAAGGGTGATCATGTGGAAGTGGTCCGATTGAATGTAGAGGTTTAGTTGTCTGAGGTCCAGAATGAGCCCGAGGGAGCAGTCTTTTTTTGGAATCAAAAAGTATAGGGAGTACACTCCCGTCCCTTGATGACGTAATGGGACCGGTTCTATTGCATGTTTGTCTAACAGAGAGAGAACCTCTTGTTTCAACAGGGTGAGATGTTCTTGTGACATTGCACGTTGTCTCGGAAGGATTGTTGGTGGAGTGCTGGTAAGTTCCAGGCAATAACCATGTTGGATAATTTGTAATACCCACTTGTCTGAGGTGATTGACTCCCAGACAGGTAGGAACTGTGAGAGACGTCCCCCGACAGGAGTGGAATGATCGGGGGGTAGTGGAGGGAAGTCACTGTTTATTGGCAGGGGAAGTGCGGGTGGAGTTACCTCTGCCTCTTCCCTTGTTATTATTTCCTCTGTAACCTCCTCGAAAATAGCCTCTGGAGGAGTTAGGTTGGTTGTTCCCTTTGTAAGAGGAGGAGGGATTTTCTGACGACAGTGTTTTTGAGCCACCCCTGTAAAAGGAGCGACGAAAAGAACCCCTGCTAGAAGGTAATTGTAGGGCTCCCATGGATTTTGCAGTTTCGGTGTCTTTCTTCATTTTTTCTGATGAAGTATCCACTATTGGCCCGAAAAGATGCTCTTTATCAAAGGGTTGATTAAGTATGGAGGATTGTACCTCTTGCTTGAATCCAGAGATTCGAAGCCAAGCGTGTCTCCGCAACAGTATGCTAGTGTTGATAGCACGAGAAGCTGTGTCCGCTGCATCTAGGGCACATTTTATGGAAGTGTTGGTGATGAGTTTCCCTTCCTGAATGAGGTAGTTAGCTTTAGTTTTATACTCTTCTGGCAAATGTTGCATGAGTTTTTCCAACTCATCATAGTGGGCCCCGTCGTAGCGTGATAAGAGAGCCTGAGCATTGGCAATACGCCAATAATTAGCGTCCGGCGAAGCTACTCTCTTGCCAGAGGCATCAATAAGTTTAGACTCCTTTTCAGGAGGAGGGGCGTCACCTGTAGTTTGAGAGTTAGCTCTCTTGCGGGCGTTAGATACAACAAGAGAGTCTAAAGGTAACTGACCTTTTATGTATAAAGGGTCTGTAGGAGCGGGCTTGTATTTTTTATCCAACCTAGGTGTTAGTATCCTGGCTCTAACTGGGTCTTTGAATACCTCGTCGGTATGTTTTAACATGCCCTTTAACATGGGTAAAGTGTTAGTAGACCTTTGTGAGTGTGTGAATGTTTCTACAAGGAAATCCTCTTCCAGAGGGTCTGAATGTAGCTCCACCCCGTGATATTGGGCAGCCCTGTTGATAAGTTGTGCAAAGCCAATGTTGTCATCAGGTGGGGAAGGTCTGGAGGGATACAGGTCAGGGTCATTAGGTTGATCTGGATCCTAATTATAATCATCCCAGGGATCAGTGTCATGTGGTATGTCCGGATCTTGTGGGGTATGATCGTCATCCCCATTCCCATCCCCAAAATCGTCATCCTGTGAGTCAGGTGACATTGGAGGTGATTAATTTGATGGTGTAATGTGTATAGGAGGAGGAGAGGCAGGTATGTAAGGGGGAGAAGGGTTAGTACCCATATCTCTTTTTTTCTTCAGAGGTATAGGGGCATCTCCGGAGAGGTCTAACTTCCGTTTTTAGGTCGAGCCTAGCGCAGCGCGCATGCGCTGCCCTATGGGAGGCTTCTTGTGAGGGCTCAAAACTTCTCCGTGTGGTTTGGACTCCTCCCACACATCTGATTGGCCTTTGCGTGTGTCTTTCAGTATTGAAAGCACGCAAATGGCCAGAGGCGGGTGCATGTCCCACCTCTTCTTTAAATGTTCACTCCCACAGCGTTTTGCTCTCGGGAGCGAACAGCGGCGCGCAGGCTGGCAGCTGCATTCCTCCCTCCTCGTGGATCAGGTTACTAATTAGCAGCCTGCGCTCCATGTTTGCACCCCTCCCACTCTTCGTTTGTTGTTTGTAGCGCGGTCCGGTTTCACTTTACGCACCGGGACCGCGCTTGCTGCAAGTGACAATGTTTTGGTTTTTTTGCCATTCAATGCCCCCGCGCCTTTTTCTTGCTTGCCCGCGGCTCTCCTTCCCTTTACGCATATTTATGTTCTGCTCCAAGTGTAGGCGCTACCCTAGTCGTGTTGCCTTCACTCCCGCCCCCTCCCGTTTTCCTTGTTTACCACCCCCCTAGTCCCTATTTTATGTATACTTGCTGTCAGAGGATTGATATGTGTTTGCAGCCTCCCCCCACCCCCGTGTAGCTCCTCTGTTCCTCGCACATACTGGGCGCTGCACCACAGGCTTCCGGCTGGCTCTTTCTTGTAGTAAAGTTTAAAAGCGCTATCCTTCCGTGCACACAGTTGACAAAATGGTTTTACCAGAGCGTCATTCCCCAGCGTCGCTCTCCCGCTCAGACATGGATACGGAGAGACTGGCGGCTGCGAGACTGTGGACTGAGTGGTGGAGGCAGCTCTTTAACTCCTCCCTCCATGCCGCCCCCCCCCCCCATCATTAATCCTATCCATGTCTTGGTAGCGTATTAACCGTACTCATGCCTGATATTACAGTGATAAAGAGGCATTTCATGTGCTGTAATGAGGCAAAGCTTCAAAGCGCTACTAACTGATGTTAACATTATTTCAGCTGGGCACTCCTGTTAGCCTTTTTAAGTGTCCACGAGCGATAAGTATGCTACGCCAAGTTTCGGGGATACAGCCTAGGGGTGAACATATTTCACTAGTACATGTGAGCCAGCCAACCCACGAATATATCTTAGAGATTTACGGTCTCAGACCGAGTACGGATTTCAACTGCGGCATGAACAATACATTCTTGCGATAAAGAGAGGACCTTTTTGCAGCAGATACTTCCGAAATTACTAGCGTTGTATGACTGTTTTAGTGAAGTCGATTGTTGTGTTAATTAAAAACAATCGCGGATGGAGGTGGACCCGAATTACGCTGATGCCTTGGTTTTTAGACATCTAAAGTTGCTACGAGTTTGTCTATCAGGGTATTGAAAAAATAAAAGAGCAGTGAGGAAAAGCAGAGGGTTTGAACGTTTTAAGGCGTGGGCGAAGTGGGAAATTACAGAGTCCCCGCCTCCTCCCCCAAGGAACGTTAACTTTCTATTTTACACCCGTCTACTCTATTTCATTATGTTAACTTCTTGGCCTACATTTACTTCTGATTGTCTCTCTACTCTGTCATCTTAAGTATTTTTGGGGCTCCGGCAAGACATTTCAACAAAGTTTAACATAACATTTAGTGTTCGTGGCATCATTTGGGCTTGAATTAGCAGGAAATTGGCAATAAAATTAAAAGTTTTTACAAGCGGGGCCCCGAAAGTATGTCTTGCTTGAGGCCTCCAAAATTCTCAAAATGACACTGGGGGAGGGGGGGGGCACGTTAACCTTAGGGAGAGTACAGCCAGGGTCTGGTGAAGCTCAAGTCAAGCCACCAAAAGATGAAAATCAGGCAACAAATACGATGAAAAAATATAAGACTCAAACTAATTTTTTCTTCAACATTTTCAGATAAGTACATACATGCTACTGAATTGATTGACACTTATTGGATGAATGTTTTTAAAACATGAAACATTCAATAATAAATACCCCCCATGCCCTGACGACTTTGCCACGGGTTACCCAAAATGTACGAGTTTTCAATGCAATGTAAAACCATCGAGGTTGATATTCAAAAACAAAAGCTTCTAATGTAAACTTAGAATGTCCCATAGGCTGCACATCAGCGGAACTAGGATGGTGGCTATAACAGTAAAAAAAGAAAACTTTAAAGCATTAAAATATGCCACATTATCGTATGTAGGGATATGACAGCCTGGATTAGCCTGAGAACCTTCATCTACTGACACTACAATTGCTATTTAACCACCCTTTAAGACTGCTTAGATTTTAAGTTGAAGCATGTCTGATGATGTGCTTCTTCCAGTTCTGTTATTTGTAAACAACAAGAATAGGCCTTGTCTGTTCACTTTTCTTCTTATAAGATTGGTTCTACTGGTCCCAGTGTGCTATGTGTTGTTGGAGTGGGTGGGCATGTGATTGGGATAACGTGCTGCATGGCTAAAAACTTATAAGGTCCCAAAGGCAAGACCTATTGGCTATGCCAATGCTCGTTTAGGAAGAGTAGCCGTAAGGTGTCCAGTTTCCGGATCAATACCAAGTCTTTTTTGTTTTGGATCCAGAGGTGTGTCTTCGGATGGAAGTTCTTTGGAAGGAGTGGATTTCGGCATTGAAGATTTGGGCTCAATGTCTTTGGGTGGCGAGTGTTTGTAATCCGAATGCTTAGTTTTAGCCGGTTTAGGCTGTGGAGGCTTCGGAGTGGCATGTTTCTGCTCCAAACTTTTCGGCGCGGAGGGTGTTGACTCCGAGCTTTTAGGTGTGGAGCGTTTCGGCTCCGAGGCTTTAGGCTTGGACGATTTCGGTTCCGAGTCTTTTGTATTGGGGGGTTTCGGCTCCGAGGTTTTCAGTGTCGAACGTGTCTTTGGTGCCGACGGCGTGGGAAGTGGCACGTGCTTCTCCTTATGTTTCGGTGCAGAAGGTGTTGATTCGGCACCGGAATGGGGCCGGCTCGAGCCCGAGCCGGTAGGCTTGGGTTTATGTTTCATAGCCGAGCTGGAGGGCGGTGCGTCTGAAACTTTTCCTCGGTGTCGACCCGAGCCCGATACCGGAGCCTTATCTTTTGTTTGAGTGGGCACATGGTGTAAGGAAGTGGGTTTCTGTTGCAGTAACCCCCCCACTTTTTGCCAGACCACTGATGCACTTTGACTTGATGTGCCCTGGGTCCCTGCCAATCAGGTTTCCAGGGCCTGTGTTCTTTCCCCCAAACTGTACCAAATTGGCATCTCTGGCCACAGGTCAGCCCCTGGTAAATGGTACCACAGGTACCCAGGGCACTGTGACCAGGGAAGACCTCTAAGGGCTGCAGCACTTATTGTGCCACCCTTAGAGGTCCTGTACCTACCTACCTACATATATATATATATACATATACATATACATATACACACACACACACACACACACACACACACCACCCACCCCCCCACCCCTTTGCAGGCTTCGTGTCTTGGTGCAGAACAAAGTGAAGAGTCGACATTTCACACACCCGTGTGTACCATGCCTACAACCCACTGCCCTGGCATAGATCAGTCACCCCTCTAGCTGGGTGCACTATAACAGTGGTGAGGGTACAGGTGCATGAGCCCTGTACCCCTACAGTGTCTAAGTCCATTCTTAGACATTGTAAGTGCAGTGCTGCCATTAGGAGTATATGGTGCTGGGAGTTTGTCATTACGAACTCCACAGCACCATAATGGCTGCACTAAAAACTGGGCAGTTTGGTATCAAACTTCTCAGCACATTAAACCCACACTGATGCCAGTATGGGATTTAATGAAAAATGCACACAGAGGGCATCTTAGAAGATGCCCCCTGAAACCTAACCCACCTCTAGTGTCCAGGCTGAGTGGCTGCTTCAGCTGCCACCACCAGACATGTTTCTGGACCCCTGGGTCGAGAGCCTGCTACTCTCGGGGGCCTGAAACAATGCACATCCTGGGATGAGGTGCTGAGCCTCCTCCCCCAGGATGGGCATGGTTCACGAAGGAGAAGCTTCAAAGGCATGCCGCCTTTGTGAGCCTCTCCATAACAGTTGCTGCTTTCAGCAACTGGTCCCCACTGGTTCTACCCCCCACTTTGGGCGGGAGAACCAGCGGGAAAAACAAGTGAGGAAGGGAGGTGTGCCCACCTCTGCCACCTCCACCCCTCAGGTGGGGGAGGCGAGGTGAAGCACAACCTCGAGTCCCCGCCATCTTGAGGATGGGGGACCCAGTCAACAAGGGACTGGCTCCTGCCCCCCTCCCACTGGAGAGTGGCAGAATAGGGGGTGTACCCACCCCAGGGAAGGGACCCATTGGTCCCTGCCCTTTACCTACCTGTAACGCCCCTAAATCTAGTATTTAGGGGGCACCCTGAACCTTACTTCCGCAGATCCAGCTTACCTAACAAGAAAAGAAGGAGGAAGAGCAGTTGTGAGAAAGTGCCCTCTTTCTTGCATGGTATGCCCCACTTTTTGCTGAATTGATGATGTGCTTTGACTGAGTGTGCCCTGGGCTCCTGCCAATCAGGTACCCAGGGGCCTGTGTTCCTTCCCTAAAACTGCATTGAAGCCTAAACCCAATTGGCATCTCTGGCCACAGGTAAGCCCCTGGTAAATGGTACCACAGGTACCCAGGGCACTGTGACCAGAGAAGGCCCCTAACGGCTGCAGCACTTATTGTGCCACCCTTAGAGGCCCTGTACCCTGACACACACACACACACACACACACACTGCCTTTGCAGGCTGCGTGTCTTGGTGCAGAACAAAGTGAAGAGTCGACATGACACGCCCCTGTGTGCCATGCCCACAAACCACTGCCCTGGCATCCATCAGTCACCCCTCTAGCTGGGTGCCCTATGCCAGTGGTGAGGGTACAGGTGCATGAACCCTGTACCCCTACAGTACCCAGGTCCATTCCTGGGCACTAAGTGCAGTGCTGCCATTAGGAGTATATGGTGCTGGGAGCTTGTCATCACGAAATCCACAGCACCATAATGGCTGCACTGAAGACTGAGAAGTTTGGTATCAAACTTCTCAGCACATTAAACCCACACTGATGCCAGTGTGGGATTTAATGTAAAATGCACGACCGAGGGCATCTTAGAGATGCCCCCTGAAACTCGACCAACTCCCAGTGACCTGACTGAGTGGCTGCCCAGGCTGCCACCACCAGACATGTTTCTGGACCCCTGGGTCGAGAGCTTGCCGCTCTCGGGGGCCTGAAACAATGCACCTCCTGGAACGAGGTGCCAAGCCTCCTCCCCCAGGATGGGCAGGGTTCATGAAGGAGAAGCTTCAAAGGCATACCGCCTTTGTGAGCCTCTCCAGACCACTTGCTGTACTCAGCAACTGGTCCCCACTGGTTCTACCCCCCACTTTGGGCGGGAGACCCGGCGGAAAAAACAAAGTAAGGAAGAGATGTGTGCCCACCTCTGCCAACTCCACCCCTAAGGTGGGGGAGGCGAGGTGAAGCACAACATCGAGTCCCCGCCATCTTGAGGATGGGGGGACCCAGCCAACCAGGGACAGGCTCCTGCCACCCTCCCACTGGAGAGTGGCAGAATAGGGGGTGTACCCACCCCAGGGAAGGGACCCATTGGTCCCTGCCATTACCTACCTGTAACGCCCCTAAAGTTAGTATTTAGGGGCACCCTGAACCTACCTTCCTCAGATCCAGCAACCACAAGAAAAAGAAGAGAAGAAGGACGAGAAGCCGTGCAGAGCTAACGAGGACGACGCCCACAGACTTGGCCCCAGCCCTACAGGCCTGTCTCCCCTCGAACCTGCTCCTGCAAAACCCCGGCGTGTCCAGCGGCCAGCAACCTCAAAAACCCCGGAGGACCTGCCTGCATTCACTTCCCAAGCTGTTTCTCCCGAGAACACCGGACGTGTTTGAACTGCAGCTCCTGGTGCCAGCCAGGAACCGCGAATCCAGCCCACTCTGCACCCGCCAAGCCCAGCCAGAGCTAGAGTGGAAAAACACCACGAGGAGGTCCCCCGGCGATCCTGACCCAAAATCCGGCGACCCCTGACCTGCCTCAAGCCTCTTGAAGACGCCTGCAGCCTCAATCCAGAGGACCCCCCCCTACCGCGACCAGAGCGGGTAAGAAAATCCGACGTCCCAAGGCCCCCCTGCACCCGACGCCCCACGGCCTTGTGTGCCCAACCCAGCGGTGCCTAACCAACCCTCTACATCCCAACTTACCCCTCGACGTGGTGGTAGCTCCTGGAAGATCCTCGTCCCCGAGCCTGCAGTGTTTCTTTGTCCCGGAGAATCTCCATTGAAATCAACAGGGCACCCGACCTCAAAACAGCACCGTGCACCCGGCCGCCCTAAAGCCGCTGAGGGTGCCCCTTTGGTGCTAACTTGGTCCCCAACGTGCCCTGAGCTTAACCCTAGGAGCTTTGTTCCCACAACCCCGTGGCCTGCTTGCCAGCAGCCACCAACCGGAGACCCCCTATCCTCCATAGGATAACATTGGGCCTCAACACTCTGCACCCGGCCGCCCTAGTGCCGCTGAGGGTGCAACAACAGTGCATCACTGACCCTGGGAGACCCCCCCACCCCCCACCCCCCCCCCCCCGAGTCTAACCCCAGAACCCTAACTCAAAAGACCGATTACTTACCTCGAAACCGATAACTCATTTTTCCTCATAGGATAACATTGACACTTTTTCTCCCAAAAAGTTTCTAAGTGTCGACTTTTGAAAACTACAAATATTCCTTAAAAAACAGCCGAATAACAAAAACGCATTTTCTCAACTGTTTTCAGGAAATGTCCCTGTGCTGAATCTAGGATCCAGCACTGAGTAAGAAAAAGTACCGATAACCTAACTTACCTGCTAAGTGAATTTCCTCCCATAGGATAACATTGGTGATTCTATGTGAAAAAGTTTCTAAGTGTCAACTTTTGAAATGCAATAATATTCTTTAAAAATCGTACCTTTAACCAAAACGCATTTACTCACCTGTTTTCAGGAAATGTCCCAGGGCTGAATCTAGGATCCAGTCCTGTGTTAGCAAAAGTAATCTGAAAAGTAATTAACTGCATTTTACTTAAAAAGCCCATTCAATTGAATGTACTATACCTGCAATGTGTTGCAAACTGCTTACTTAAAACTGTAACCAAAACCAGTACAAGTTACACTGCAATTTTGAACTGTGTTCATACAAGTGATTTACTACTGAAAAGTATTTTTATGCTTACCAGTACCAGGTTTGCTTGGTTCTAGAAATAAAACCGTATATTTTTTTTATACAAAACAATTGGCCTAGAGTTCAGTTCTTGAGTGTGTGGATTCATTTGCTGACTGAGTGTGTACATCAAATGATTTACACTGTCCTCTCATAATGCCTTACTGCTCGACCAAGCTACCACTTTAGAGAGTAAGGTTCTATCTAACTTTAACCTCTGCCAAACCTCTGGAGACCCTTGGACTCTATACACACTGTACCTCACTTTGGTGCAGTATATATAGAGCCAGTTTCTTACAGCCGTGCAGAGCTAACAAGAGGACGACGCCCACTGACTTGGCCCCAGCCCTACAGGCCTGTCTCCCCTCGAACCTGCTCCTGCGAAATCCCGGCGTGTCCAGCAGCCAGCAACCTCACAAACCCCGGAGGACCTGGCTGCCTTCACTTCCAAGACTGTTTCTCCCGTGAACACCGGACGTGTTTAAACTGCAGCTTCTCTTGTAGGGGATTTCCCGTGTATAGTCATAAGCTTGTGAATAGTCCCGCCTATGTGCTGGGGACCCCGGAGCACTTCTTTAGATATATCTTCTTAAGTTGTCATCTTTCGCCTTTCTTCGGGAAGGCCTGTATAGACACTTAAGAAATAAACAGACAATAATGTAGCCTACCTAACTAGGCTACGCTGGCCATTACTTCATCTTGAAGTGAAAAAAGGACACCAGCAATGTAAGTATAGTTGAATTTAAGGAGGTTAATTACATAGAAAAAGCCTCTTCACAAAATCCCTTTTTTCATGATGGAGATGAAAGGATAGGACAGAGAAGCCCCCCATAGGCTGCCATTATAAGTCTGAAAATGGATACCGTGCCTTTAAGAGTCTCTAAGGACCACCGGTATCACATGATGCACAGCTAGTGGCAGTTACTTCAGTTCTTTTTTCCGGCTCCTGTTAGCAGGACCCTGGAGCATTGAGCTCTACACTGTGTTTTTTTCCTAAAAAATCATCAGAATTCTCTTTTTTGTACTTCACTCGACGTTTTTGGTCTCTCTCTGGCTGTCTTTTTCTGACAGAAATGCCTTCCCTTTTTGACAAGTGTCCCGAGTGTGGAAGAAAGAAGGCCAAATCCGACACACACGCAGTGTGTATTCTCTGTCTACCTGCTTCTCATGTACCTGTGGACTGTCTGATATGTAAAACCTTTTCCAGGCGCACCCTGCGTGACAGGGAGAAGATCCGGCTTCAAGGTATGGAAGCGAGGCGAAAACAACAGTCCAAGTCGTCAGGTGGGACTTCTGGGCTAGGAGAGGGTAAGTCCTCTACCAAAACCCTGTCTTCAGCTTCTGGGGGGCTCCCCAAGCGAAGAACGGCCGAAAAACGAGGTCGGTCCCAGTCGACGTCGAAGACCACGTCGAGAGCAGGTATGGCGGCGATCTGTTCACCGTCGACTCAGGGCTCTGGGTCGAAGCGCCGTTGACGTTCGACGTCGAGGGCCAGAAGGTCGAAGTCTCTGTGGCCGTCGTCAACGTTGACACATCAACGCCGATCGACGTCGACTCACCATCGGAGGTCGCCGTCGAGGAGCCACCGACGTTTGCCGTCGACACGACGTCGTCGTCGCTGTCGAGGAGGCAGCGGAGGTCGCCGTCGAAGAGGTACCGACGGTCGACGTCGAAGGAACACCGACGGTCGACGCCGAAGGGACACCGCCGGTCGACGTCGCAAAGTTACCGGTGTTCAACGTCAAGACGACACCGATCAAAGACTCGTTCTATAGTGAGTCTGTCGACGTCGACTGGGAGTTCAAGATCTGGACGACGTAGAAGATAGCCGTCGACAAGTAGATAGACGTCGAGGGGGAGTTCTCATACTAGATCTCTGGCTCCTTACTCGCATCAGGCGGCGCGCAAACGAAGACGATTGGTATATACTTCGGACTCGGACAATTCCCGAACGTATTCACCCACAAGGTCACCATCTAAGGCTGTCTTCTCCTGGACCATTAGAGCATCCTCCTGCACCGCCGCCTCCACCCTCGCCTCCGCCTCCTCCTCCTCCACCTCCGCCTCCACCACCTCCGCCCTCACCGCCTCCTCAAAGGCCTGCACATCGAGACCGGAGGTCTAGGTCCCGAAGGCGGGATCATTCCCACAGCCATCGACGTTCGTCCACAAGGTCCCATCATAGTCATCGCCATGAGCGATCTCGTTCCAGGCACACCAGGGACACATCTTCCACAAGTACGGGACGATATTCTCCGACCCTTACTGATTCTCCTCCTCAAAGAGTGTCTCCCATTGATGACATTACTACCTTCCAAGAGGTTTTACTGCGAGGAGCGTCCAAACTTAATATTCCGTTGGCCACTCCGACTCCATCTACATCAGTCATTTTTGAGACACTTCAACAGAGGCAAGCGTCTCGACCCTTGCTCCCTCTGGTACCTGGCTTATTGGAACCTGCTATGGATTTGTTTCCGACGCCTTCATCCATCAAATCCGCTCCATCTAGGCTGCAGAAAAAATACCGCCCTCCGGAGCAGGACCCAACTTTCCTCCGTACAGATCCTACCCCAGACTCGGTAATTGTGGTGGCGGCTAAGAAACAACATGCGACGGCTCCAACGTCCACAGTACCTCCCGATGAGGAAAGCCGTGAAATTGTTTCCATTGGGAGGAAGGCGTGCAACACGGCAGCCACTACTATGAAGGCGGCAAGTGCAACAGCATTGTTGGGCAGATATGATCGCTCCCTTTGGGACTCCCTCCAACAATTCGTAGACGCCCTGCCTAGGGACAAGAGACAAGATTTTACGGAGATCTTAAATGAAGGTATTATGGTGTCTAACCAAATAATTAGCGCAGCGGCGGATACATCACTCCTTTCCGCACATGGCTATTGTCACGGAGTGGCTCTCCGAAGACACGCATGGCTTCGCCTTACCTCACTTAAGCCAGAGGCTCAACAGCAGATCATGAATCTCCCTTTTTCCGGCACAACCCTCTGTGGAGCTCATGCAGATGAGGAGATGGCCCGCATGAAGGCGGAGATGGAGACATTAAAGGTGGTAGGTCTTGAGAAACCTAAGGAACAACGGAAGACCTTCAGACCTTTCCAACGGCGCTACACGTGTCAGCGTTTTCAAAGGTACCAGGGACGGCAGAACACTCAGCAGCAATCCTATCAGCGGTCGTTCCAACCGTTCCAGAAACGTCAGCCCAGGGGACGAGGAGGTCAACAACCTCAAGGGAATATGGCGCCTGCGGGGTCTAAGCCCTGAAGCCTTTCTTCCCCCCTCTTCTGTTACCCACTCCGGTAGGGGGGAAGCATCCAAAATTTCCTGGCAGAGTGGCAAAAAATAACTCCGGACAATTGGGTGCTGAATATTGTTCGCATTGGATACGCGCTACGTTTCACCAGCCCTCCTCCATCGATCCCTCCAACACATTCACGTTACCAACTACATCAGTTGCAATTGGAGGCCAACATCCTCTTACAAAAAAGGGCAGTAGAACCCGTTGCAGTCGCTCAGCGCGGAACAGGACTGTACTCCAGGTTCTTTCTGGTTTAAAAGAAAGACAAGAACGAATTCAGACCCATTCTAGATTTGCGACAAGCCAACAAGTGGGTGCGGAGAGAGAAATTCCGAATGTTGGCTCTACATCAAATCTACCCTCAAATTCACCAGGGAGATTGGTTATGCGCGATAGATCTACAAGACGCGTTTTTCCACATTCCCATAGCAAGGAAACATCGCAAATTCCTAAGATTCACTGTGGGGAACAGTCACTATCAGTACCGTGTTCTTCCATTCGGCCTAAAGTCAGCTCCCAGGACTTTCTCAAAGCGCATGGCGGTGGTCGCGGCCCATCTGAGGAAGCACAAGGTATTCGTCTACCCTTACCTAGACGACTGGCTGATCAAGGCTTCCACGTCTCAGGGAGCTCGACTACACTTCAAGCGGACCTCCGATCTTCTCCTTCGCTTGGGTCTCCACATCAACTGGGCGAAGTCTGTCTCGACACCTGTTCAGTGTCTTCAGTATCTGGGAGCCTCAATAAATACTCGCACGGCAAACGTGTATCCTTCGGAGGAGAGACGCTTATCAATCCTTCGGAAGGCTCAGGCTCTCAGGACCATCTCCTTTCCTACGGTCAGGAAAGTTTCCTCTCTGCTGGGCTCCATGGTATCTTGTATCTTCCTGACGCCACATGCGCGTCTCCACATGAGAACCTTGCAGGAATGTCTGGAGGATCAATGGGACCAGAAAGTAGAGGATTGGGAAGACAGGATTCAGCTGTCACAGCATGCGCTTCAGTCCCTCAGATAGTGGTGTTCTCCTCGCAATCTCCTACGAGGGATCCCCTTCCACAAGGAGATACCGAAACAAACTTTGGTAACGGATGCTTCTCTCCTCGGCTGGGGCGCACACATGGACCACCTTCAGATACAGGGCAAGTGGTCTGAGAAAGAAGTCACATATCACATCAATTTACTGGAGCTGCTAGCAGTCCACTTGGCTCTGAAAGCCTTTCTACCGTCATTCCACTCCAGTACCCTGCTTGTCCAGATGGGCAATACGACCACAATGTTTTACCTCAACAAGCAGGGGGGCTCCAGATCACGTCCACTGTCTCAGGAAACCCAGACCATCTGGAAATGGATCTGAGCCAGAAATCTGACAATCACAGCCACTCACCTCCCCGGTGTTCAAAATGCTCAGGCCGACGCTCTGAGCAGAATCCTGCAAGAAAACCACGAATGGGTTCTAAACGACGAGGTTCTGCTCAATATCTTCAAAACATGGGGTACTCCAGAGGTCGATTTATTCGCTACAGCAGAAAACAACAAATGCCGAAGCTTCGCCTCCAGGTTTTACCAACTAGGGACTCTGGGGAATGCCCTGTGGATCAACTGGTCAGGCAGATTTCTTTACGCCTTTCCTCCGATACCCCTGATCCCGGCAGTCCTCATCAAACTGCCGCAATCCCGGACCAGAATGATCCTCATTGCTCCAGAATGGCCACGTCAGTGGTGGTTCACGGACCTGCTCCACCGGTCTCTCCTGCCACATCTCCGTCTTCCATGTCGGCCGGACCTTCTCACCAAAATCGGCGGTCAGATGGTGCACCCCAACCTCTCGTCCTTGAATTTGGCGGCATGGCTCCTGAGTTAGTGCAGTATGGACACTTGAATTTACCTCAGGACTGCAGGGAGATACTTAAAGAAGCAAAGAGACCATCCAGACGCACTTCCTATGCGTATAAATGGAAGAGATTCTGCATCACGCAGATCCTACTTCCTGTCAGGAATATGTTATCCTTCCATACTTATTACATTTGGCACAATCGGGCCTTCAATTTCCTTCTATTAAAGTACATCTAGCAGCTCTGACTGCTTATAGGAAAGGCCCTTCACAAACTTCCTTTTTCAAGATCCCAGTCATTAGAGATTTTTTGGGAAGGTTTGCGGGAGGTGTTCCCTCCCCTTAGACGTCCTTCTCCTCCTTGGGAGCTTAATGTAGTTCTTTCTCGGTTGATGCAGAAGCCTTTTGAGCCTATCCACAGGGCTTCTCTCCAGCATCTATCGTGGAAGGCAGCTTTCCTTGTAGCAATTACATCTGCCCGCAGGGTGAGCGAACTCCAGGCACTATGTTGTCTAGAGCCTTATACAGTTTTTCATTCTTCCAAGGTGGTCATGAGAACACATCCGAGATTCCTTCCTAAAGTGGTTTCGGATTTCCATGTGAATCAGACTATTTCACTACCTACCTTTTTCCAGAACCCCTCGTCTCCTGCTGAGAGGTCTCTGCATTCACTTGATGTTAAAAGGGTCTTAAAGTTTTATTTGGACAAAACTAAAGGCATTAGGCGAGCAGACCAATTGTTCGTAAACTATGGCTCGGTTCGCACAGGTCTAGCTACCTCTAAACAGTCCATTTCCTGATGGATTGTATCATGGATCCAACTGTGTTATCAGAAAGCAAACAAAACGCTTGTGAGTAAGCCTAGGGCTCACTCTACCAGAGGGAAAGCGGCTACTGCGGCTTTACTCCGTAATATTCCCATCGCTGAAATCTGTAAGGCTGCCACCTGGAAGTCAGTCCATACATTCACAAAACACTACTGCCTGGACACTGATGCCAGGGCAGACGCTCAGGTTGGACAGGCTTCCCTTAAGAATCTTTTTGCCTAAAGGAGATGTTACTTCTGTTTCCTTCCACCGCTGGGATGTTTTTGGGATGAGCTTGCTACTCTATTCACAAGAGTATGACTATACACGGAAATCCCCTACAAGAGAAGGAATAGTTTCTTACCTGTAACTCCAGTTCTCTTGTAGAGGTATTTCCGTGATAAGTCATAAGCGGCCCTCCCTCCTCCCCGGTGGAAGAAGGAAAATGCTACTTACCAGTATGAATCTGTTCTTGGCATGTAGAGCTGCAGATCCACACACTGTGCATAGATCGCCATCTGGTGTTGGGCCCGGATGTTTGCACTTGTTTTTGTCTTGGAAAAGTCTTTGGAAGTCACGAGATAGGTGACTCCTCCTTTGGATGATAGTGCGCATGGGCATCGGCTCCATCTTCAGATTGTTTTTCGCCAGCAGGGAAATGATGGAGTTTTGTGAGAAACAGTAAAGATGCCCATGAATGCTGTATCTAAATAAGATAATACTGGAACAGATAAAGGTAGCCGGGGAGGTGGGTGGGCGTGTGTGGATCTGCAGCTCTACATGCCAAGAACAGATGCATACTGGTAAGTAGCATTTTCCGTTGGAGGCATATGAGCTGCAGATCGACACACTGTGCATAGATTGTATAGCAGTATTCCTCCTTAGCGGCGACCACCAGTATCTGTTGCAGTAGTTTGAAATAGTGTTTTGAGTACAGCCTGGCCCACACTAGCTTGTTTTGTTTGCACATCTACACAATAGTGCTTTGTGAATGTGTGCGGTGTAGACCATGTAGCTGCTTTGCAGATGTCATCTAAGGGAATGTTCCCTAAAAATGCCATTGAAGCCCCTATCTTTCGGGTAGAGTGGGCTTTAGGGGGGATAGATAATGTACGTTTTGCTTTGTGATAGCAAATTTGTATGCATTTTACAATCCACCTTGCAATACCAGATTTTGATATGGGGTTGCCTTTATGTGGTGGTGAGAAAGATACAAAAAGTTGTTTTGCGAAAAGGGTTTGTTCTTTCAATGTAATAAAGGAGTGCTCTTTTAACATCGAGAGTATGAAGAGCTCTTTATGCGACTGTTTGTGGTTGCGAGAAGAATACTGGCAATTCCACAGACTGATTGAGATGAAAGGGAGAAATAAACTTAGGGAGGAATTTTGGATTGGTTCTGAGAACTACTTTGTTGTGATGTAGTTGTAAAAGGGTTCTTGAATAGTTAGTGCTTGTAGCTCACTGACTCTTCTAAGGGAAGTAATGGCTACCAGGAAAGCGACTTTCCATGTTAGAAATTGTAGCTCGCATTTGTGCAGAGGTTCAAATGGAGGACCCATTAGTCTTGTGAGAACAATGTTTAAATTCCATACAGGTGAGGGTGGTACCCTGGGAGGAATTATTCTTTTGAGGCCTTCCATAAAAGCTTTGATGGCAGGTACCCTGAATAGCGACAAGTGTTGTCTATTTTGTAAGTAGGCTGCTATGGCGGCGAGGTGTAACCTAATAGATGTGTATGCTAAGTTACACTTTTGGAGATGGAATAGATAACCTATGATGTGTTGAATAGACACATCTAAAGGATTGATGTTGTTGTTGTTACAGTACATTACAAATCTTTTCCACTTGGCTGCATAGCAGGCTCTAGTGGTGGGGCGTCTAGCCTCTTTGATAACGTTCATACAGTCAGGGGGAAGGTTAAGGTAACCAAACTCTAAGACCTCAGGAGCCAGATTGCTAGGTTGAGCTGTGCTGGGTCCGGGTGTCTGATCTCTCCATGATTCTGGGTTAAGAGGCGTGGGGAGAGGTGTAGTTTTTGGTGGGGAACTACAAATAGTTCCAGTAACGTGGCGTACCACGGTTGTCTGGCCCATGTTGGAGCAACTAGGATGAGAGTGAGTGAGTGTTGCTGCAGTTTGCGCACCACTAGTGGAATGAGTGGGAGAGGCAGAAAAACGTACGCAAATCTGCCTGACCAATTCATCCATATCGCATTGCCTTTGGATAATGGGTGTGGATATCTGGCGGCGAAGCTTGGGCATTTGGCGTTTTGATGTGTGGCGAAGGGATCTATCTGTGGCTGCCCCCACATGTGGAAGAACGGTTGAAGGACTTGTGGATGAAGTTCCCACTCGTGAATCTGTTGCGTTTGACGACTTAACAGATCTGCTATGTTGTTCTGGACTCCGGGAACATGTTGTGCTAGGAGAAAAATGTTGTGAGGAATAACCCATCCCCATATGCTTTGTGCTAGCTGCAAAAGCTGTAGGGAGTGTGTCCCGCCTTGTTTCTGTATGTAGTACATTGCTGTCATGGTGTCGGTCCGGACTAGGACAGCTTTGCCTGATATTTGTTGCTGGGAAGACTTTAAGGCGAGGAATATGGCTAGTAACTCCAGGTGATTGATGTGGAGTAACTTTTGTTGAGGTGTCCACCTGCCCTGTATGGTGTGATGTAGTAGATGAGCTCCCCAGCCGGAGAGCGATGCGTCCGCTGTTAGTACAATCTGTGGAACTGGCTCTATGAACGGTCGCCCCTTGGAAAGGTTTTGGGTGTTCCACCACTGCAGAGAGCGATGCGTGCGGCCGTCCACCAACACCAGATCTGTCAGCTGACCTTGAGCTTGGTTCCACTGACTTGCTAAGCACTCTTGCAGAGGACGCATCTGGAGTCTTGCGTGAGGTACTATGAATATGCAAGATGCCATCATCCCTATGAGCTGCATGAACACTCGAGCTGGAAGAGTGTTGCGGCTGAAATTTGGTTATGAGGCTTTGTATGCTTGCTATCCTGGCTGGGCTGGGATATGCAAGTGCTTTTGAGGTGTTTATTGTGGCACTGAGGTATTGTTGTATGTGGGACGGTTGTAGGTGAGATTTTGCGTGGTTTACTGTAAACCCTAAGTCGTGGAGCAGCTGGATTGTGGCGTGAGTGTGATGTACACACTGACTGTACGAGTTGGCTTTTATGAGCCAGTCGTCCAAGTATGGGAAGACATGAATGTGCTGTCTTCTTAGGTGAGCTGCAACTACCGCCAGACACTTGGTGAATACTCTGGGTGCTGTGGTGACTCCGAAAGGGAGTACTTTGAATTGGTAGTGCTGACTGTCCACTACAAACCTGAGATATTTCCTGTGAGAGATGTGAATGGGAATATGAAAGTAGGCGTCCTTGAGATCTAGAGTGGCAAGGAAGTCGCCTAGTGAGAGAAGAGGAAGGACTTGTTGAAGTGTGACCATGTGAAAATGGTCTGGGTATGTACAGGTTTAGGGGTCTGAGGTCTAGGATAGGTCTCAGAGAGCCGTCCTTCTTTGGAATCAGAAAGTACAGGGAGTAAACTCCTGTGTTTTGATGATGCAGGGGTACTGGTTCTATTCCATGTTTTTGTAGGAGGGAGATGACCTCCTGCTTTAGCAGTGATAAATGTTCTGGTGACATTGGACGCTGTCTGGGTGGTATGTTTGGGGGGGTAGAGGTGAGTTCTAGACAGTAACCTGATTGAACGATTTGTCTCACCCAACTGTCTGTGGTGATGTTGTTCCAGACAGGAAGGAACTGTAGCAATCTTCCCCCGACCGGAGTGGAATGGTCCGGGGGGAGGGAAGTCATTGGGTAGGGGTGGAGGCAGAGCGGGTATTGTTGGTCTTGCCTCTACGTTTGTTATTATTGCCTCTGTAGCCTCCTCTTTGATAACCTCTGGTGAATGTGGTCTGGGTGGGGGCCTTATAAGAGGTGGATGGATTGTCAGAGGAGTAGCCTCTGGAGGTGCCCTTGTAAGAGGAGCGACGAAAGGAACGTCTGGGAGCTTGTGATTGCAAGGCTCCCATTGATTTAGCCGTGTCAGTGTCTTTCTTCATCTTTTCTAGAGATGAATCCACGGTAGGTCCGAATAGGTGTTCTTGATCAAATGGCTGGTTTAGGATACAAGTTTGTACTTCAGGTTTAAAACCTGAAATGCGTAGCCAAGCATGTCTACGCAGAAGAACACTTGTGTTGATGGCTCGGGAGGCGGTGTCTGCCACGTCTAGAGCGCAACGAATGGAGGTGTTCGTAATGAGCTTACCCTCCTGTAGGAGGTCATTGGCCTTGGTTTTGTATTGGTCTGGAAGGTGCTGCAATAGGGTCTCTAGTTCGTCGTAGTGTGCCCTATCATACCAAGCTAACAAAGCTTGAGTGTTGGCGATACGCCATATGTTAGCTGCTTGTGACGCTGTGCGTTTACCAGAGGCGTCCAAGAGTTTGGACTCTTTGTCGGGAGGTGGAGCGTCCCCTGACGTCTGAGAGTTAGCCCTCTTCCTAGCGTTGGAGACTACTAAGGAATCCAACGGTATGTGTCCTTTAATGTATACTGGGTCTGCTGAGGCAGCTTTGTATTTTTTTCCTCTATCCTGGGTTTAATAACTCTAGCCCTAACGGGATCTTTAAACACCTCAGGTGCATGTTTGATGACGCCTTTTAGCATAGGTAGGATAGAGGTGGACTTTTGTGAAGTATCAAAAGTGTCCATAAAAATCGTCTTCCACAGGGTCTGTGTGTAAGTCAACCCCGTGGTATTGTGCAACTCTGTGAACGAGCTGGTTGAAACCCATGGTGTCCTCTGGAGGGGAAGGTCTAGATGACATCTTGTGGAATATTAGGTACATCTGGTGTGTTGTAATCGTCCCAGGGGTCTGGGGTAGAAGGTGGACTAGGATCCCCTAGTGGCTCATCGTTTGCACCCCCCCCCCCGTGTGTCATGTCAACATCTTCCACTGGTGGGGGAGATGGTGGAGGAGAGAGATGTGGTGGGGTAGGTGGAGGAGGAGGTGGAGAAGGGATCCTGAGAGGAGATGCTGCAGTGTCTCTTTCTTAGGTGGTGTTCCGTGGTCTCTTTTTAGAACGGAGAGTCAAATGACCAGTGTTTGGGTCTTATAGAAAAGTTTTTTGGGTATGATCTTGTTTAAAAAGCTCTTCTGGTGGAGGCTGGTCTTTCGGCACCGATTTTGTCGGTTCCGAAGGCTTGCGCGGCACCGACTCTAGAACGGCCTTGTGCTCTTTAGGCTTCGAACCGCGAGGCGTTATAGTCTCTGCAGGAGCCTGTGGAACCGGTTGTTTTTTCGGCTCCGAAGGTTGAGAGTCTGTACTCTTTGGGAGTGGCTTCTTGCTCGGTTCCGATGGTTTTTTCGGAGTCGAGGGGTGTTTCGGTGCAGAGTGCTTGGATGCGGAGGCAGTGGTCAGCACGGCGGAGGACGGTTTCTTTTTCGGTGCCGAGGACTGAGTTTCGGTACCGACTGGAGGCTGACTCGAGCCAGAGTTGCCTGAAGGCTTAGATGTCGACTTCTTTGCCGGGCCCGGAGGTGGGGCATGAGAAGTACTGTCTCGGTGTGCACCTGGGCCCGAAGGTGAAGGTGTGACCGAAGCCTTTTTGGGTGGTGGGGGAAGGGGGTCGTGGTCGTCACTACTTACGACCCGCTGTCCAGGAGTGATTTCTTCGAGATCGGAGTCATCGGCTTCGGAGGCGCTGACGAGGCCTTCTTCGACCGGCTCCTGTTCTGGTACATCGACGCCCTCCTGGAAGATGTCATCGGGAATAGATGCCGACGAGCGAGCCATTGTTCTTCGAGCTAGACGATCCCGAATGGTTTTCTTGGAGCGGAAAGAGGCACAAGCTGGACAGTCTCTGGCCTCGTGCTCCGGTGAGAGGCAGAGGTTACACACCTCATGAAGATCAGTGTGGGGAAACTTCGACCCACATTGAGGACATTTCTTAAAGGGAGTCCTTTCCATGAGCCAGATGTAAAGGCCCAGGTAGGCCCGAAGGCCTTCGTCGACGACCGGAATCGAGGACTTCGAAGTTGGAGAGATGCGCGACGACTAGGGATCGCGATCGAAACAATACCGGCGAAAAGGGTGAAGGATTGCGCGTCGAAAGTGGGATCGGTAACGAACTGGAGCGCGAGAAACACATCCGAGCCCGATGGCGGAAAAAAACAATCTGAAGATGGAGCCGATGCCCATGTGCACTATCATCCAAAGGAGGAGTCGCCTATCTCGTGACTTCCAAAGACTTTTCCAAGGCAAAAACAAGTGCAAACATCCGGGCCAAACACCAGATGGTGATCTATGCACAGTGTGTCGATCTGCAGCTCATATGCCTCGAACACAGATTTATCCAGGATCTAGTTAGGCATTCACTTCTCTGAGCCTTCAAAAAGAACTGAAGTAACTGCCACTAGCTGTGCATCATGGGATACCGGTGGTCCATAGAGACTCTTAAAGGCACGGTATCCATTTTCAGACTTATAATGGCAGCCTATGGGGGGCTTCTCAGTCCTATCCTTTCATCTCCATCATGAAAAAAGGGATTTTGTGAAGAGGCTTTTTCTATGTAATTAACCTCCTTAAATTCAACTATACTTACATTGCTGGCGTCCTTGTTTCACTTCAAGATGAAGTAATGGCCAGCGTAGCCTTGTTAGGTAGGCTGCATTATTGTCTGTTTATTTCTTAAGTGTCTATACAGGCCTTCCCGAAGAAAGGCGAAAGATGACAACTTAAGAAGATATATCTAAAGAAGTGCTCCGGGGTCCCCGCACATAGGCGGGACTATTCACAAGCTTATGACTTATCACGGAAATACCCCTACAAGAGAACTGGAGTTACAGGTAAGAAACTATTCCTTCTGGCTCCGGCCGGACACCGTGAATCCAGCCCACTCTGCACCCGCCGAATCCGGCCCGAGCTCGAGTGGAAAAACACCACGAGTAGGTCACCCCGGCGATCCTGACCCGAGATCCGGCGACTCCTGACCTGCCTCAAGCCTCCAGACGACGCCTGCAGCCTCAATCCAGAGTCTCCCTCTACCGCGACCAGAGCGGGTAAGAAAATCCGACCCTAAAAGGCACCCCTGCACCCGGCGCCCCACGGCCTTGTGTGCCCCAACCAACGGTGCCTAACTAACCCAAGACATCTCACCTTACCCCTCGAAGTGGTGGTTGCACCCAGAAGATCCTCGTCCCCGAGCCTGCAGTGCTTCTTCAAACTGGAGGTTCTCCATAGAAAACAGGGCTCCCGATGTCGAAACAGCACTCTGCACCCGGCCGCCCCAGTGCCGCTGAGGGTGCACTTTTTGTGCCTACTTGTTTCCCCATTTGCCCTGAGCTCAGTCCAGGAGCTTTGCTCCCACAACCCAGTGGCCTGCTTGCCAGCAGCCACCAACCGGAGACCCCCTATCCTCCATAGGATAACATTGGGCCTCAACACTCTGCACCCGGCCGCCCTAGTGTCGCTGAGGGTGCAACAGTGCATCACTGACCTTGGGGTTCCCCTGAGTCTAACCCCAGAACCTTAACTCCCACAGTCGATTACTTGCCTTCAAACCGATAACCTGTTTTTCCTCCATAGGATAACATTGACAATTTTGCTTCGAAAAAAAACGACGAAGTGTGGAGTTTTGAAAACTAAAGATATTCTTAAAAAATCGTACAAATAACCAAAACGCATTTACTTACCCGTTTACAGGAAATGTCCCAGTGCTGAATCTAGGTATCCAGCACGGAGTTAGAAAAGTAACGTAAAAAGTAACTTACCTGCAATTTATTGAAGCCCATTCATTTCAATGTACTGTATTGGCTAAATGTTGCATACAACTGCTCCCCTGTAAATCAAACAAGTACAATTTCTATTGCATTTTCCAACTGTTCTATATCCAGTAACTTATTACTGAAAAGTATTTAATGCTTACCTGTGCCAGGCTTGCTTGGTTCTAAAAATAAACAGTATATTTTTATACAAAAACAATTGCCTAGAGTTCAGTTCTTGAGTGTGTGAATTCATTTGCTGACTGAGCGTGTACATCAAATGCTGAACAATGTCCTCTGATACTGCCTTACTGCTCGACCAAGCTACCACTATTAGAGAGTAAGGTTCTATCTAACTTTAACCTCTGCCTACCTTTGGGGACTCTTGGACTCTATACACACTGTACCTCACTTTGGTGCAGTATATATAGAGCCAGTTTCTTACACATGGGGATCTGTACTCACGGTACGTTGACCCGGAGTGACGTTAAAGTCCTCCTCCATGTCGGAGTCGGCTTCTGACATCGAGACCAGTTCTTCTTCTTCGACTTCTGCGGCAGGACAGTGGTGTTCTAGGTCTTTGCCGAAGATGTCCGGTACGGAGCCGCTGCCGCGTTGCATCTCGTGGCGTCTAGCCCAACGATCACGGATGGTTTTCTGCGATCGGAATGATCGACACGCTTCGCCTGATTTTTCTTCGTGTTCCGGAGATAAGCACAGGTTACAGACCTCGTGGAAACTTAGCACGACACCCGGGATATAGCTTGAACGGAGTCCGTTCCATCGACTGCTGGCGTGGTCGGCACGGGTAGGCCCGACGGCCCACCTCGAAGTTCCCGATCGAAGGTTTTTACAGTGTACACGATACGCGAATGGGAAACCGCGATCAAAAGACAATACCGTCGAGGGTAGAGGATTGCGCGTCGAAGGGGTTCGAAAACGATACCGAACCAGAGTGCAGCAATACACATCCGAACCCGATGGCGGAAAAAAACAATCTGGGGATGGAGTCGATGCCCAGGCGCACTATCACCAAAAGGAGGAGTCACCTACCTGGCGACTGCAAAGACTTCTTTGAACAAAAACAAAGTGCAAACATCCGGACCCAACACCAGATGGCGATCTATGCTAAAGCATATGATCTACAGCTCATATGCCTCGAACATAGTGTTATCGGTTTTGAGGTAAGTATTTGGTAGTGGGAGTTGAGGTTCTGGGGGTAGACTCAGGTGTCCTCCAGGGTCAAGGATGCACTCTAGTTACACCCTCAGCGGCACTAGGGCGGCCGGGTGCAGAGTGCTGAGGCCCAATGTTATCCAATGGGGGAAAGGGGGCCTCCGGTTGGTGGCTGCTGGCAAGCAGGCCACTCTTTTGTGGGAGCAAAGCTCCTGGACTTTAGCTCAGGGAAAATGGAGAAACAAAGTAGCACCTCAGCGGCACTAGGGCGGCCGGGTGCAGGGTGCTCTTTCGACGTCGGGCGCCCTGTTGTTTTCAATGGGGAACTTCCGGTTTGCAAAGGCACTGCAGGCTTGGGGACGAAGGTCTTCTGGGCGCGACCACCACTTCGAGAGGTAAGTTGGGAAGTTAGGGGTTGGTTAGGCACCGTCGGTTTGGCCACCCAAGGCCGTGGGGCGTCAGGTGCAGGGGTGCCTTTTGGGGTCGGATCCTCTTACCAGCTCCTGGTCACGTTTGGGGGGACCTTCTGGATTTAGGCTACAGGCGTCGGCTTGAGGCAGGTCAGGGGTCGCCGGATCTCGGGTCAGGATCGCCGGGGTGGCCTCCTCGCGGTCTTTGCCCGCTCGGGCCGAGGATGGCGCATGCAGAGTGGGGCTGATCCGCAGTGTCCGGCCGGAACCAGAGGTTGCAGATGAACAAATCTGGTGTTCACGGGAGACACAGTCTTTGTAGTTGAAGGCAGGCAGGTTCTCTGGGGTTTTCGAGGTTGCTGGCTGCAGGACACACCGGGATTTCGCAGGAGCAGGTTCAACGTGGAGACAGTCTGGTAGAGCTGGGGCCAAGTCAGTGGGCGTCTTCCTCTTGTTAGCTGCTGCACGGCTGTTTGGTCCTTCTTCTCCTTGTAGTTTCTTCTTGTCTGAGGAAGCAAGGCTCAGGGGTGCCCCTAAATACTAGATTTAGGGGCGTTACAGGTAGGTAAAAGGCAGGGACCAATAGGTCCCTTCCCTGGGGTGGGTACACCCCCTATTATGCCACCCTTCAGTGGGAGGGGGGGGCATGAGCCTGTCCCTGGTTGGCAGAGTCCCCCCCATCTGCAAGATGGCGGGGACAGAGTTGTGCTTCACCTCGCCTCGTCCACCTGAGGGGTGGAGTTGGCAGAGGTGGGCACACCTCTCTTCCTCACTTGTTTTTCTCGCCGGTTCTCCCACCCAAAGTGGGGGTCAGAACCAGTGGGGACCAGTTGCTGAAAAGCAGCAAGTGGCCTGGGGAAGCTCACAAAGGCTGCAAGCCTTTGAAGCTTCCCCTTCGTGAACCCTGCCCATCCTGGGGGAGGAGGCTTGGCACCTCGTCCCAGGATGTGCATTGTTTCAGGCTCCAGAGAGCAGCAGGCTCTCGACCCAGGGGTCCAAAAACATGTCTGGTGGTGGTAGCTGAAAGCAGCCACTCAGCCTGGACACTAGTGGTAGGTTAGTTTGCAGGGGGCATCTCTAAGAGGCCCTGTGTGTGCATTTTTCATTAAATCCCACACTGGCATCAGTGTGGGTTTAATGTGCTGAGAAGTTTGATACCAAACTTCTCAGTTTTCACTGTAGCCATTATGGTGATGTGGAGTTCGTAATGACAAGCTCCCAGCACCATATATTCTTAATGGGAGCACTGCACTTACAATGTCTAAGAATGGACTTAGCCAGCTCATGCACCTGTACCCTCACCACTGGTATAGGGCACCCAGCTAGAGGGGTGACTGATCTATGCCAGTCTGGCAAAAAGTGAGGGGGGGTTACTGCAACAGAAACCCACTTTCCTACAATATCCAACCAGATATCTAAGACCGTACATGATTATCAAACAGTTAAAACACTTGAACAGCGATCCACCTTAAAGTTCTGTAAAATTCGTCCATTTAACTGAATACATATCAAACCAGGTACAGCCAAGTATAGATATTAACTAAATTCAAAGTAGTTTAAGTGATACTAGGAGAATTACAGATATCAACACCAATCCTAAGAACAGACTTTTCCAGTTACAAAAACTGACGCACTTCGAAATAGTGATAAAAAATATTTGTTTCTTCAAAAAATTGTAATCGGAGGGGAAATGAGGCCAATATACCTTGAGTCTCTAGCAGATTCTGCACCACAGCTTCCAGGCCGACGAGGTAAATAAACTCATTGTTGGCTGCACTTGGCAGGAAGTTCATCTCTGGGGCAGGGGGTTTGGGGGGTGGTATCTCTAGCAAAGTCTTCTCCAGCTGCTTGCGCAGTGCAAGTTTGTCTGCTGCTTGCCTGCTGGCGGGTGAGAAATTTGAGTTCACTATGGAGGAGATTGTTGTCGTAGCGTTGCTGGATGTCACGGTTGTACCTTTTATTGAATTTGGAGAAGCCTGAAAAAATAAAGGATGGAAGGTAACTTTGATGGTGACATCGTAATGAAATATTATACAATAGTTGCATGCAAGAAAGACGCAGCAGGGTGGTATGCTGGCTCTTGCTCCAAAGTGGACACTCCTTACATGTTTGAATCCAGCTACAATACCACAACGGTTGACTCTTCGACTCACCAGTGACTTTTATAAACATACCCAACCCATCTGCCCACATCGGAGCAGCAAATGTGGCAATCTTGTGTGTGGCCAAGCTGGACCCACTGTTGATGCCTAGCTCCTTACATTGCACCACAATAGCTATTCATTTTATTTTCATGTGATAACTTATTTGCATGCTGCTGAGTTAGTGTCCAGATGATAAAGCATGTATTTGCCATAGATGCAGCTTAAGCTCAGAGATTTGAGTCTAAATGTGGACATGGTGGACTGATGCTATGTATTAAAGTTGTATACTAGTTAATGTCACAACGTGTCATACCCAAAAGAAAGATTTACTTACCTTCAGTAACTCTTATTCAGATGAATACATCATCTTCCTCTACATTGCTCATCAAAACTACTTTCTAAGAGTCTTACTGGACCAGTAATATTTTCCCCAATTCAACATTCTCGTGGTGCAAAGGAAATCATCCTAGGAACAATGCATGAAATGCCTCCAAAAGCAAAGTGCCAACTCCATGAACCAGAATCAAGGATATCCTTTCCAAAAAACGTCCTCACTCCAGAGGTCAGAAAAAAAGTCCCACTACAAAGAATACCATGATGAAAAATTTAACAAAGAATTACAAATACACATAAGGGTGCAGTGGGAGAATGATAAGCAATTTACTAGAGTATGAATTATCCACCAGAAAGAACATTTTTGATAGCAGGAAATTATTTTCTATTGGATAAGTCTTACTGCAGATTGTTCATCCATAAATACTCCCAAATCAGCTGGACTGGAAGCTGGATGATCATCAGAATACAGGAAAAACTAGTCAAATAGACAAAGTGCTTTTGAAAGAGCTAGACTAAAACAGCCTCATTTTTACAACGTAGCCGATATATTGCCAAAGTATGTAATAATCACTATGTAGCCACTTGAAATATTAAGCACAACAGACTCTGGCAAGTTAATTAAAATGGATGCAACAAATGGTTACATGTTCACACCACATCCCAGGGCAGAGTAAAATTCACATGCAAACTGTTTGCTTTGTAGTTGCTTGACCGTTCTTCCCTAACAATTGGTTATGTACTCTGCAGGTAAATTCCGTATTCGGTCTTCACTTGAGGAGTGCAGACGAAATCAAAGCACAGCAATTGTCAGCATAAGAATATATATATGAACTCCACATCCGTTTCTCCGCACCAAGAAACGGACACCGACACGGGGAGATTTCAGGAAATCAAGCGTTTATTCCATAATTACGCTGTGACGCGTTTCGGCATTCACTGCCTTGATCACAGTGTGTGTGTGTGTATATATATATATATATATATATATATATATATATATATATATATAGCCAGTTATTGCTTTTGCAACCAATAAAACTCTGCATGAGTGCGCTTTCGTTTTTGGCCAAACTTTAGATGTATTAGATGTATTAGATGTATTATGATTGTCCCAAAGTTGCCCCTGTGCACAAAGACGCAATCCACACGAAAGAAGTTCAACTGAACTTTAATTTCCAAACCGGCTCACTTTCCCAACCAATTAGCAGTACCTGACGCGTTTCGATGCCTTGCATCTTAATAATAGGGTCGGGAGAAAGAGCAGAAACCTGGAGTAGACTACAGTCTCTTATCTCCCATCCTAGCAACCACCCTCCAGTGAGCGGCCTGCTGGGTACTGTGGTCTCAAATGTTACCCCTCCAGTGGGGTCCGAGTTTATACACCCCAAATGCAGACGAAATCAAAGCACAGCAATTGTCAGCATAAGAATATATATATATATATATATATATATATATATATATATATATATATATATATATATATATTCACTGAAAAAACCATAGGTTTTAGGGACAGTTATAGTTAGTTGGACATTGCACTCATACAAAACCCGTGAAATTCCCCCGTTATAGTTAGTTCAGCTAACTATAACTCGCGCCCCCGCAATGCACTGCTGATGACGTCACATATTACATCACTCATGACATGGTCAGTGACATCACTGATGACATCATCCAGTGACTGTTTCTGTAAAGTTTAAATATTTTTAATATATATAGGGAAAGGCGTATTGAAGAATGAGTGGGTGTATAAGTGTCTGGATGATTTAGTAGGTGCGTGACTAACTCTATAAGTGAGTGATTAAACGTCTTACTGAATGCATGGGTTAGTGACTAAACTGGGTGAATGTCTGTATCCGTCTGTCTATTGCTGTGTAAGTGGCTGCATGGGTTTGTGAATAGCTACATGAGTGTCTATATGAGTTATTGATTGGTTGTCTGAGTATCTGTATGGGTGCTTGAGTGTTTGTGTGGGTGGGTGGGGTGTGTGCGACTGTGCATAGATGTGTGAGTGGGTGATTCACTGGGTGGATGGTTTCAAGAGTGCATCTGTGATAGACTTTATGGGTGGGTAAGTGTGTGTAAGAGTGTGTTAGTGAGTGAATGTATGTCCCAGTGGTACATGTGTGAGTAACTACATATGTGAAAGGCAGTATATATGTGTGTTGGAGTATATAAATAGCTATAAGCGAGAGTGTGTGTGATTGTGAGAGTGACTGTATGGATGAGTGTGTGCTTGTATCAGTGATTGTATAAGAGCGTAAGAATGTGCTAGTATTTGTATGAGTAAGTGAGCTGGTGTGTGTATAACTGTATAGGTGAGTAAATGGCAGTGTGTTTAATTATTTGCATGACTGACTAGGTGTGTGAGTACCTCTATGGATGAGTGGCGGTGTGTGAGTGTCTATATAGGTGTATGAGTGCATATGATAGTCCTGTACTGAGTGACGGTAAGTATGAGTGACTGTACGGGTGAGTGAGTGGATGTGTGTGTAGACCTAAGAATCAGTGAGTGGGTATGTAGTTATTGGTGTTGGAGTGTCTATGGTTTTGAGAATGGCAGTCTGTAATTTAGAGTGAGTGTATCAAAGGTTATATTAGGGTGTGAGGAGGTGCATCAGATTATCACGTGGATGATGTCATCAGTGATGTCATCAGTGATGTCATTTGAGATGTCATCAGTGATGTCACTGACCATGTCATGAGTGATGTAAAATGTGACAAAATCAGCAGTGCATTGCGGGGGAGCGAGTTATAGTTAGCTGAACTAACTATAACGGGGGAATTTCACGGGTTTTGTACGAGTGCAATGTCCAACTAACTATAACTGTCCCTAAAACCTATGGTTTTTTCAGTGAATTTGTAAGGTTTTTTAAATGCTAATTTCTAACTATAACGTGCCTGAAACCTATGGTTTTTTCAGTGAAATTCAAAGGTTTTTTAAATGCTAATTCCTAACTATAACATGTCTGAAACCTATGGTTTTTTTCAGTGAATTTCAAAGGTTTTGTAATTGACAATTTTTAAATGTATTAATGCACAAGTTACTAACTTGTGTAACGATATATCTGTAAGAGACAGTAGTTAGTGACAGATTCCTTACCTTAGAATATCCCCAGGCGTCAGGCTGGATCCGGAAAGTTTTTGCGTAGCAGTACCCTTGCGCGTCGGTAGGCGGCGTCGTGCGGCTCCGGGTCCGTAGGCGGAGTCGTGATCGCCGGGATGACGTCGCGGGCAGTACTTAGACGCCGCCCCTGCGCGCTGACGTCAGTTCTGTACACGACTTTCCGCGCCAGGAACGCAGAGCCATGCAAGAAACTGACATAGGTGTCTGAAAAATACTAGGGCCCTGAAAGGGATGTCCTTAACCCTAGAAATCAGTTCGCAGAACGGGGAGGATGGGTGGGGCGGTAAGGAATCTGTCACTAACTACTGTCTCTTACAGATATATCGTTACACAAGTTAGTAACTTGTGCATCTGAAAGAGACACTTTGTGTGAGAAAGTGCCATCTTTCTTGCATGGTATGCCCCCACTTTTTGCTGAGATGCTGATGTGCTTTGACTGAGTGTGCCCTGGGCTCCTGCCAACCAGGTACCCAGGGCCTGTGTTCCTTCCCTAAAACTGCATTGATACCTACACCCAATTGGCATCCCTGGCCACAGGTCAGCCCCTGGTAAATGGTACCATGGGTACCCAGGGCACTGTGACCAGGGAAGGCCCCTAAGGGCTGCAGCACTTGTTGTGCCACCCTTAGGGACCCTGTACCTTTACACACACACACTGCCTTTGCAGGCTGCGTGTCTTGGTGCAGAACAAAAGCGAAGAGTCGACATGGCACACATCCCTGTGTGCCATGCATCTCAGCTCACTGCCCTGGCCTAGGTCAGCCACCCCTCTAGCTGGGTGCACTATGCCAGTGGTGAGGGCATAGAGGCATGAGCCCTGTGCCCCTACAGTGCCCAAGTCCATTCTTGGGCATTGTAAGTGCAGTGCTGCCATTAAGAGTATATGGTGCTGGGAGTCTGTCATTACGAACTCCACAGCACCATAATGGCCCCACTGAAAACTAAGAAGTTTAGTATCAAACTTCTTAGCCCATTAAACCCCCACTGATGCCAGTGTGGGATTTAATGTAAAACGCACTCAGAGGGCATCTTAGAGATGCCCCCTGAAACCAACCCGACCTCCAGTGTCCGGACTGAGTGGCTGCCCAGGCTGCCACCACCAGACATGTTTCTGACCCCTGGGTCGAGAGCCTCTGCTCTCAGGGGCCTGAAAGAATGCGCATCCTGGGGCGAGGTGCCAAAGCCTCCTCCCCCAGGATGGGCAGGGGAGCTTCAAAGGCCTGCCGCCTTTGAGCTTCCCCAGACCACTTGCTGCTTCCAGCAAACTGGTCCCCACTGGTTCTACCCCCACTTCTGGCGGGAGAACCGGCGGGAAAACCAGAGGCAGGAAATGGGCTGTGCCCACCTCTGCCAACTCCACCCCTAAGGTGGGGGAGACGAGGTGAAGCCCAAACTCGAGTCCCCGCCATCTTGAGGATGGGGGACCCAGCCAACCAGGGACAGGCTCCTGCCCCCTCCCACTAGAGAGGAGCAGAATAGGGGGTGTACCCACCCCAGGGAAGGGACCCATTGGCCCCTGCCCTTACCTACCTGTAACCACCCCTAAATTTAGTATTTAGGGGCTCCCTGAACCTTCCTTCCTCAGTTCCCGAATCCGAAAACAAGAAGAGAAGACGAAGCAAGAAGACCAGCCGGGCAGCTGCTAACAAGGAGGCGACGACAACTGACTTGGCCCCAGCCCTACCGCCTGTCGACCTCTGAACCTGCTCCTGCGGAACCCCGGCCTCAGCAACCTCAAAAACCCCGGAGGACCTGACTTCTGTGCAGCAGCCTTCAACCCAGGGACTCCCACGAGCAGTGGTACTGCTCAAACGAACAAACTACAAAAGACCCAGCCCGGGCACGGAACAGCGAAACCTGCACCCTCTGCACCCGCCGAGCCCGGCCTGTGCCTGAGTGAACCAAGACTCTGAGGACGTCCCCCCGGCGATTCCGACCTGGAATCCAGTGCCCAAGTGTAGGAAAGTGGCTCTGTATATACTGTACCCAAGTAAGGTTCAGGGTGTACAGAGTCCACAGTCCCCAGAGGGTTGACAGAGGCTAAAGTTAGATATAACCTTACTCTCCAAAGTGGTAGCTTGGTCGAGCAGTAAGGCAGTATCAGAGGACAGTGTAAAGCATTTGTTGTACACACTCAGTCAGCAAATGAAGCCACACACTCAAGAACTGAACTCTAGGCCAATGGTTTGTATATAAAAAAATATATGCTTGTTTTATTTTAGAACCAACAATAGGATCAAAATATACTTTCTCAGTATGAGATGCTTTGGTTATTCGCCTTACAGATAGGCAGTAGACTTTTTGGTAGTGGTTATCACAGTTGGTGCAAGAGGCAACACAGGGTCAAATTCAATGCAACATTGAGCTCAATGGAAAATTATACTTAATTACAATTGATTACTTTGCAGAGCACTTTTCTAACCACAGGACTGGATCCTGGATTCAGTCCTGGGACACTTCCTGTAAACAGGTAAGAAAAAGCGTTTTGGTTATTGTAGTGATTTTTGAAGAATATTACTATATTTCAAAAGCTGACACTTAGAAACTTTTCTGGGTAAAATTACCAATGTTATCCTATGAAAGGAAATACAGTGTGCAAGCAAAGTATGTTTACGTTACTTTTGTAATCCAGTGCTGGACTCCTAGGTTCAGCACTGGGACATTTACTTAAAACAGGTAAGTAATTACGTTTTTGTAGTTTGTTCGATTTTTAAAGAATATTTGTAAAATACAGAAATCGACACTTAGAAGAAATTTCACAGAAAACCAGTCAATGGATCCCTATGAAAGAAAAGTGAGTTAACGGTAAGTAACGTTGCGATTACTTTTAGGGCCAGTGTTGGGCACTCGGGTCCAGCACTGAGGCCCCTCCTAATACTAGGTGAGTATTTTCGTTTTCGTGACTCGGTTGATTTTTGGTGAATATTCTAAAGTTTCAGAACTCCACACTTAGAAGAAATTTCGCAGAAAACCAGTCAATGGAACCCTATGGAAGAAAAGTGAGTTATCGGATTTCGGGTAAGTACTTGACTGGCAGGGTTAAGGTTCTGGGTAAGACTCAGGGTCCCCCAGGATCAGGTAAGTACAGTTTTTACACCCTCAGCGGCACAGGGGCGGCCGGGTGCAGAGTGAGAAGGCCCAATGTTATCCTATGGCAGGCGGGGGCCCCGGGTTGGTGGCTGCTGGCAAGCAGGCCACGCGACTGTGGGAGCTGGGCTCCTGGTCACTTGCTCAGGGCAAGTAGGGAAGTAGGTTAGGATAGAGGTTGCACTTCCAGGGGCACTCGGGCGGCTGGGTGCAGGGTGCTTTTGAGCCGTCGGGCGCTCAATGTTAAACAATAGAGGTCGTGAAACGTGAAGAAAGGCTGCAGGCTCGGGGACGGTGATTCTTCAGGGACGACCAACACTTCAGGAGGTAAGTTGGGGTCTTGGAGGATAGGTAGACACCCAGGAGTTGGGCACAGGGGGCCGTGGGGCGCCGGGTGCAGGGGTGTCTTTGAGGTCGGGAAATCTTACCCCCTGCTGGTCGCGGTTGGAGGGGTCCCTTGTCCTGAGGCTGCAGGCGTCGTCTGGGTCGTCGAGGAGGGTCCTTGGCCACTGGATTCCAGGTCAGAATCGCCGGGGGACGCCCTCGAGGTCTTTGGTCACTCAGGCACAGGCTGGACTCGGCGGGTGCAGAGTGTGCAGGTTTCGCGGCTCCGTGCCAGGGCCGGGTCTTTGGTAGGTTTTCTTTTGAGCAGTACCACTGCTCGTGGGAGTCCCTGGGTCGAAGGCTGTAGCACAGAAGTCAGGTCCTCCGGGGTTTGGGAGGTTGCTGAGGCCGGGATTCCGCAGGAGCAGGTTCAGAGGTCGACAGGCCGGTAGGGCTGGGGCCAAGTCAGTTGTTGTCGCCTCCTTTTTAGCAGCTGCACGGCTGGTCTTCTTGCTTCGTCTTCTCTTCTTGTTTTCGGATTTGGGAACTCCCGAAGGAAGGTTCAGGGAGCCCCTAAATACTAAATTTAGGGGTGGTTACAGGTAGGTAAGGGCAGGGACCAATGGGTCCCTTCCCTGGGGTGGGTACACCCCCTATTCTGTTCCTCTCCAGTGGGAGGGGGCAGGAGCCTGTCCCTGGTTGGCCAGGTCCCCCATCCTCAAGATGGCGGGGACTCGAGTTTGTGCTTCACCTCGCCTCCCCCACCTTAGGGGTGGAGTTGGCAGAGGTGGGCACAACCCATTTCCTGCTTCTGGTTTTCCCGCCGGTTCTCCCGCCAGGAGTGGGGGTAGAACCAGTGGGGACCAGTTTGCTGGAAGCAGCAAATGGTCTGGGGAAACTCCAAAGGCGGCAGGCCTTTGAAGCTCCCCCTGCCCATCCTGGGGGAGGAGGCTTTGGCACCTCGTCCCGGGATGTGCATTGTTTCAGGCCCCTGAGAGCAGAGGCTCTCGACCCAGGGGTCCAGAAACATGTCTGGTGGTGGCAGCCTGGGCAGCCACTCAGTCCGGACACTGGAGGTCGGGTTGGTTTCAGGGGGCATCTCTAAGATGCCCTCTGGAGTGCGTTTACATTAAATCCCACACTGGCATCAGTGGGGGTTTAATGTGCTGAGAAGTTTGATACCAAACTTCTTAGTCTTCAGTGGGGCCATTATGGTGCGGTGGAGTTCGTAATGACAGACTCCCAGCACCATATACTCTTAATGGCAGCACTGCACTTACAATGCCCAAGAATGGACTTGGGCACTGTAGGGGCACAGGGCTCATGCCTCTATGCCCTCACCACTGGCATAGTGCACCCAGCTAGAGGGGTGGCTGACCTAGGCCAGGGCAGTGGCTTGTAGGCATGGCACACAGGGATGTGAGCCATGTCGACTCTTCACTTTTGTCCTGCACCAAGACACGCAGCCTGCAAAGGCAGTGTGTGTGTGTAGAAGTGCAGGGTCCCTAAGGGTGGCACAACAAGTGCTGCAGCCCTTAGGGGCCTTCCCTGGTCACAGTGCCCTGGGTACCCATGGTACCATTTACCAGGGGCTGACCTGTGGCCAGGGATGTCAATTGGGTGTAGGTATCAATGCAATTTTAGGGAAGGAACACAGGCCCTGGGTACCTGGTTGGCAGGAGCCCAGGGCACACTCAGTCAAAGTACATCAGCCATTCAGCAAAAAGTGGGGGCATACCATGTAAGAAAGATGGCACTTTCTCACACCAAGGACCCTCCTCGACGACCCAGACGACGCCTGCAGCCTCAAGACAAGGGACCCCTCCAACCGCGACCAGCAGGGGGTAAGATTTTCCGACCTCAAAAGACACCCCTGCACCCGGCGCCCCACGGCCCCCTGTGCCCAACTCCTGGGTGTCTACCTATCCTCCAAGACCCCAACTTACCTCCCAAAGTGTTGGTCGCCCCTGAAGAGTCACCGTCCCCGAGCCTGCAGCCTTTTTTCACCGTCCAGGATCTCCATTGGTTAACATTGAGCGCCCGACGGCTCAAAGCACCCTGCACCCAGCCGCCCGAGTGCCCCTGGAAGTGCAACCTCTACCCTAACCTACTTCCCCATTTGCCCTGGGCAAGTGACCAGGAGCCCAGCTCCCACAGCCGCGTGGCCTGCTTGCCAGCAGCCACCAACCCGAGGCCCCCTGCCTGCCATAGGATAACATTGGGCCTACTCCCGCTGCACCCGGCCGCCCCTGTGCCGCTGAGGGTGTAACAACTGTACTTACCTGATACTGGGGGACCCCTGAGTCTATGCCCAGAACCTTAACTCTGCCAGTCGAGTACTTACCCAAAGACCGATAACTCACTTTCCTTCCATAGGGTAACACTGACTGGCTCGCACCTGGAATTTCTTCTAAGTGTGGAGTTTTGGAACTTTAAAATATTCACCTAAAATCAACCGAGTCACGAAAACGAAAATACTCACCTGGCATTAGAAGAGGCCCCAGTGCTGGACCGGGGTGCCCAACACTGGCCCTAAAAAGTAATCCAACGTTACTTACCGCTAACTCCATTTTCTTCCATAGGGATCCATTGACTGGTTTTCTGTGAAATTTCTTCTAAGTGTCTACTTTTGAAATACTAAAATATTGTTTAAAAATCACAACAGTAACGAATTCGAACTACTCACCTGCTATCAGGAGAGACGTCAGTACTGCCTCTTTTAGGCTAGTACCAACCATGAAAAGTAATTTTTACCGTACTTACCAGTAACTCGAAATTCCTCTCATAGGATACCATTGCCTGCTTTTGTTGAAAAAGTTTCTAAGTGTCGATTTCTGCATTTTACAAATATTCTTTAAAAATCGTGCCAATGATACAAACGTAATTACTTACCTGTTTTAGCTAGATACCCCAGTGCTGAACCCGAGAACCCAGCACTGGATTACAAAAGTAACGTAAACCTGCTTTGCTTGCAAACTGCATTTCCTTCCATAGGATAACATTGGTAATTTTACCCAGAAAAGTTTCTAAGTGTCGACTTTTGAAATACAGTAATATTCCTCAAAAATCACTACAATAACCAAAACGCTTTTTCTTACCTGTTTCCAGGAAGTGTCCCAGGACTGAATCCAGGATCCAGTCCTGTGGTTAGAAACGTAACCTACAAAGTCATTAATTGTAATTAATCACAATTTTCCATTAAGCTCAATGTTGCATTGTATTTGACCCTGTGTTGCCTCTTGCACCAACTGTGATTATTACCACCAACAAGTCTATTGCCTATTTTGTAAGGTGGCTAACCAGAACATCTCATACTGAGAAAGTATATTTTGACCCTATTGTTGGTTCTAAAATAAAACAAGCATATATTTTTTTTATATACAAACCATTGGCCTAGAGTTCAGTTCTTGAGTGTGTGGCTTCATTTGCTGACTGAGTGTGTACAACAAATGCTTTACACTGTCCTCTGATACTGCCTTACTGCTCGACCAAGCTACCACTTTAGAGAGTAAGGTTATATCTAACTTTAGCCTCTGCCAAACCTCTGGGGACTGGGGACTCTGTGCACACTGAACCTTACTTTGGTGCAGTATATACAGAGCCACTTTCCTACAGTTAGTGACAGACTCCTTACCTTAGAATAGATACCCCAGCAATACCAACCCCGGTGGTGGGTCTGCAAACAAAGATCAGACAAGGAAGTCCCGGAGGACAGAACGGCCAAAGAAGCCGTCCCTCCGGACCTGGCTGTCAAGGCAGTAATGCTTGGTAAACGTGTGCAGCGAGGCCCACGTAGCTGCCTGACATATATCCTGCAGGGGAACACCGCGGCCTAAAGCCGTGGTAGCAGCCGTTGCCCTGGTGGAATGGGCACGCAGCCCAACAGGAGGCGCCTTCTTAGCCAAAGAATAGCAGGCTTTGATACACAAGGTGACCCAGCGGGAGATGGTTCTCTTGTGCACCGCCCGACCTTTTTTGGCGCCCACGTAGCCAACAAAGAGCTGGTCATCCACCCGGAAGTGTTGTATGCGGTTGATATAAAAGGAAAGCGCACGTTTTGGGTCCAGACGGTGGAGCCTCTCTTCCTCTCTGGAAGGATGCGGAGGCGGAAAGAAGGTGGGCAAAGTGATGGTCTGCCCAATGTGGAAGGCAGTAACCACCTTTGGCAAGAAGGACGGACGCGTCCTAAGAACAACCTTGTCTGGATGGACAGACAGAAAGGGAGGTTTGCATGATAGAGCCTGGAGCTCACTCACCCGCCGAGCGGAGGTGATGGCCACCAGAAAGGCTGTCTTCAAAGTAAGAAGACGAAGAGGACAGTTATGTAGAGGCTCAAAGGGAGCGCACATTAAAAGGTAAGAACCAAGTTTAAGTCCCACTGAGGCATGACAAAGGGAAGAGGTGTGTAATGCCTTTTAGAAACCTGTTAACAACAGGGGACTTAAAAAGAGAGGGCTGATTAGGGAGCCTGAGGAAGGCCGAGATCGCACAAAGATAGCCCTTGATGGTACCCAGGGCAGAACCCTGTTGGGCCAGAGAAAGAAGGAACAGAAGAACCTCAGAAAGAGGGGCAGAGAGGGGATTCACAGCCTTTGCTGTGCACCACGCCACAAACTTGTTCCACCTGCAGGCGTATACCACCTTAGTGGAGGGACGCCTGGCTGACAGAATCACATCACAAACTTCGGGAGGCAAGTCGAAAGGAATCAACTGCCGCCGCTCAATCTCCACGCAAGCAGGTGGATACTGGACAGGTTCGGGTGGAGGACCGTCCCCTGCTGCTGCGACAGAAGATCCTCCCGAAGAGGCAGACGGATCGGGGGATCGACGCTCATACTGAGTAGCTCGGGATACCAAACTCTTCGAGCCCAGTCCGGAGCCACAAGGATGACTTGGGCCCGGTCGCGCCGAATCTTCTTCAACACTCTGGGTAGAAGTGGTATAGGCGGAAAAGCGTACAACAGATCGCAACTCCACTCGCGACGAAAAGCGTCGCCGAGCGAGTGCCGCCTTGGAAATTCCAACGCGCAGAACTGATGACATTGCGCGTTCTCTTCGGTGGCGAATAGATCTAACCAAGGCTCTCCCCACTGTAGAAAGAGTCCTTTCGCCACTTCCGAGTGAAGACGCCATTCGTGATCCATCATGCACCTGCGGCTGAGTTCGTCCGCCCTGACGTTCAGGGAACCTGCCAGGTGTTGAACCATCAAGAATATGCCCTGATGTTCCAGCCATGTAGAGGCGCAGAGCCTCCTGACATAGGGTCCACGACCCCACCCCGCCTTGTTTGTTGCAGTACCACATGGCGGTGGTGTTGTCAGTGAACACCTGCACTACCTTCCCTTTGACAGAGGGAAGGAATGCCTTGAGTGCAAGTCGGATCGCCCGGAGCTCCAGAATGTTGATATGGAGCCGGGACTCCGCCGGAGACCAGAGGCCTCTGATCTCCGCCTCTCCCATGTGACCGCCCCATCCCAGAAGGGACGCGTCCGTCACAACTGTATGCTCTGGCTGGGGAAGGGAGAGGGATCTGCCCATGACCCATTGCCGGTTCGAGAGCCACCACTGCAACTGTTTTGCAGTCCCCGCCGAGATCTGGACGTGATCGGACTAGTTGCCCTGGTGCTGCGCCCACTGGAACTTCAGGTCCCACTGCAGAGCCCGCATATGCCATCTGGCATGATCCACCAGCAGGATGCAGGAGGCCATGAGGCCCAGCAGCCTCAGGGTCATCCGTACCGAAACCCAGGATAGAGGCTGAAAGATCGGAATCATAGCCTGAATATCCCGGACTCGCCGTTCGGGAGGATAGGCCCGAAACTGCGTCGTGTCCAGAACTGCTCCGATGAAAAGGAGCTGTGGAGAATGAATCAGGTGCGACTTCGGCACATTGATGGAGAACCCCAGCGAGTGCAGGAGTTCGGTCGTAGTCTGGAGGTGGGAGACGACTGCCTGGGACGAGCCCGCCTTCAGCAGCCAGTCGTCGAGGTAGGGGAAGACTGGAACCCCTGCCCGGCGCAGATGAGCTGCGACCACCGCCATCACTTTCGTGAACACCCGAGGGGCACTTGCGAGGCCAAAGGGGAGCACGGTGAATTGAAAATGCTCGAGGCCCACCATGAACCGCAGGTAACGCCGGTGGGCCGGCAGGACGGGGATGTGGAAATAAGCGTCCTGCAAGTCCAACGCTACCATCCAGTCTCCAGGGCAGTCAAGACCTGAGCTAAGGTGAGCATCTTGAACTTCTCCTTCCGGAGGAAGCGATTGACGTTCCGGAGGTCCAAGATAGGACGCATGTCCTCCTTGTCCTTTTTGGGCACCAGAAAGTAGTGGGAGTAGCAACCACGTCCTACTTCTGGGGTCGGAACGCGCTCGATGGCCCTCTTGGCCAAGAGGGCCGCAACTTCCTTCCGAAGAAGCACCAAGTGATCCCCTGACATGCGGTGGAATGGAGGTGGCATGGCTGGGGGAGTGGTCTCGAAGGGGAGGGAGTAGCCCCTTCGGACAATGTCCAAGACCCACCTGTCCGAGGTGATGGCACGCCAGTGGTGAAGGTGATGGCGGACCCTGCCCCCTACTGGCGTGCTGTGCACCTGAAAGGAGGGACTAGGAGGGCTTGGAGGCCGCGGACGGGGTTGGTGGCCTGACCCGCACGCTGGTTGCCCGATCCGCCACGGCGGAAGCCACGTCCTCGGCCACGCGAAGACGCTTGCTGCGCGGGCCGGTGGCTGGGCAGCGGACGTGACTGGGCACCCCTTCTGTGGCCACGAAAGGGGCGAAAAGCAGATGGCTGCGGAGGGCGTACAGCAGAAAGGCCCAGGGACTTGGCCGTAGCCCGTGAGTCCTTAAAACGCTCCAGCGCATGGTCTGCCTTGTTCCCAAAAAGACCGACCCCATCAAAGGGCATGTCCATAAGAGTGTTCTGGACATCACCCGAGAAACCAGTGGTTCTCAGCCAGGCCTGACGGCGCAGCGCCACTGTCGTTGCAATAGATCTACCCAGCGAGTCGGCGGTATCAAGGCCACATCGAATGGTGAATTTAGCCGCATCTCTTCCTTCCGCAATGGCGCGGGAAAGCAGTGTCTGGACCTCCTCAGGACACTGGGGCAAAGCTTGCGCCACCGAGTCCCACAGAGAGTGGGAATATCGGCCCAAAAGGCAAGCGGTGTTGACAGACCGCAAGCCAGCACCGGAGGAAGAAAAGACCTTCTTCCCAAATTGATCCAGGCGTTTGGATTCCCTATCCGGAGGAGCGGTAGGGAAGGCGGTTTGGGAAGCAGAGGCTTGGACAACCAAGCTCTCAGGAGTGGGGTGTTGGGAGAGGAACAGGGGGTCGCCCGGAGCAGGGCGATGGCGTCGGGCCACGTTCCTATCCACAGGAGCCCCTGTGGCGGGCTTGGACCAGGTACCCAAAAGAACGTCAGAAAGTGCGTCATTAAACGGCAGTAGTGGCTCCGAGGAGGTAGCCGCCGGCTGAAGCACTTCCGTCAGGAGGTTAGTCCTGACGGCCACTGTAGGCAATTGGAGGTGTAAGGCCCCAGCTGCTCTACGCAACACCGTTGCAAAATTTGCTCCCTCCTCCGTTGCCACGGAAGGAGGAGACAGCATGCCAGGGTCAGGGGAGGTGTCCAGACCACTGGCATCCCCAAGTTCCTCAGCCCAGTCCTGTTCGTACTCACACTGCTGTGTGAGAGGGTCCTCCGACCCCTCCCACTCCTCTTCGTCCTCCTCATGTTCAAAATATGGAGAAGGAGGGACACGCGGGACCCAAGGTCTCAACGGCGTCGGAGCCGGCGTCGAGCGACGCTGGTCCGGCGCCGTGTCCGGATCCGGAGAGAACCGGGGCACCGGAGACATCGGCGCCGGCGGAGGCGTAGTTAGGTCAACCGGCGTCGATGGGGGTTCCGGCAGCACCGGAGCCGGGATCGGGGCCGGGACCTAGGCAGTTGTTACAGGCGGCGCCGGGACCGGAGTCGTCGGCGGCGCCGGGGAAACCCCATCAGGGCCCGCGGGGCTCGAAGGCGCACCGGGGGGACCTTGAGGCCCGAAGAGGCGGGCCATGGCCGACAGGAATTCCTGTATCTCGGCCGGAGTCGCCCCCGAACCCGGGAAGGACGGGTAATGCGGGGGCGGCTCCACAGGCACTCCCAGAGCCGCGGGGACGGTGCCGACATGAGCCTTAGCCGAGTCGCGAGACCGGCGAGGCGAAGTCGTGGAGCGATGACGCTTCTTAGACTTTTTGTGCTTCGACTTACCGGAGGAGTGCGAAGACTTGGACCCCGACGACCGATGAGGACTCCGCGACCGGCCCCTCGACCTCTCACGTGACCGGGGCCTGGTGTGGCGCGGAGCGGACTGCCGGACCTCGAGGAGCTTTCGAGACCGCTCTCGCAAAGCCTTCGGGTTCAAGGCCCGGCAGTCGGGGCACGACTTTGTGTCGTGGTCACGGCCGAGACAGTAGAGACACTCTACATGCGGGTCTGTGATCGACATCATACGACCACAGACGTCGCAGGGCTTGAAGCCGGGCATCCCTACCGACACCTTCGGAGTCGAGAGACTCGTGGAGAAAAACAGTGAAAAATCACCAAAAAGATAGTCAAAAAATGACTAGGGCACTGCTCTTCCCGGATCTGCGCTTACTGGCGCGGAAAAAGAAGAACTGACGTCAGCGCGCAGGGGTGGCATCTAAGTACTGCCCGCGACGTCATCCCGGCGATCACGACGCACGCGGAGCCGCACGACGCCGCCTACCGACGCGCAAGGGTACTGCTACGCAAAAACTTTCCGGATCCAGCCTGACGCCTGGGGATATTCTAAGGTAAGGAATCTGTCACTAACGTGTCTCTTTCAGATTGTTATATTTATTTTTTTGATACTGATTTACTACATTTTTTTAAACTATTTATTTTTACATATTTTATTTTTTAAATTACATTGTAATTACATTATACATTACATTACAAAATATACTTTCTCAGAATGAATTACTTTAGTTTAAATACTTTGCAAATAGGCAATAGACTTTTAAGTACAGTAGTTACAGTTGTTGCAATGGGCAACACAATTTCAAACAATGCAACATTGAGCTCAATGTGAATTTCTAGTTAAATGCAATTAGTTACTTTATGGATTACTTTTCTAACCACAGGACTGGATCCTAGATTCAGTCCTGGGACATCTCCTGTAAACAGTTGAGTAAAAGCGTTTTGGTTACAGTAGTGATTTTTAAGGAATATTATTGTATTTTAAAAGTTGACACTTAGAAACTTTTTCACATAGAATCACCAATGTTATCCTATGGGAGGAAATTCACTTAGCAGGTAAGTAGTGTTATCGTTACTTTTTCTTACTCAGTGGTGGATCCTGGATCCAGCACTGGTGCATCTCCTGTAAACAGTTGAAAGAATGCGTTTAAGTCATACAGGTGATTTTTAAGGAATATTTGTAGTTTGTGAAAATCGACACTTTGAAACTTTTCTGCTGAAAACCAGACAATGGATTCCAATGGAAGGAAATACAAGTTACTGGTAAGTACGGTTAGAATTACTTTTCAGGGTCAGTGCTGGGCTAAAAGATGCAGCACTGGGTTCTCTCCTGATAACAGGTGAGTAAATCAGAATTCGTAGTTCGGCTGATTTTAGAGGAATATTATAAAGTTCCAAAACTCCCCACACAGAAGAATTTCCAAGTGAAACCAGTCAATGTTAGCCTATGGAAGGAAATTCAAGTTACTGGTAAGTACGGTTAAAATTACTTTTCAGGATCAGTACTGGGCTCAAAGATGCAGCACTGAGGTCTCTCCTGATAACCGGTGAGTAAATCGGAATTCGTAGTTCGGCTGATTTTAGAGGAATATTTGTATGTTTCAAAAATCGACACTTAAAAACTTTTTCAGCAAAAAGCAGGCAATGATATCCTATGGAAGGAAATTCAAGTTACTGGTAAGTACGGTTAAAATTACTTTTCAGGATCAGTACTGGGCTCAAAGATGCAGCACTGAGGTCTCTCCTGATAACCGGTGAGTAAATCAGAATTCGTAGTTCGGCTGATTTTAGAGGAATTTTTGTAGGTTTCAAAAATCGACACTTAGAAACTTTTTCAGCAAAAAGCAGGCAATGATATCATGGAAGGAAATTCATGATAACAGGTGAGTAAATCGGAATTCGTAGTTCGGCTGATTTTAGAGGAATATTTGCACAATGGTGAAGGAAGGGGGTGGGGCCTGAAGTGACATGTCTGCAAACACGCCCTGTGGCGCGTTTTAAGTTGGAGAATTAATTCCTCCTCAATCCCGAGGGTCCCTAGGGGCCAACTGGCCCACCAGATACCTCCAGTATGCGCCAGAGAGCTGCGTTGCAGAGAGGTGTTCAGAGGCCACGCCCCTTTTACAACACTCTGCAACGCAGCTCCGTGGCGCTTACTGGAGGTACCTGGTGGGCTAGTTGGCTCCCAGGGACCCTCAGGATTGAAGAGGATTTAATTTCCCATCTTAAAACGCGCCACGGGGCCTGTTTGCACACATGTCACCTGAAGCCACGCCCCCTTCCTTCACCACTGTGCAAACGCGCCCCGTTTTAAGTTGGGGGATTAAGTCCCCTTGAATACTGAGGGTCCCTGGAGTCCAACTAGCCCACCATGTACCTCCAAAAAGCGCCAGAGCTGCGTTGCAGAGAGGTGTAAAAGGGGCGTGGCCTCTGTACACCTCTCTGCAACGCAGCCCCTGGCGCATACCGGAGGTTCCTGGTGCGCTAGTTGGCCCCCAGGGACCCCCAGTATTCAAGGGGAATTACTTCCCCTTCTTAAAACGCGCCAGAGGCGCGTTTGCAGACTGCTGCAGGGAGGGGCGGGGCCTCCGGCACGATGCCAGTCTTTTTTTTTTTTTTTTCTGCCCAGGGGTCCTTGTGGGACCCCCTGAGCAGACCTAGAGGGTCAGGGTGTTTCTACCCTGCCCCCTTTTGCGTTTTGCGCACTTGTTTTACTGCTTTCTTGTTCCTCGGTTCTACCGAGGAACAAGATGGCTGCCAACACTTCCTGGTTTGGAGTGTTGACAGCCAATTAGCATGCAGCTCGTGGTCGGGAGGGTGCGCGGATCCACCGCGGCCATAGATATCGAAACTTATTTTGAATTTCTCCGCAACTACTGAACGGATTTACACCATTTAAAAAAAAAGGTCGCTTTCTGAACCAAGCGCTACCTTTTTGCCAAATTTGGTGTAATTCCGTTCAGCAGTTCGGGCTGTAGCCGTGGCTAAAATTTCCTATGGGAATTAACATGGAGAAAACACGTTTGGGGGACCCCCCCCTTTTTTCTCGGCCCCCGCTTGAAGAATCACCCCGAAACTTTCAAGACCGGTGCGCCCCACTAGTTTTGAAAATTTCGCGATGATTCGTCAAACGACGCCAAAGTTATTGGGAATAGAATGTTACGCATTTCCTATGGATAATAGGTCCTAACTATAACTATCTACTGGCGACCGCCAGTAGATTATATATATATATATATATATATTGAGAAAAGCAGTCGCCAAAACGCGTTTTTTGGACAAACTTTGGATGTAGTATACACACACACACACACACACACACACACACACACACACACACACACACACACACGGTTGAATCTTCATCATCCTATCCAAAAGAAACAAGGTATAAGAAGGTACAATGCAGACAGTCTAACCCATCCCCACATATACACACAGTGTGCACAAGGGACAGATTGCTTTCAATTGCAGCCCTTCATTGCTCCCTAGCTAGGTTCATGCTTTACAAGTACTTGCAAATAAAAACAAACATAACATCAATACCTTTAATAAGCAAGAAACAAAGCGGCGCAATGAACTCTCGTCAAGAGAATTAGAATTTAATTAAAAACCCAAACAGGGGCAGGAAAATTTTACTTATCCTGTATGCATCTGTTCATAGCATGCAGTGCTGTAGACGACGTGCTCAGTCGTTTGCAGATGGTTTTTCTTCAAATAAGTCTTTCAAGTAATGGGGTGCATTGTGACTTCTCCCTTAGTGGGCAATACGCATGGGCACCTACTCAATGCTATATTGTTTTTCACATAGCAGGTGAGAGCATGTTGCCCCATGTGTATTGTCAACCAGGTAATACCAGGAGAGAACCACAACAAACATGCTTACGAGGAGTGTGGGTGGGTGTATGTATGCAAATCTACAGTGCTATATGCTATAAACAGATGCTTATAGGGTAACACTTTCGGTTCGTAGCACTTGTGGCTGTAGATAAGCATGCTCTGCATAGACTATAAAGCAGTATCCTCCATATGCAGTAGACAGTGAGTGGAAGATGCAGATGTCCATACAGTCTTAAGGACTTTATTTCAGACAACCCTAGCCTGCTGGCGGGCTTAGATGGGCGCTTTTTTTTTTTTTTTTTTTTTAACCAAGAAAGCCATGGTTGCCCCTTTCATACGGTTAGTGTGTGCACTTAACTATCCATATAGTCAGCCTTAGAAATAGGTTGGCCTTTGTGAGGTTTTACAAAGGCTACAAAGAGATGGTCAGACTTGCGGAAGGATTTGTCCCGTCAATATAATATACGAAATCCCGCTTAACATCCAAGGTGTTAAGAGCTCTCTCCGCTACAGTCTCTTGCTGTGGAACAAAAACTGGAAGCTCTATGGTCTAATTGCGTTAAAAAGAAGATTCCACCTTAGGGGTGTACGTTGGATTAGTTGTAAGAACAACACTACCCCTGTGAACCTAAAGGAAAAGCTGTTGCAGGGTAAGCACCTACAGCTCATTCATATACCTGAGAGGAGTTATGGCCACTAGGAAATCCACCTTCCAAGAAAGGAATTGTAAAGGGCAAGAGTTGAAAAGGCAGGACCTCATGCGCCTGGTGAGAACTACATTATGGTTCCACACAGGTGTGAGGGGTACTCTGGGAGGTATGATCCTTTAAAGGCCCTCCATGAATGCCTTCACTATTGGAATCCTAAACAGGGAAGGTTGTTCCCCGTTTTGCGTGTAGGCTGCAATAAAGGCAAGATTAGCCCTGTGGAATTGTAGTAGAGACCCGACTTCTGAAGGTGCAAGCGGTAGCAAATGATGTCCTTGACGGTGGGTTTAAGAGGGTACAATGGTGCGTGGGAATGCAATAGTGGACTAACCTTTTCCACTTTGCAGCAGAACAGGCCCTTGTGGCAGGCCTGTGATCTTAGCACAAGGTAATCATGCAATCCTATGGGAGATGAAGGTACCTAACTCCAAGACCCAAGATGCCAGATTAAGCTGTCTGGGTGCCTGATCTTGCCTTGATTTGCATGAGTAGTTTAGGCATGGTTTGGAGCTTCTCATGGGAGCTAATTAACATAGGAGTATCAAGTGTGTCTGGCCCACATGGAGACCACCAGAATGAGTATGACGGATGTTTGCTGCATCTTACTCATCGCATACTGAGGGATTGGGGAAGGAGGAAAAGTACAGGCAAAGACCCCCTCCCCGGACTAGTTCATCCATAGTGCATTGCCCTTGGACTGTATCTGGAGTCAAAAGTCGGACATTGTGTGTTTTCAGGGTAGCGAACAAGTCTGTCTGTGGGGTGCGCCCCACCACTAAAAGTGACTGAGTAGGACATACGGGTGGAGTTCACACTCATGGAATGGTTGATGCGTCCTGCTGAGCAGATCCGCGAAGTCACTGTCCACCCCCACAAAGTAATAAAATTCTAGAGGAAGGGTTTTAGTAATCAGGGAAGGACCCTAGGCGCTCTGCCCTATATACGCACAATTAACAAGCTCAAAATATAATCAGTATGGTGCAACTAGGAGAGGGGATAAACCCTGTAACCCCCCAATTGTGTGTGGGTTGAAAAACCCTCACTGAACAAACAAAACGGAAACCTAGGCAACCATCCATGTAAAATTACCACAATATGTACAGTGGGTGTTGCAATAGACAATACATAAAAACGGAAAGGAAATCTCTTCAAGGATGTCAATAAATGTTCAGCCTTTAAGTTTTACAGATGAAGAATATTCTGAATTTCCCTCAGCCGGTGATAATTCCAACCCGGCTGGGCAAACAAACCACCAGTCAGGGATAAGTCTGTTCATTTAGGAAGTATCAACATTGCGGTAATGTAGAATATCCCGCATAGAAAAGGGTAAAAAATGACAATATCATTTAAAGATTGGCGATCGTCACATCAGGTCTGGGTGGACCAACTGCGTCTCGGAATGCCGTGAGGGGGTTGGAAAACCGGAAAGGTAATTCCAGCGTTAAAATAGATCTCAAGGCGGGTGCGCCCGGGGAGCCCCTCTGGCAGATCACTGTGTTCCAAGTTGTGGACCGGCTGAGGGAAATTCAGAATATTCTTCATCTGTATTCAGCCCTGAGGAAGTCGCGGAAGTAATTTCCACACGCGACGAAACGTGTCGGCTAGTTTTTCTTCCTATCAACGAAACCTAAAGAATAAACTTAAAGGCTGAACATTTATTGACATCCTTGAAGAGATTTCCTTTCCGTTTTTATGTATTGTCTATTGCAACACCCACTGTACATATTGTGGTAATTTTACATTGATGTGTGCCTAGGTTTCCGTTTTGCACCCCCACAAAGTACTCTGTTCGGAGGCGTATGCAGGGGCAGATGGTCCTGCGCTAGTGCAAACAGCGAGGCAGTGTGCGTTGCGTCTTGTTTATGGAGGTAATAAATGAAGGTTATTTTGTCTGTTTTGATGAGAACAACCTTGCCCAGAATGACTTCAAAGGCAGCTTCGAGAGCTAGGCACGTGGCCAGCAGCTCAAGGAAGTTAATGTGGGACGCATGGTATTTAGGGGGCCACATTCACTTCACAGTCATTTCCGAGATGCGCCGCACCCAGCCTGAAAGAGCAGAGTTCAGCGCTGACTGTTACCAACACCATATCTTCGCAGCGACCCTTCACTTGTGACCACTGTGTCGAAAAGACATTCTTGCAATGGTTGCATGTGGCGCCTGGCGTGAAATATAATGGAGATGCAGGAGGACATCATTCTAATGCGGCACATCATGGTCCTGACTGCAAGTTGACCACTGGGCTAAAAAAATAAGGAGCAGCTGCTGAAATGCCAACACAACCGGTTTGCTGGGCTAGGCTTGGCTTGTGATTGTATTTAGGACATACCCTATGAAGGGCTGGACCTGCAGAGGCTGAACGTGGGACTTGGTAACATTTATGGTGAACCTAAAGCTGTGGAAGAGGGAGATTACAAGTTGAGTGCGGTCTAGGCATTGCTGTCTGTGCTCTTGATCAGCCAACTATTGAGGTACGGGAAAGACACGAGTGTCCTCCCCCGTAAATAAGTGGCTACCCCGCCAGGCATTTTGTGAAGACTCCTGGATTAGTGGTAGCCCCAAAGCAGAGTACTTTGAAGTGGTAATGTTGTCCATTTATCACAAAGCAAAAGTACCAATGGTGGGAAGGATGGATATATGAAAGAAAGCATCTTTGAGTTCTAACGCTGTCATGTAGTCGCCTTGTTGGAGCAGAGTAATAACGGGCTGCAGGTTATCATGTAAAAAAGTTCAGATCACATTCGTTTGTTCAGATGTTCTCTGCTGAGGATGTGTGAGCAGGTGGGATGTTGTGAAGGGTTGTGGGAAGTTCTAGGCAGTTGCCATAGTGGACCTCCATTAAGACACACAGATATGACGTGAATTCCTACCAATGGGAGAGGAAATAATGCTGTATCAGTAAATAAAACTGAATAGTGAATTAAAAAAGATCAGTAAATAAAAATGAAAAAGTAGGATGTTGGCACCTTTTTCTTAAGTTAGAAGGTCTGACAGAAATGTACTGTTCCTATCCCCAACAAAAAAGGGCATGGGGTCAATGGAAAAGGCAGGAGAGGAAAGCAACGGGGAGTGGGCGGGGCAGGGAAAAGCAGCATGAGGGAGAACACTGAGCGGGAAAAAGCACATGAGCGAGAAGGCATGTGTGTGGGGGGGAGGGAGTTTCACAGGGAGAAGCACATGAGATGGCTTTGAACATGAGGTCAACCGCAAATATAGGCAAGGGGTGGGTGTTTGGTGGGGCATAGAAGCACATGAGTAAGAGAGCTGGAAAAGGCATTCACTCAAGTGCAGTCCTTAAGCTAAAAGAAAACCATCCCATAAGACTAAGTTGAGAAAGGATAAAAACCAGTCAATCACGGAGAGTAAGACCAACAAGGTGGGCAAGCTGTGGCAAAGAAAGCCATCAAAAACAAAGCAAACATATGAGTGAGAAAGTCAACCAATTGTAAGCAATGAGGGCTATAAGCCTCAGTAAGTTCTTGGTAATCCTACAATCGGTATTTCGCAACCAAAGAGCTTGCCCTATCTAGTAGACTCAACCTAAAAATAGACACTGTTCTCAAGAGGATTACAGATAATCATTCCGACTGTGCAATGCGATAACTTCAGGCGGCTCTCAAAAACTAACTTGTGTCACAGATTAATACAAAGCATGCTTCTCCAAGAAAACGGTCAGATTAGAAACTGTCTTACCCTTCTTAGCATTAGTATTCTTGGGAAGGGTTGGCAATGTCTACCAAATAGTTGATTCCAAAACAAAAACTCTCCACCTTGTGGATGCACTGTTCTCTAGGCACCTTCTTTGGAGAATCCTCATAACAAATATAAGAGAAGCTCCAAAGCTCCCCTTCAGGAAAAGCTCTGAAAGGGGGGTATGATCAAAGATCATGGCCAGATGCCACGCTACATGCATACTTGGCTATGAACATGACGGGGTTTAATTTTGTACAGCTTTCCTCAAACTGAAATCCAGTGCTGAAGCCTCCAGTGTGGTCAGATTAGCGCAGAACCAATCTCAGAAGTACCGCATTTTCACAGTGAGTGAGTGCACATTAGGCCAGAGTGAGCAGCATCATCGCCTAAAATCTTAACATGGACATATGAACAGCCACCCTCTGTTGAAAACCTTAAGATGAAAATTTGGTTAGGGGCTTGAATTTCTCAAGGGCAGGGATGAGTTCTTCCTAGTAAGGGTAGCATTAGATGCACTGGTGTCAAAGCCCAACACTAATGCCATCTCACACATATGCAGAACCGGATCAGGACTACGGGCGTTCTCTTAGATCACTCCTAAAACATGGAGCGACCTCCCACTTCATGTCAGAGACTCTTCCAATAGGATCTGAGAACCCGACTTTTCAATTAACAGACCTATCCTAGGCAGGGCTAGGCGCGCACACACCTGCTCAGTTGGCTTTACAAAATACATATAACATATTGAGACAAAGAACAAGATATGGGTGAGTACCACAAGCAGAGACTGCCTGGATGCAGTTGTGTTTTTTCTCTTCCGAGTAAGGAGTACCATGTGAAAAATGGCTCCATGACAGTGCAACACAGCATTGAACTGGAGAGCAAACTCAATGCTTCTCTTTCCAGTAGAGTCACAAATCCTTACAATCACTGGTTGCTTTGGGTTGCAAATGAGTACACATGGCATATGCCTCAAACTTGTGGTCAAGATCCAGAAATTACATGCAGCACCCATGAATGCCCAGCCTAGGCTGAGCCTGCTGACGTTTGTGCAAAGTTTGAAGCCAAAGGAGTTCGGTGGCAGCATGTTGCTGTCAAAAATAAATAGAAAAGTAGGTGATGAAAACTGAGAACACTGAAGCTCTGAGTTCTTAGCATCTGATGCATGCAGACAAAAGAAACGTATGGGTAGCAATTTTATTAAACAAAATGGTTACTTACCAGTAGTAGCAGTTTTGCAGCTTGAAGTGTTTCCTGGATTCACTAGCTGTGCATTATTCCGCCATCTAGTGGCTGGGTCCAGAATCTTCTTGTTAGTCCTTTTTACCCTCCCTTTTGTTGTTGTTGAGCGTAGTCTGTAGCCATTTGGTGCTGTGGCCATCCTCCTGTGACCTCAGACATGCGTCCGGCAAGTCCTTGTGCATGGTCCCCATCTTCAGATTTTTTTCCCCATTGGCGACTTTTGCGTCATTTGGCTTCCTGTGTGTGCCTTCTTTATCTCACCTCCTTTTTTCCTTGGGGAGGTGGAAAGTCGCATGTAAATCCAGCAAACTCTGGATTCGCATACTGTGCATTGATTTTGTAGCAGTATCACTGGTTTCAGTTAGCGGTGGCGTCAAAAAGGAGTTTGAGCTTGTGAACAAATGTTTCAGTACTCTTTGGCCCACTTCTGACTCTTAGTTCACGCACTTGTATGTCCATGCAATAGTGTTTGGTGAAGGTGTAGACTGATGACTATGTGGCCACCATACAAATTTCGCACAAGAACATGTTTGCAATGAAGGTCTAGGTCGCCTCTTTCTTTCTTGTGGAGTGAGCTCTGAGCTTGGTTTCCAGGCACATGTTCGCTGTTGCTGCATCTGAATCAGGATTTGACCTTTGATTGTGACAATTAAAAAGAGGAACATACGCTCAGAACACTTCTCCTATATGTTTTTTTGGGGCTGAGGAGACCCAGAGCCTTGAGCCAAGTTCCTCCGGTACCCCTGGGATTCATATCCAGAGTCAGGATCTCTGGGCCGTCTCTTATCTTATACATGTTCGCTGTTTTGTAGCGTAATTAGATTTGCACTATCTTCCTCGCAATGGTGTGGGGAGCCCTTCCTAGAATCTAAGGATACGAAGAACTGGCTTCCTTTTCTGCTCTACCTGGTCCTCTCTAAGTAGTACATCATGGACTGCGCACATCTAGTGTATGTAGAGCTTTCGACCTGCATCTTTGGTGGCTGGAAGAAAGCTAGTAGTTGGATTGTTTGGTTTACATGGGATTGGGATATGACCTGGGGTGAGGAGGGTGCAGGGGGGAGCATGGGTTAATCTGCATGACTATCCTGTCCTTGTCTATTTGCAGAGAAGTCTCTTAGATTGTTAGCACCTGCAGCTCAATCACCCTGCACAATTACTTGATTGCGTTTAGGAAGGCAGTCTTGATGGTTAGTAATCCTAGCTCTGCCTTGTGCAGTGGGTCAAAGGGTGCCTTCATGAGTTGTGTCACTGCCAGGCTAAGGTTCCACACTGGCATTGGTGCCGACCTGGATAAAACTCTTCTCTTTGCTCCCACCAAGAACCTCTTGACAAGTGCACTGGGGAAGAGGGTCCTTCCTATGTGTCCCCTTGTATAGTCTACAATTGCCCCTAAATGTACCTTCAGTGAGGTATTTCTCTCTGGATCGCCCATTCCCTACATCTCTTGGGCTATTTTGGATATCATGTGACCGTGTTAAGTTATAACATCGTGGCCGAGTTGCCATCTGGATTAGCACCATCCTTCCCTTCACTTGTGTCTGGAAGGCTTTAGGGCTAGGAAGGCAATTAGCTTGAGGACATTTATGTGCTGGATCACTTCCCCTGCCTTCCATAAGCCCCTAATTTTTAGTTACTCCCTATGCGCTCCCCCATCCTATGTGGGAGGCATCTGTAGCGACTGTCAGTGTTGGAGTTGGTTGTGTGAAAGGCCTTCCCACTGCCATGTCTATGTTTCACCATTTAATCTCCTCTTCCAATCTGTGTGTTACAACCACAAGATCTTCCCAACTCTTCGTTGCCTGGGACCAATGATTCTGGAACCACTCATACAGTGGTCTCGAGTAGCTTTGCATATGGAATAAGTGGGATGCACGAGGCCCTCATGCCCATCATCTTCACCACAGCTCTCACTGTCAGACAGAAACTTTAGTCGTAAAGCACAAGTTACTAACTTGTGTAACGATATATCTGTAAGAGACAGTAGTTAGTGATAGATTCCTTACCTTAGAATATCCCCAGGCGTCAGGCTGGATCCGGAAAGTTTTGCGTAGCAGTACCCTTGCACGTCGGTAGGCGGCGTCGTGCGGCTCCGCGTCCGTCGTCGGCGTCGTGATCGCCGGGATGACGTCGCGGGCAGTACTTAGGCGCCGCCCCTGCGCGCTGACGTCAGTTCTGTACACGACTTTCCGCGCCAGGAACGCAGAGCCATGCAAGAAGCTGACACAGGTGTCTGAAAAATACTAGGGCCCTGAAAGGGATGTCCTTAACCCTAGAAATCAGTTCGCAGAACGGGGAGGATGGGTGGGGCGGTAGGAATCTGTCACTAACTACTGTCTCTTACAGATATATCGTTACACAAGTTAGTAACTTGTGCATCTGAAAGAGACACGTTAGTGATAGATTCCTTACCTTAGAATAGATACCCCAGCAATACCAACCCCGGTGGTGGGTCTGCGAACAAAGATCAGACAAGGAAGTCCTGGAGGACAGAACGGCCAAAGAAGCCGTCCCTCCGGACCTGACTGTCAAGGCAGTAATGCTTAGTAAACGTGTGCAGCGAGGCCCACGTAGCTGCCTGACAGATAACCGGCAGCAAACACCGCGGCCCAAGGCCGTGGTAGCAGCCGTTGCCCTGGTGGAATGGGCACGCAGCCCAACAGGAGGCTCCTTCTTGGCCAAAGAATAGCAGGTCTTGATGCACAAAGTAACCCAGCGGGAGACGGTCCTCTTGTGCACCGCCCGACCTTTTTGGCGCCCACGTAGCCAACAAAGAGCTGGTCATCCACCCGGAAGTGTTTTGTGCGGTCGATATAGAAGGAGAGCGCACGTTTTGGGTCCAGACGGTGGAGCCTCTCTTCCTCTCTGGAAGGATGCGGAGGCGGAAAGAAGGTGGGCAAAGTGATGGTCTGCCCAATGTGGAAAGCAGTAACCACCTTTGGCAAGAAGGACGGACGCGTCCGAAGAACAACCTTGTCTGGATGAACAGACAGAAAGGGAGGTTTGCAAGATAGAGCCTGGAGCTCACTCACCCGCCGAGCGGAGGTGATGGCCACCAGAAAGGCAGTCTTCAGAGTCAGAAGACGAAGAGGACAGTTATGCAGAGGCTCAAAGGGAGCGCACATTAAAAAGGTAAGAACCAAGTTCAAGTCCCACTGAGGCATTACAAACGGAACAGGAGGGAAGAGGTGAGTAATGCTCTTTAAGAACCTGTTAACAACAGGGGACTTGAAAAGGGAGGGCTGATCAGGGAGCCTAAGGAAGGCCGAGATAGCACAAAGATAACCCTTGATGGTACCCAGGGCAGAACCCTGTTGGGCCAGAGAGAGAAGGAACAGAAGGACCTCAGAAAGAGGGGCAGAAAGGGGATCCACAGCCTTTGCTGTGCACCATGCCACAAATTTGTTCCACCTGCAGGCGTATACCACCTTAGTGGAGGGACGCCTGGCTGCCAGAATCACATCACAAACTTCGGGAGGCAAGTCGAAAGGAATCAACTGCCGCCGCTGAATCTCCACGCAAGCAGGTGTAGACTGGACAGGTTCGGGTGGAGGACCGTCCCTGCTGCTGCGACAGAAGATCCTCCCGAAGAGGCAGACGGATCGGGGGATCTATGCTCATACTGAGTAGCTCGGGATACCAAACTCTTCGAGCCCAGTCCGGAGCCACAAGAATGACTTGGGCCCGGTTGTGCCGAATCTTCTTCAACACTCTGGGTAGAAGTGGTATAGGCGGAAAGGCGTACAACAGACCGCAACTCCACTCGCGACGAAAAGCGTCGCCGAGCGAGTGCCGCCTTGGAAATTCCAACGCGCAGAACTGATGACATTGCGCGTTCTCTTCGGTGGCGAATAGATCTAACCAAGGCTCTCCCCACTGTAGAAAGAGTCCTTGCGCCACTTCCGAGTGAAGACGCCATTCGTGATCTATCATGCACCTGCGGCTGAGTTCGTCCGCCCTGGCGTTCAGAGAACCTGCCAGGTGTTGAACCATCAGGAACATGCCCTGATGTTCCAGCCATGTCCAGAGGCGCAGAGCCTCCTGACAAAGGGTCCAAGACCCCACCCCGCCCTGTTTGTTGCAGTACCACATGGCGGTGGTGTTGTCTGTGAACACCTGCACTACCTTCCCTTTGACAGAGGGAAGGAATGCCTTGAGTGCAAGCCGGATCGCCCGGAGCTCCAGAAGGTTGATATGGAGCCGGGACTCCGCCGGAGACCAGAGGCCTCTGATCTCCGCCTCTCCCATGTGACCGCCCCATCCCAGAAGGGACGCGTCCGTCACAACTGTATGCTCTGGCTGGGGAAGGGAGAGGGATCTGCCCATGACCCATTGCCGGTTCGAGAGCCACCACTGCAACTGTTTTGCAGTCCACTCCGAGATCTGGACGTGATCGGACAGGTTGCCCTGGTGCTGCGCCCACTGGAACTTCAGGTCCCACTGCAGAGCCCGCATATGCCATCTGGCATGATTGACCAGCAGGATGCAGGAGGCCATGAGGCCCAGCAGCCTCAGGGTCATCCGTACCGAAACCCAGGATAAAGGCCGAAAGATCGGAATCATAGCCTGAATATCCCGGACTCGCCGTTCGGGAGGATAGGCCCGAAACTGCGTCGTGTCCAGAACTGCTCCGATGAAAAGGAGCTGTGGAGAAGGAATTAGATGCGACTTCGGCACATGATGGAGAACCCCAGCGAGTGCAGGAGTTCGGCCGTAGTCTGGAGGTGGGAGACGACTGCCTGGGACGAGCCCGCCTTCAGCAGCCAGTCGTCGAGGTAGGGGAAGACTGAAACCCCTGCCCGGCGCAGATGAGCTGCGACCACCGCCATCACTTTCGTGAACACCCGAGGGGCACTGGTAAGGCCAAAGGGGAGCACGGTGAACTGAAAATGCTCGGGGCCTACCGTGAACCGAAGGTAACGCCGGTGGGCCGGCAGGACGGGGATGTGGAAATACGCGTCCTGCAAGTCCAACGCTACCAACCAGTCTCCAGGGTCGAGGGCAGTCAAGACCTGAGCTAGGGTGAGCATCTTGAACTTCTCCTTCCGGAGGAAGCGATTGACGTTCCGGAGGTCCAAGATAGGACGCATGTCCTCCTTGTCCTTTTTGGGCACCAGAAAGTAGTGGGAGTAGCAACCACGCCCTACTTCTGGGGTCGGAACATGCTCGATGGCCCTTTTGGTCAAGAGGGCCGTGACTTCCTTCTGTAGAAGCACCAAGTGATCCCCTGACATGCGGTGGAATTGAGGTGGCATGGCTGGGGGTGGTCTCGAAGGGGAGGGAGTAGCCCCTTCGGACAATGTCCAAGACCCACCTGTCCGAGGTGATGGTGCGCCAGTGGGGAAGGTGATGGCGGACCCTGCCCCCTACTGGCGTGCCGTGCACCTGAAAGGAGGGACTAGGAGGGCTTGGAGGCCGCGGACGGGTTGGAGGTGGTGGCCTGACCCGCACGCTGGTTGCCCGATCCGCCACGGCGGAATCCACGTCCTCGGCCACGCGAAGACGCCTGCTGCGCGGGCCGGTGGCTGGGCTGCTGACGTGAAGGGGCGCCCCTACCGTGGCCACGATAGGGGCGAAAAGCAGAAGGCAGCGGAGGGCGTGTAGCAGAAAGGCCCAGGGACTTGGCAGTAGCCCGTGAGTCCTTAAAGCGCTCCAACGCATGGTCTGCTTTGGACCCAAAAAGACCGACTCCATCAAAGGGCATGTCCATGAGAGTATTCTGGACATCCCCTGAAAAACCAGTGGTTCTCAGCCAGGCGTGGCGTCGGAGCGCCACCGTCGTTGCAATCGACCTGCCCAGCGAGTCGGCGGTGTCAAGGCCACAACGGATAGTGTATTTGGCCGCATCCCTTCCTTCCGCAATGGCGCGGGAAAGCAGTGCCTGGACCTCCTCAGGGCACTGGGGCAAAACATCCGCCACCGAATCCCACAGGGAGTGGGTATATCGGCCCAAAAGACAAGCGGTGTTAACGGACCGCAAGCCAGCACTGGAGGAAGAAAACCTTTCTTCCCAAACTGATCCAGGCGTTTGGATTCCCTATCCGGAGGAGCGGTAGGGAAGGCGGTTTGGGAAGCGGAGGCTTGGACAACCAAGCTCTCAGGAGTGGGGTGGACAGAAAGAAACAGGGGTCGCCCGGAGCGGGGCGATGGCGTCGTGACACGTTCCGATCCACAGGAGCCCCTGTGTTGGGCTTGGACCAGGCGCCCAAAAGAACGTCAGTGAGGGCGTCGTTAAACGGCAGCACAGTCTCCGCAGAGGAGGCTGCCGGCTGAAGCACCTCTGTCAAGATGTTAGGCTTGACCGTGAAAGTAGGGAGCTGGAGACGTAAGGCCCCAGCAGCCCTACGCAACACCGTACCAAAATTGGCCCCCTCCTCCGTAGCCACGGGAGGAGACAGCATGCCAGTGTCAGGGGAAGTATCCAGACAACTGGCCTCCCCTAGACTCTCTGTCCAGTCCTCATCATACTGACAGTTGCGCGTCAGAGGGTCATCAGACCCCTCCCAGTCCTCCTGGTCCTCCTCTGGTTCAAAATAAGGAGGAGGAGGGACATTTGGGACCCAAAGTCCCATCGGCGCCGGAGCCGGCGTCGAGCGACGTCGCTCCGGGTCCATGTCCGGAGCCGGAAGGAACTGGGGGACGACGCCGCCCGGAGCCCAGGGCGGCGTCGAGAACGGCACCGGAGACGCCGGCGGAGGTGTGGTGAGGTTGACCGGCGTCGATGGGGGTTGTGGAGCCGGGATCGAGGCCGGGGCCGAAGCCGGAGCCGGGATCGAGGCTGGAGGCACGGGCGACGCCGGGGCCGGAGCCGCCGGCGACGCCGGAGCAACCCCATCAGGGCCCGCGGGGCCCGAAGGCGCACCGGAGGGGCCTGAAGGCCCGAAGAGGCGGGCCATGGCCGACAGGAACTCCTGTACCTTGGCCGGATCCGCCCCCGAACCCGGGAAGGGCGGGTATGGCGGGGGCGACTCCACAGGCAAGTCCGGGGCCGCGGGGACGGTGCCGGGAGGGGCCTCAGCCGAGTCGCGAGACCGGCGAGGCGAAGTCCGAGAGCGACGATGCTTCTTGGACTTCTTGTGCTTAGACTTACCGGACGAAGAAGACTTCGACGCCGACGACCGGTGTGCACTCCGCGAGCGACCCCTGGACCTCTCACGCGACCGGGGCCTCCGTGGAGCCGAATGCCGGGCCTCGAGGAGCTTTCGAGACCGCTCTCGCAAAGCTTTCGGGTTGAGGGCCTGGCATTCGGGACAAGACTCGGTGTCGTGGCCTCGGCCGAGGCAGAAGAGACACTCCCAATGCGGGTCGGTGACGGACATCATCCGCGCACAGGCGCCGCATACGCTTGAAGCCGGGCATCCCTACGACACCTTTAAGTTGGAAAAAACAGTGAAAAAATCACCAAAAAGTATGGTCAAAAATTGACCAGGGCACTGCTCTTCCCGGATCTGCGCTTGCTGGCGCGGAAAAAGAAGAACTGACGTCAGCGCGCAGGGGCGGCGCCTAAGTACTGCCCGCGACGTCATCCCGGCGATCACGACGCCGACGACGGACGCGGAGCCGCACGACGCCGCCTACCGACGCGCAAGGGTACTGCTACGCAAAACTTTCCGGATCCAGCCTGACGCCTGGGGATATTCTAAGGTAAGGAATCTATCACTAACGTGTCTCTTTCAGATGGTGAGCTTTCTCGGTCTTTGCCTTCATTCTCTTGGGGTTGAGAAGCCTTTTGCCCCGGCCGGGTCGATTATTGCTCCTAGGAAGGTCTTCTCTCTTTACAGTTTAGTTGAAAACCTTTCCAGTCTGTGGAGTGTGTGTAGGAAAGTGGGTTTCTGTTGCAGTAACCCCCCCACTTTTTGCCTGATAACTGATGCACTTTTCCTTGGTGTGCCCTGGATCCCTGCCAATCAGGTACCCAGGGCCTGTGTTCCTTCCCTAAAAACTGTACTCAGCCTAAACCCAATTGGCATCTCTGGCCACAGGTAAGCCCCTGGTAAATGGTACCCTAGGTACCCAGGGCACTGTGACCAGAGAAGACCCCTAAGGGCTGCAGCACTTATTGTGCCACCCTTAGAGGCCCTGTACCCTGACACACACACACTGCCCTTGCAGGCTGAGTGTCTTGGTGCAGAACAAAACAGAGTCGACATGGCACACATCCCTGTGTGCCATGCCCACAAACACACTGCCCTGGCATACCTCAGTCACCCCTCTAGCTGGGTGCCCTATGCCAGTGGTGAGGGCACAGGTGCATGAGCCCTGTGCCCCTACAGTACCCAGGCCCATTCCTGGGCACTGTAAGTGCAGGGCTGCCATTCCGAGTATATGGTGCTGGGAGGTCGTCAGCACGTACTCCACAGCACCATGATGGCTGCACTGAAGACTGAGAAGTTTGGTATCAAACTCCTCAGCACAGTAAACCCACACTGATGCCAGTGTGGGATTTACTGTAAAATGCACGTCAGAGGGCAACTTAGAGTTACCCCCTGAACCTAACCTACAATCCACGTCTTGTCTGAGGGGCTGCCTAGGCTGCCACACAGCAGACATGTTGCTGGACCCCTGGGTAGAGAGCCATCCGCTCTCCCGGGCCTGCAACAATGCACGTCCTGGGTGAGGTGCTAGGCCCCCTCCCCCAGGATGGGCAGGGGAAGCTTCAAAGGCATTCCGCCTTTGTGAGCTTCCCAGACCACTTGCTGTACTCAGCAACTGGTCCCCACCGGTTCCTCCCCCATCCTGGTGGGAAGACTGGAGGGAAACACCAAGGGAGGAAAGGGGGTGTGCCACCCTCTGCCAACCCCACCCCTCAGGTGGGGGAGGCGAGGTGAAGCACATCTCCGGGCTCTCGCCATCTTGAAGATGGGGAGCCCTGCCCAATCAGGACTAGGCTCCTGCCCCCTCCCACAGGAGAGTGGCAGGATAGGGGTGTACCCACCCCAGGGCAGGGACCCATTGGTCCCTGCCCTTTACCTACCTGTAACGCCCCTAAATCTAGTATTTAGGGGCACCCTGAACCTTCCTTCCTTAGATTCCCGCAACCTAAGAAGAAAAAGGACGAAAGAAGACGCCCAGCAGAGGAGACTGCAGAGAACAACTGACTTGGCCCCAGCCCTACCGGCCCGTCTGCAGTTTCCAGAGATCCTGCGCCAAAAATAGTCTTGTCCTGCAGCCAGCGACCTCCAGAACCCCAGGGAGGACTGACTGCCTTCAACAAAGACCGGATCTCCTGTGAACAGCAGCTCTGTTCAAAAGAAACACCAAACAAAGACTCCGAGCCTGCTGAGGAGAAAGAAACCCGACGCCTGGAACCACCACTGCACCCGTCGCCTACAGCCCGAGTTCAAGTGGCCCACCGGTCCCAGCGAGGTCCCCCAGCTCTCCAGAGTCCGAGTCCACCGTGGGTTGACCCCTCCAGGACTCCCCGACGTCGCCTGCAGCCTCTGCACGGAGAACCCCCAACCGCGAGTGGCCCGGTAAGGTGAAATCCGACCTCAAAAGACACCCCTGCATCCAGACGCCCTGCGCCCTGGAGAAAGGAACCCGAGGTGCACCTACGTCCCCGAGCCCTCCAACTTACCTGCCCAGCTGTTGGTTCCTCCTGGAAGTCTTCCTGGACCGAGCCTGCAGCTGAAAACCAAAACCGAAAATTTCCATTGAAATCAACAGGGCACCCGACCTCAAAACAGCACTCTGCACCCGGCCGCCCTAGTGCCGCTGAGGGTGCCTCTTTGGTGCTAACTTGGTCCCCAACGTGCCCTGAGCTTAACCCTAGGAGCTTTGCTCCCACAACCCCGTGGCCTGCTTGCCAGCCGCCACCAACCGGAGTCCCCCTATCCTCCATAGGATAACATTGGGCCTCAACACTCTGCACCCGGCCGCCCTAGTGCCGCTGAGGGTGCAACAACAGTGCATCACTGACCCTGGGAGACCCCTGAGTCTAACCCCAGAACCCTAACTCAAAAGACCGATTACTTACCTCGAGACCGATAACTCATTTTTCCTCATAGGATAACATGGACACTTTTTCTTCCAAAAGTTTCTAAGTGTCGACTTTTGAAAACAAGAATATTCTTTAAAAATCGTACAGACTACCAAAACGTAATTACTTACCTGTTTTAAGTAAATGTCCCAGGGCTGAACCTAGGAGTCCAGCACTGGATTACAAAAGTAACGTTAAAAGTAACTTACCGGCGAATTGAATTTTCTTACATAGGGATCCATTGACTGGTTTTCTGTGAAATTTCTTCTAAGTGTCCACTTTTGAAATACCAAAATATTGCTTAAAAATCACAACAGTAACGAATTCCGAATTACTCACCTACTATCAGGAGAGACCTCAGTACTGCATCTTTTAGTCCAGTACCGACCATGAAAAGTAATTTTTACCGTACTTACCAGTAACTGGAAATTCCTCTCATAGGATATCATTGCCTGCTTTTTGTTGAAAAAGTTTCTAAGTGTCGATTTCTGAATCATACAAATATTCTTTAAAAATCGTACAAACTACAAAAACGTAATTACTTACCTGTTTTAAGTAAATGTCCCAGTGCTGAACCTAGGAGTCCAGCACTGGATTACAAAAGTAACGTAAACATACTTTGCTTGCAAACTGTATTTCCTTCCTAGGATAACATTGGTAATTTTACCCAGAAAAGTTTCTAAGTGTCAACTTTTGAAATACAGTAATATTCCTCAAAAATCACTACCATAACCAAAACGCTTTTTCTCACCTGTTTACAGGAAGTGTCCCGGGACTGAATCCAAGATCCAGTCCCGTGGTTAAAAAAGTAATCCAAAAAGTAATCTATTGCATTTAACCAGAAATTTCCATTGAGCTCAATGTATAATTGTGTTTAAAATTGTGTTGCATATTGCAACAACTGTAACTATTGCATTCAAAAGTCTATTGCCAATTGAACAGTAGTTAACTAAAGCATCTCATTCTGAGAAAGTATATTTTGACACCCATTGTTGGTTCTAAAATAAAACAACTATATTTTTATATACAAACCATTGGCCTAGAGTTCAGTTCTTGAGTGTGTGGCTTCATTTGCTGACTGAGTGTGTACAACAAATGCTTTACACTGTCCTCTGATACTGCCTTACTGCTCGACCAAGCTACCACTTTAGAGAGTAAGGTTATATCTAACTTTAGCCTCTGCCAAACCTCTGGGGACTGTGGACTCTGTGCACACTGAACCTTACTTTGGTGCAGTATATACAGAGCCACTTTCTTACATTGGTGGATCAGCGGTGGGATACAAACTTGCATTGTTGGACTACTTGGTTACCATCTGATCACACGACAGAACTCTTAAATTGCCTTTAGAATTCTGATTTTTTCAAATTGGCATTTTTACCAAATTACTAAAAGTCTTGTTAGGGCCTTGCTTAAGTCCCTTTAAAATTGTAGAAAATAAAAAGTCACTATAGTCAAGGGTAGAGGGGTTAGAACTTTTTGTTAGAATGTCTCAAGAAAACAACCCAGCTATTAGTGAAAATAATAATGACATACAGGACATGGTTGAGGAGCTCGACCTCACCCCTTATCTTCATTTGTCTTTCAAAGAGATAAGGTCCTTATGTAAACTTAAAAATATACCAATGGGCCAGCATCCAACCAAACAAGGGCTCCAGGAGCTCCTGGCTGAGTATGCTAAGGCCCACCCCTCTGAGCATGGTGATGACCACGCAGAGGAGGAAAGGAGTGAGGAGGATGGGGATGGTAACCCACCTCCACCACTTCCTAGGGAAGACAGGGTCACTGCACCCTTATTTCCAAGAGTAAACCTCTGGGGACCTAGGGGCCACCTAGGTGGTTCAGGTCCCAGAGAGGACACTGAGGATAGCCTTAGTGAGGAGGACCACCTTTTAGCAAGGTTGGCCAAAAGACTGGACCTAGAGACCAGACTCCTGGCTCTAGAGAAGGAAAGACAGGAGATGGGTTTAGCACCCATCAATGGTGGCAACAATACTAAAACTAAGGATAGGGAGGAAACTTCTGATCCTAAAATCCCCAAAGGGATTGTCCCTAAATTTGAGGAAGGTGATGACATCACCAAATGGTTCACAGCCTTTGAGAGGGCTTGTGAAATAAGAAAAGTAAAGAAACCTCTCTGGGGGCACTCCTGTGGGAACTGTTCTCTGGTAACTGCAGAGACAGGCTTCTGACCCTCTCTGGGCCAGATGCAGGGTCCTATGACCTCATGAAGAATACTCTGATTGAGGGATTTGGGCTCACTACTGAGGAGTATAGAATTAGATTCAGGGGGCTCACAAAACCCAGACCCAGTCCTGGATTGACTTCGTAGACTACTCAGTAAAGACACTGGATGGTTGGTTAGCTGGACATAATGTGCAGGATTTTCCTGGACTTTACAATTTGTTTATGAAGGAACACATACTAAGTAATTGCACAAACGAAAAGTTGCATCAGCATTTGGTAGACCTAGGTCTAATTTCTCCCCAAGAATTGGGAAAGAAGGCAGACCACTGGGTCAGAACAAGGGTAACTAGGACATCCACTGGGGGTGACCAAAAGAAAGAGGTCACAAAGCCTCCCCAGAAGAAAGATAGTGAACCCCTTAAGGATAAAAGTAAGGAGTCCCAGGCAGCCCCCAAAAACCTGTCCAGGAGGGTGGGCCCAAAGACACCTCACAAACTAAACCAGGGTACCAAGGTAAGAATTGGGATCCCAACAGAATATGGTGTCACAACTGTCAGAAGTCAGGACACCACACCAAGGACCCTAGCTGTCCTAAAAACAAGATCCGTAGTACAGCCCCAGGGGTGACTAGTGTAGCCCCAGGAGTTGCCAGTGTAGCTCTGGAGGAAGGGTCCTCAGATGAGGAAGTCCTCCTAGCTTTCAACTGGAAAATGGGCCCAAGAGGTAAGCTGGAGATCCCAGAGGGGAGTAGACACTTCCACCGCCTACTGGTGAATGGAATCCCAGCCACTGCCCTGAGAGATACCTGTGCCAGTCACACTGTGGTGCATGACAGGTTGGTACTCCCACACCAGTATGTCCCAGGGGAATCAAGGAGAGTAAGGGCTGTCCCAGGGGAGTCACTGTTAGGCCTGTGGCTGTAGTGCCCCTAGTCATAGCTGGGTCCCTTAGATGGAGAAAGGTGGTAGTCAGTAAAGACCTCCCCCTTGATTGTCTCCTGGGGAATGACCACTTAGAGGTGGACCTGAGCCAAAGAGAGGCACTGGCCCAATGCCAGGCCTCACCCAAGAAACCTGGGGGCTCAACCTGCAGTCAGTGCAGCTGAGCCCCAAAAGAGTAAAAAGGAACAGGGTAGGAAAGGTGGGCAACTGTTAGCCACAGTCCCAGAGGGCCAGGGAGATTCTATCCCAGTGAGGGAAAACTCCAGAAGTGGCCCTGGTAAAGCCCCCTAGCCAACAAGAAGACCTGACTAGTCAGGCAACTGTCCAGCCTGAGTTGGTGGCTCCTCAGCTGGCAGAACAAAGGGTGGAGGAAGGGTGCTCACTACAAAGTTTAGTGACCCCCACCCTAAAGCAACAGGCAGACAGCCAGGACCCAAAGAGACCTGTAAGATAGCCCCTTCACTTGCCAGACAGGAGCTAAAGGTGTGGTTCTGGGCACTGACAGCTGTCAGCAGCCTCTGCTGGGTGTTAGCCTTCATGGCAGCCATATCCTTGGCATGGTGGCCTAACCCCCTGCCAAATAACAAGCTAGGCCCCCTGACCCTATTGGTCATGGTGGGGTTGCTCAAACTGTGGGTGACCTCTGTGGGTAAGCTGGGCTTTGCCCTGGCTAAGTTAGACTTTGCAGAGGTGGGCACCTCTGAACCCAAACTTAAAAGATGGGGTGAAGACACTAAAGAGCAAGGAGAGGAGCTTTGGGAATTAGGTCCTGAAACTGATGAGGTAGGCCAGCTCCCCAAAGGGACTGACCTGGACAGAAGGATATAAGGCGGAGTAGGCCCTGCAACTTTCAAACCACTTCCCCAACTCTTCCTCGCCTGAAAGACTAGACAGGCTCTCCCAGCGTTGGCTGAGTCTCCTGGCCTTTGGGCTGGGGGGGCTTGTGTAGGAAAGTGGGTTTCTGTTGCAGTAACCCCCACTTTTTGCCTGATAACTGATGCACTTTTCCTTGGTGTGCCCTGGATCCCTGCCAATCAGGTACCCAGGGCCTGTGTTCCTTCCCTAAAAACTGTACTCAGCCTAAACCCAATTGGCATCTCTGGCCACAGGTAAGCCCCTGGTAAATGGTACCCTAGGTACCCAGGGCACTGTGACCAGAGAAGACCCCTAAGGGCTGCAGCACTTATTGTGCCACCCTTAGAGGCCCTGTACCCTGACACACACACACTGCCCTTGCAGGCTGAGTGTCTTGGTGCAGAACAAAACAGAGTCGACATGGCACACATCCCTGTGTGCCATGCCCATAAACACACTGCCCTGGCATACCTCAGTCACCCCTCTAGCTGGGTGCCCTATGCCAGTGGTGAGGGCACAGGTGCATGAGCCCTGTGCCCCTACAGTACCCAGGCCCATTCCTGGGCACTGTAAGTGCAGGGCTGCCATTCCGAGTATATGGTGCTGGGAGGTCGTCAGCACGTACTCCACAGCACCATGATGGCTGCACTGAAGACTGAGAAGTTTGGTATCAAACTCCTCAGCACAGTAAACCCACACTGATGCCAGTGTGGGATTTACTGTAAAATGCACGTCAGAGGGCAACTTAGAGTTACCCCCTGAACCTAACCTACAATCCACGTCTTGTCTGAGGGGCTGCCTAGGCTGCCACACAGCAGACATGTTGCTGGACCCCTGGGTAGAGAGCCATCCGCTCTCCCGGGCCTGCAACAATGCACGTCCTGGGTGAGGTGCTAGGCCCCTCCCCCAGGATGGGCAGGGGGAAGCTTCAAAGGCATTCCGCCTTTGTGAGCTTCCCCAGACCACTTGCTGTACTCAGCAACTGGTCCCCACCGGTTCCTCCCCCATCCTGGTGGGAAGACTGGAGGGAAACACCAAGGGAGGAAAGGGGTGTGCCACCCTCTGCCAACCCCACCCCTCAGGTGGGGGAGGCGAGGTGAAGCACATCTCCGGGCTCTCGCCATCTTGAAGATGGGGAGCCCTGCCCAATCAGGACTAGGCTCCTGCCCCCTCCCACAGGAGAGTGGCAGGATAGGGGTGTACCCACCCCAGGGCAGGGACCCATTGGTCCCTGCCCTTTACCTACCTGTAACGCCCTAAATCTAGTATTTAGGGGCACCCTGAACCTTCCTTCCTTAGATTCCCGCAACCTAAGAAGAAAAAGGACGAAAGAAGACGCCCAGCAGAGGAGACTGCAGAGAACAACTGACTTGGCCCCAGCCCTACCGGCCCGTCTGCAGTTTCCAGAGATCCTGCGCCAAAAATAGTCTTGTCCTGCAGCCAGCGACCTCCAGAACCCCAGGGAGGACTGACTGCCTTCAACAAAGACCGGATCTCCTGTGAACAGCAGCTCTGTTCAAAAGAAACACCAAACAAAGACTCCGAGCCTGCTGAGGAGAAAGAAACCCGACGCCTGGAACCACCACTGCACCCGTCGCCTACAGCCCGAGTTCAAGTGGCCCACCGGTCCCAGCGAGGTCCCCCAGCTCTCCAGAGTCCGAGTCCACCGTGGGTTGACCCCTCCAGGACTCCCCGACGTCGCCTGCAGCCTCTGCACGGAGAACCCCCAACCGCGAGTGGCCCGGTAAGGTGAAATCCGACCTCAAAGACACCCCTGCATCCAGACGCCCTGCGCCCTGGAGAAAGGAACCCGAGGTGCACCTACGTCCCCGAGCCCTCCAACTTACCTGCCCAGCTGTTGGTTCCTCCTGGAAGTCTTCCTGGACCGAGCCTGCAGCTGAAAACCAAAACCGAAAATTTCCATTGAAATCAACAGGGCACCCGACCTCAAAACAGCACTCTGCACCCGGCCGCCCTAGTGCCGCTGAGGGTGCCTCTTTGGTGCTAACTTGGTCCCCAACGTGCCCTGAGCTTAACCCTAGGAGCTTTGCTCCCACAACCCCGTGGCCTGCTTGCCAGCCGCCACCAACCGGAGTCCCCTATCCTCCATAGGATAACATTGGGCCTCAACACTCTGCACCCGGCCGCCCTAGTGCCGCTGAGGGTGCAACAACAGTGCATCACTGACCCTGGGAGACCCCTGAGTCTAACCCCAGAACCCTAACTCAAAAGACCGATTACTTACCTCGAGACCGATAACTCATTTTTCCTCATAGGATAACATGGACACTTTTTCTTCCAAAAAGTTTCTAAGTGTCGACTTTTGAAAACAAGAATATTCTTTAAAAATCGTACAGACTACCAAAACGTAATTACTTACCTGTTTTAAGTAAATGTCCCAGGGCTGAACCTAGGAGTCCAGCACTGGATTACAAAAGTAACGTTAAAAGTAACTTACCGGCGAATTGAATTTTCTTACATAGGGATCCATTGACTGGTTTTCTGTGAAATTTCTTCTAAGTGTCCACTTTTGAAATACCAAAATATTGCTTAAAAATCACAACAGTAACGAATTCCGAATTACTCACCTACTATCAGGAGAGACCTCAGTACTGCATCTTTTAGTCCAGTACCGACCATGAAAAGTAATTTTTACCGTACTTACCAGTAACTGGAAATTCCTCTCATAGGATATCATTGCCTGCTTTTTGTTGAAAAAGTTTCTAAGTGTCGATTTCTGAATCATACAAATATTCTTTAAAAATCGTACAAACTACAAAAACGTAATTACTTACCTGTTTTAAGTAAATGTCCCAGTGCTGAACCTAGGAGTCCAGCACTGGATTACAAAAGTAACGTAAACATACTTTGCTTGCAAACTGTATTTCCTTCCCTAGGATAACATTGGTAATTTTACCCAGAAAAGTTTCTAAGTGTCAACTTTTGAAATACAGTAATATTCCTCAAAAATCACTACCATAACCAAAACGCTTTTTCTCACCTGTTTACAGGAAGTGTCCCGGGACTGAATCCAAGATCCAGTCCCGTGGTTAGAAAAGTAATCCAAAAAGTAATCTATTGCATTTAACCAGAAATTTCCATTGAGCTCAATGTATAATTGTGTTTAAAATTGTGTTGCATATTGCAACAACTGTAACTATTGCATTCAAAAGTCTATTGCCAATTGAACAGTAGTTAACTAAAGCATCTCATTCTGAGAAAGTATATTTTGACACCCATTGTTGGTTCTAAAATAAAACAACTATATTTTTATATACAAACCATTGGCCTAGAGTTCAGTTCTTGAGTGTGTGGCTTCATTTGCTGACTGAGTGTGTACAACAAATGCTTTACACTGTCCTCTGATACTGCCTTACTGCTCGACCAAGCTACCACTTTAGAGAGTAAGGTTATATCTAACTTTAGCCTCTGCCAAACCTCTGGGGACTGTGGACTCTGTGCACACTGAACCTTACTTTGGTGCAGTATATACAGAGCCACTTTCTTACAGTGTGTCCATGACTCTCCTGGTGTTCCTTTTGCAGCTGGAGTACAAGCTTGCTTTTATTAGCCAGTCGTCTAGGTATGGTTACACATGTAGTCCCGTTCTCCTCATGTGGGCTGCTACTGTGGCTAAGCTATCTGCAAACACTTTTGGTGTTGATTTGATTCTAAAAGACAGCACCCTCAATTGGTAGTGGTTGTAAGAAACTGGCTCTATATATACTGCACCAAAGTGAGGTACAGTGTGTATAGAGTCCAAGGGTCTCCAGAGGTTTGGCAGAGGTTAAAGTTAGATAGAACCTTACTCTCTAAAGTGGTAGCTTGGTCGAGCAGTAAGGCAGTATCAGAGGACAGTGTAAAGCATTTGATGTACACACTCAGTCAGCAAATGAATCCACACACTCAAGAACTGAACTCTAGGCCAATTGTTTTGTATAAAAAAATATACTATTTTATTTTAGAACCACAGGTTTGCATAAAATACTTTCTCAAGATAAGATGCTGTTTGTTGAATACTTTCAATGAACAATAGACTTTGAATGCAATAAGGTACAGGGGTTGCAATAGGCAACACAATACTTGGTATAACTAGAACATTGAGCTCAATGGGATTTTTAAGTAAACTGCAATAGAATTACTTTACGAACGTTTTTCTTACTCAGGGCTGGATCTTGGATTCAGCCCTGGTGCATTTCCTGTAAACAGTTGAAAGAAATCGTTTTTGTTAAACAGGCGATTTTTAAGGAATATTTGTATGTTGCAAAAATCGACACTTAGAAGAATTTCTGGTAAAAACCAGGCAATGTTATCCTATGGAGGAAAATCAGGTTATCGGAAAGTCACAGTTGTAATCACTTTTTCTAGTCAGTGCTGGGTACCTAAATCCAGCACTGGGATCTCTCCTGAGAACAGGTGAGTAATTTCGATTTTGTTATTCGGACGATTTTTAGTGACTATTTCAAAGTTCCAAAACTCGGCACTTAGAAGAATTTCCAAGTGAAAACCAGTCAATGTTACCCTATGGAGAAAATGTAAGTTATCGGCTTTCAGGCAAGTACTCGGCTGGCAGAGTTAAGGTTCTGGGGCAAGACTCCGGGGTCTCCCAGGTTCAGGATTGTACTGTTGTTACACCCTCAGCGACACAGGGGCGGCCGGGTGCAGAGAGAGTAGGTCCAATGTTAGCCTATGGCGGGCAGGGGGCCTTTGGTTGGTGGCTGCTAGCAGGCAGGCCACGCGGCTGTGGGAGTAAAGCTCCTGGCCACTTACTCAGGGCAAGTGGGGAAGTCGAACAGGGTAGTTGGTGCACCCTCAGCGGCACTGGGGCAGCCAGGTGCAGTGGGCTTTTGGGCCGTCGGGCACCCAATGGGTTTCAATGGGAAAGCTGCAAGACGAACAAAGGCTGCAAACTCGGGGACGGTGATTCTTCAGGTGCGACCACCACTTCGAGAGGTAAGTTGGGAAGCTGTAGGTGGGGTAAACACCCAGGAGTTGGGCACAGGGGGCCGTGGGGCGCCGGGGTGTCTTTAGGCGTTGGGAAATCTTACCCTCTGCTGGTCGCTGTTGGAGGGGTCCCTGGTGTTGAGGCTGCAGGTGTCGTCAGGAGCGTCGAGGTGAGTCCTTGGGTGCTGGATTCTTGGTCACAGTCGCCGGGGGGACGTCCTTGTGGTCTTTGTCCACTTTAGCTCGGGCCGGGCTCGGCGGGTGCAGAGTGGGCAGGATCTGCGGTTTCAGGACGGGGCCTGGGGTTGCAGATGTTTGAGCAGAGCCACTGCTCGTGGGAGTCCCAGTCTTTGGTTGAGCAAGGCAGTCAGGTCCTCCGGGGTTTTTGAGGTTGCGGAGCACTGGAGACGCCGGGGTTTAGCAGGAGCAGGTTCGAGGGTCGACAGGCCGGTAGGGCTGGGGCCAAGTCAGTTGGTGTCGTCCTCTTATTAGCAGCTGCACGGCTGGTCTTCTTGCTTCTTGTTCTTCTTGTAGTTTCGGAATCGGGATCTGAGGAAGGAAGGTTCAGGGTGCCCCTAAATACTGAATTTAGGGGCGTTACAGGTAGGTGAAGGGCAGGGACCAATGGGTCCCTTCCCTGGGGTGGGTACACCCCCTACTCTGCCACTCTCCAGTGGGAGGGGGGCAGGAGCCTGTCCTTGGCTGGCTGGGTCCCCCCATCCTCAAGATGGCGGGGACTCGAGGTTGTGCTTCACCTCGCCTCCCCCACCTTAGGGGTGGAGTTGGCAGAGGTGGGCACACCTCTCTTCCTCACTTTGTTTTTCCCGCCGGGTCTCCCGCCCAAAGTGGGGGGGTAGAACCAGTGGGGACCAGTTGCTGAGTACAGCAAGTCGTCTGGAGAGGCTCACAAAGGCAGTATGCCTTTGAAGCTTCTCCTTCGTGAACCCTGCCCATCCTGGGGGAGGAGGCTTGGCACCTCGTCCCAGGATGTGCATTGTTTCAGGCCCCCGAGAGCGGCAAGCTCCCGACCCAGGGGTCCAGAAACATGTCTGGTGGTGGCAGCCTCGGCAGCCACTCAGTCAGGTCACTGGGAGTTGGTCGAGTTTCAGGGGGCATCTCTAAGATGCCCTCTGTTGTGCATTTTACATTAAATCCCACACTGGCATCAGTGTGGGTTTAATGTGCTGAGAAGTTTGATACCAAACTTCCCAGTCTTCAGTGTAGCCATTATGGTGCTGTGGAGTTCGTAATGAAACTCCCAGCACCATATACTCTTAATGGCAGCACTGCACTTACAGTGCCCAGGAATGGACCTGGGTACTCTAGGGGTACAGGGCTCATGCACCTGTACCCTCACCACTGGCATAGGGCACCCAGCTAGAGGGGTGACTGATGTATGCCAGGGCAGTGGTTTGTGGGCATGGCACACAGGTATGTGTGCCATGTCGACTCTTCACTTTGTTCTACACCAAGACACGCAGTCTGCAAAGGCAGAGTGTGAGTGTCAGGGTACAGGGCCTCTAAGGGTGGCACAATAAGTGCTGCAGCCCTTGGAGGCCTTCTCTGGTCACAGTGCCCTGGGTACCACTTACCAGGGGGTTACCTGTGGCCAGAGATGCCAATTGGGTTTAGGCTTCAATGCAGTTAAGGGAAGGAACACAGGCCCTGGGTACCTGACTGGCAGGAGCCCAGGGCACACTCAGTCAAAGCACATCAGCAATTCAGCAAAAAGTGGGGGCATACCATGCAAGAAAGAGGGCACTTTCTCACACCAGCACAGAATACTGAACCTGCCATTTTATGGAAATTCATTGTTCCGGACTCATACGGATGATGAAATGCCAAACATGAAGTCCGAGCTAGATACCCTCAAAGCAGGGCTTGAAAAGGTCAAAGACTTCCGCCACAAGTTTGGTCCCTACTATCGTCACCCTTTCCAGCAGAGGGTTCAAACCCCTCAATGGGCAACTCAACAGCAGCACCAGTCCAGATCGCACTGCCAACCACGCCGACTGGCTAGAGGAAGGGGAGCTCCTCATCCATCAGACTCATCTGCCAAAACACCAGCAAAGCAATGAGCAGGCACTTCCCCAGTCTCCGTTCCCCACGGGGGAGGGGTCGTATTCGCACGCAACTGGACAAGTGGCGCAAAATCAGGTAAACGACAAATATTGTGCAGAATGGTTGCTCCATAAGGTTGAAGTCTCCTCCTCCTACTGTTCCTCCGCGAAGAACATCTTGCCATCAAGACTTGCTGCAAAAGGAGGTCAATATTATGCTCCAAAAAGAAGCCATCGCAAAGGTTCTGTTTTCTCATGAAGGAATCTGCATATACTCCCGATATTTTCTGGCACGCAAAAAGGGCCCAAATTGGGAATACAGACTCATTCACGACTTAAGTCTCTTCAACAAGTTTATCCGCAAGGAGAAGTTCAGGATGCTTGCCCTCCACCAAATCTACCCCCAACTCCATCAGGGGGACTGGTTGTGCGCCATAGATCTACAGGATGCCTACTTCCACATACTCATTTCCAGGAAACAACGGAAGTTCCTACATTTCAAAGTTGCATCCTGGCACTACAAGTACAAGGTCCTGCCCTTCAGACTCAAGCCAGCACCTCGCACGTTCTCCGAGTGCATGGCGGTGGTAGCTGCTTACCTGCGGAGGAGGCTTTTAGTCTACCTGTACTTAGACAATTGGTTAATCAAACGTTCCTCTCCTCACTCAGGAACACTTTCAGATCTGCATACAAGTGCTACAAAGGTTGGGGCTCCAAATCAACTTAACAAAATCCACTTTCATCCCATCGCAGGCTATCCACTATCTGGTAGCACTCCTGGATACAGGAAATGCAAGAGTGTATCCTCAAACAACAAGAAGTTTGACTCTTCTCCATGCTCCCACGCCAGACAAGTTGCCCATCTTCTGGGGTCCACGGCATCATGCATTTCTACTGTCCCCAATGCCTGACTTCACATGCAACCTCTTCAACAGACACTGGAAGACAAGTGGTTGCAGTTCTTGGGCCTCTGGGAGGACAGAGTAAGCCTCTCTCAGAGAGCCATGAAATTGCTCCGATGGTAGATAAAGCGTCTTCATTTCTCAATGGAGAGTACCTTTTCATCTGGACCTCCCCACGCAGACACTCATTACGGATGCTTCCCTCCAGGGCTGGGTAGCCCACAAGGGCCCTCTGCAAGTTCAAGGACTGTGGTCCGAAACTAAAAAGTTGTACTATAGCAACATGTTGGAGCAGAGGACAGTCCATCTCGTACTCTAGTCCTTTTACCCATCCATTCAGACACACTCCCTGTTGGTACAGACAATACAACTACAATGCATTATCTCAACAACGAGGGAGGGACAATGTCACGGCCCTTATCACTGGAGGCTCAAGTCATAATGGACATGGCTGCTTGCCAGGGATCTGACCATCTCTGAAATTCGCACACTCAACGTGCAGGCAGACTCCCTCTGTCGCAACTTCGACGAAGCTCACGATTGGGTATTAAAAGACGAAGTCACTCAGGAAATTTACCAATAAAGGGGAATGTCAGAATTCGACCTGTTTGCAGATGCAGCAAACGCAACTAACCAGGATACAGAAGGAATGCTCTTTTGATCAGCTGGTCAGGGACATTACTGTCTGCTTTTCCTCCATTACCTCGCATTCCCATGGTCATGAACAAGTTCTACAGAGCCAAGACCTGGACGATTCTCATCGCACTGGAGTGGCCTCACCAATGGTGGTATCCGGACCTTCCTCACCTGTCCGAAACACAACACAGGAGTTTGCCATGCAGACCATATCTCCTCTCCAAGCTCGACAGGTAGGTCTTCCACCCTAACCTTCCCACTCTGAGCTTGACGGCATGGTTCCTGAATTGCTGCAATATGGACACCTAGGTCTTTTCCAAGACTATACAGGCATTTTAAGAGAATCTAGATGCTTTCTACTAGTAAGTCCAACGCTTTCAAGTGGAAGCGCTTCTAATTATGGTGCATTCGCAATAATCATCCTATTCTAGGTCATGAAGAGGTGGTCTTGCCTTATTTGTTGCACCTACCTAATCTGGTCTCCAATTCACTTCCATAAAAAACATTTGGCGGCCATTACAGACTACAGAAAAATCACCCACACAGGTTTCCTTTTTCCAAATACCTGTAGTCATGGACTTCCTCGAGGGTTTAAAGAAGGTTTACCCACCGATCAGATCTCCCTTTCCTTCATGGGAGCTTAATGAACAAGTTACTTACCTTCGGTAACGATTTATCTGTAAGAAACATTAGTAGTGATAGATTCCTTACCTTAGAATATCCCCAGGCGTCAGACTGGATCCAGAAAGTTTGTCAGCAGTACCCCTGCGCGTCGGTAGGTGGCGTTGTGCAGCTCCGCGTCAGTCGTTGGCGTCGTGGTCGCCGAGATGACGTCGCGGGCGCTACTTAGCCGCCGCCCACGCGCGCTGACGTCAGTTCTGTACACGACTTTCCGCGCCAGGAACGCAGAGCCATGCAAGATACTGACCACTGGTGCATTGAAACTAGGGCCCTGAAAGGGATGACCTTAACCCTAGAAATCAGTTAGCAGAACGGGGAAAATGGTGGGGCGGTAAGGAATCTATCACTACTAATGTTTCTTACAGATATATCGTTACCGAAGGTAAGTAACTTGTTCATCTGAAAGAAACACATAGTGATAGATTCCTTACCTTGGAATAGATACCCCAGCAATACCAACCCCGGTGGGGAGTCTGCGAACTAAGATCACACCAGAAAGTCGCGGAGAACAGAACGGCCGAAGAAGCCGTCTCTCCGGACTTGGCTGTCCAGGCAATAGTGCTTGGTAAACGTGTGCAGCAAGGCCCACGTGGCTGCCTGACAGATGTCTTGCAGGGGGACACCACGTCCCAATGCAGTAGTGGCTCCAGTAGCTCTGGTGGAGTGAGCAGGCAGCCCCACCGGAGGTTCTTTTTTAGCCAAAGAGTAACAGGCTTTGATACATAAGACAACCCAGCAGGAGATAGTTCTCTTGTGTACCGCCCGACCTTTCTTGGTGCCAATGTAGCCAACAAAGAGCTGGTCATCCACCCGGAACTGCTGTGTGCGGTTGAGATAAAAGGAGAGCGCACGTTTTTGGTCCAGACGGTGGAGCCTTTCTTCCTCTCTGGAAGGAGGCGGAAAGAAGGTGGGCAAGGTAATAGTCTGCCCAATGTGAAAGGCCATAACCACTTTTGGCAAAAAGGAAGGACGGGGCCGGAGCACAACCTTGTCCGGATGGACTGATGGGAAAGGAGGCTTACAAGAAAGAGCCTGGAGCTCACTCACTCGCCTAGCGGAGGTGATGGCCACCAGGAAAGCAGTCTTCAAGGTCAAGAGACGAAGAGGACAGTTATGAAGTGGCTCAAAGGGAGCACACATCAGGTATGTAAGAACCAAATTCAAGTCCCACTGAGGCATCACAAAAGGAGTAGGAGGAAAAAGGTGTGTAATGCCTTTAAGAAATCTATTTACAACAGGGGACTTGAAAAGAGAGGGCTGATCAGGGAGCCTGAGAAAGGCCGAAATAGCAGAAAGGTAGCCCTTGATAGTGCCCAGAGCAGAGCCCTGCTGGGCCAAAGAAAGAAGGAACAGTAGTACTTCAGAAAGAGGGGCAGAAAGGGGATCCACAGCCTTTGCTGTGCACCATGCCACAAACTTGTTCCACCTGCAGGCGTATACCACTTTAGTAGAGGGACGCCTGGCTGCCAGAATGACATCACAAACTTCAGGAGGCAAGTCGAAAGGAATCAACTGCCACCGCTCAATCTCCACGCAAAGAGGTGGAGGCTGGACAGGTTTGGGTGGAGGACCGTCCCCTGCTGCTGCGACAGAAGATCCTCCCGAAGAGGCAGTCTGATCGGAGGATCCATGCTCATACTGAGTAGCTCGGGATACCATACTCTTCGAGCCCAGTCCGGGGCCACAAGGATGACTTGTGCCCGGTCGCGCCTGATCTTCTTCAGCACTCTGGGCAGAAGTGGTATAGGCGGAAAGGCGTACAACAGACCGCAACTCCACTCGCGACGAAAAGCGTTGCCGAGCGAGTGCCGCCTTGGAAATTCCAACGCGCAGAACTGATTACATTGCCCGTTCTCTTCGGTGGCGAATAGATCTAACCAAGGCTCTCCCCACTGCTGAAAGACCACTGTAAACTCCGGTTGGGGAAGGGAGAGGGATCTGCAGTCGACCCAATGCCGGTTCGTGAGCCACCACTGCAACTGACGTGCAGTGCCCTCCGAGATCTGGAAGTGATCGGACCGGTTCCCCTGATGCTGCGCCCACTGGAACTTCAGGTCCCACTGTAGAGCCCGCATATGCCATCTGGCATGATTGATTAGCAGGATGCAGGAGGCCATGAGGCCCAGCAGCCTCAGAGTCACTCTGACCGAAACCCGGGACAAGGGCTGAAAGATGGGAATCAGAGCCCGAATATCCCGGACTCGCTGTTCGGGAGGATAGACCCGAAACTGCGCCGTGTCCAGAACCGCTCCAATAAAGAGGAGCTTCTGAGAGGGAATCAGGTGCGACTTCGGCACGTTGATGGAGAACCCCAGCAAGTGCAGGAGGTCGGCCGTAGTCTGGAGGTGGGAGACGACTGCATGGGGCAAGCCCGCCTTCAACAACCAGTCGTCCAGATAGGGGAAGACTGAAACCCCTGATCTGCGCAGATGTGCTGCGACCACCGCCATCACCTTGGTGAACACCCGAGGGGCGCTGGTAAGGCCAAAAGGGAGCACAGTGAACTGAAAGTGCTCGTGGCCTACCGTGAACCGTAGGTAACGCCGGTGGGCTTGCAGGACGGGGATGTGGAAATAGGCATCCTGCAAGTCTAGCGCCACCAGCCAGTCTTGTGGGTCGAGAGCAGACAAGACCTGAGCCAGAGTGAGCATCTTGAACTTCTCTTTGCGGAGGAAGCGATTGACGTTCCGGAGGTCTAAGATAGGACGCAGGCCTTTGTCCTTCTTGGGCACCAGAAAGTAGTGGGAATAGCAACCACGACCTACTTCTGGCATCGGAACGCGCTCGATGGCCCCCTTGGCCAAGAGGGCCGCAACTTCCTGCTAAAGAAGCGCCAAGTGATCCCCCGACATGCGGTGGTACTGAGGTGGAATGGCTGGAGGGGTAGTCTCGAAGGGGAGGGAGTAGCCCCTCCGGACCATCTCTAAAACCCACCTGTCCGAAGTGATGGTGCGCCAGTGGGGGAGGTGATGGCGGATCCTGCCGCCCACTGGCGTTTGATGGGCCTGAAAGTTCGGACTAGGAAGGTTTGGAGGCAGTGGTGGCCGGGGTAGTGGTGGACTGACACGCCCGCTGGCCCCTTGATCCGCCACGGCGGAATCCACGTCTGCGCTGGGATTGTTGTTGCGCAGGCCTGTGGCTCTGTTGCGAACGCTGCGGGGCGCCCCTTCCGGTGCCACGAAAGGAGAGGAAGGCGGAGGAGGGCGGACTGCCGAGAGTCCCAAGGACTTGGCCGTAGCACGTGAGTCCTTAAACCTCTCCAGCGCACTGTCCGCTTTGTCGCCGACGGCCATCAAAGGGCATGTTCATAAGGGTGTTTTGGACATCCCCCGAAAATCCAGTTGTCCTCAACCAGGCGTGGCGGCGAACCGCCACCGTCGTTGCAATCGACCTGCCCAGTGAGTCAGCGGTGTCTAGGCCACAACGAATCATGAACTTTGCTGCGTCTCTCCCCTCTGCAACAGCCTGGGAGAGAGCTGGCCAGGCCTCCTCCGGACACTGGGGCAGCACGTTCGCCACCGTATCCCACAGAGAGTGGGAATAACGGCCCAAGAGGCATGCAGTGTTCACGAACCGCAGCGCAGAGCTGGTGGAAGAAAAAAATCTTTTTACCAAACTGATCCAGCTTCTTGGATTCCCTATCCGGTGGGGCGGAAGGGAAGGTGGTTGGGGAAGCAGAGGCTTGGACAACCAAGCTCTCGGGGGTGGGATGTTGGGAGAGGAAAATGGGGTCACCCGGAGCCGGGCGATGGCGTCGGGCCACGTTCCTATCCACAGGAGCCCTGTGGTGGGCCTGGACGAAGTGCCCAAAAGAACGTCAGAAAGGGCTTCATTGAAGGGAAGCAGCGGCTCTGCAGAAGTAGCTGCTGGCTGAAGCACCTCTGTCAGGAGGTTAGTCCCGACGGCCACAGTAGGGAGCTCGAGGTGTAGGGCCTCGGCCGCCCTACGCAACACCACAGCATAACTAGCGCCCTCCTCCGTAGCCACGGTAGGAGGAGACAGCATGCCAAGGTCTGGTGAGGTATCCAGACCACTGGCGTCCCCCAATTCCTCAGCCCAGTCCTGTTCAGACTCGCAAGCAGCTGCGAGGTCCTCCCCTTGCTCCTCAGGCTGTACAACAGGTCTAAAATAAGGAGCAGGAACATGGGGATAAAAATCCCCGAGCAATGTCGAGAACGGCATCGGCCCGACGCCGCGTCAACTTCGGGGCTGAAACTGACCAGGACCGCGGGGCCATGAAGGAGCACCAGCGGGACCCGACGGCCCAAAGAGGCGAGCCATGGCCGACAGGAATTCCTGTATTTGGGCCGGAGTAGGGGCGGGTAGTCGGGCGGCGACTGCGTAGGCTCCGCCGGAGGCACCACCCGCACCCTCAGCCGCGTCGCGCGACCGGCGAGGGGAAGTCAGAGAACGATGGCGTTTCTTCGACTTCTTGTGCTTCGTCTTACTGACCCAGAGTGTGACTTTGATCCCGAAGATCGGTGGTTATGACTCCGCGCACGGTCCCTCGACCTCCCACGGGACCGGGACCTCGAACAGCGCGGAGCTGACTGCCGGGCTTCCAGCAACTTTCGGGACCGCTCCCGTAAAGTCTTCGGCGCCATGGCCCAGCAGGGCACGACTTGGGGTCGTGGTTGCGCCCCAGGCAGAAAAGACACACGGTGCGGGTCCGTCACCGACATCATGCGGTGACAATCCCCGCAGGACTTAAAACCGGGCATCCTAACTGCACCAGGAGTCGAAGACTCGATGAAAAAATAGAGACAAAAAGCCTCAAAAAGTCAGTCAAAAATTGACTGGGGGTTCCTGCTCTTCCCAGATCTGCGCTTGCTGGCGCAGAAAAAGAAAGAACCGACGTCAGCGCGCGTGGGCGGAGTCTAAGTAGCGCCCGCGACGTCATCTCGGCGACCACGACGCCAATGACGGACGCGGAGCCGCATGACGCCACCTACCGACGTGCAGGGGTACTGCTGACGAAAACTTTCCGGATCCAGTCTGACGCCTGGGGATATTCTAAGGTAAGGAATCTATCACTATGTGTTTCTTTCAGATAATGGTTCTCTCCAAATGAATGGGTCCTCCTTTTGAACCCATACACAAGGCGTCTTTACAACACCTATCATGGAAGACCGCCTTTTTAGGCACCATCATTTTAGCAAGCAGAGCCGGTGAAATCCAGTCTTTTTGTGCGAAGGAACCTTCTCATTTTCCACTCCAACAGGGTGGTTATGAGGACGCATCCTAGTTGGTTACCCAAGGTAATTTCGGATTTTCATATCAATCAGAACATTACTCTTTGACGTTTTTTCCCCAACCCTTCCACACCAGCAGAAAGGGCCTTACACTCCCAAGGACTTAAAAGGGTTCTGAAATTTTATCTTGACTAAACACAAGACAATCTGACCATTTGCTAACTATGGTCCAATGCACACTGCTCAAGCCTCTTCCAAGTAATCTATCTCGAGGTGGCTAGTATCTTGCATCTCCCCTGCTTACCAGTTAGCCAACAAACACCTTCCTTGTAGGCCTAAAGCTCATGCTACAAAGGGTAAGGCCTCCACCGCTACCCTACTGCAAAATTTACCCATTGCAGAAATATGTAAGGCTGCCACAGGACGATTGGTGCACACCTTCGCTTGCCAAGACCCTTTAGACTCAGACACTCAGGCAGATGCCCAAGTGGGGCAGGCTTCATTAAGGAATTTGTTTGGATAATGGTGTGTTAGTCCCCGATAGCTGTCTTGTATTCGTTCGCAAGAGTGGGGGGATGGGCTTGCTAGTCTAGTCAATGCTTATGACTATTGATGAGTATCCCCTAGAAGAGAAGGATAAGTTATTTGCCTGTAATCGTAGTTCTCTTCCACAGGAATACCGAAAGTCATAAGATACCCTTCCTCCTCCCCGGACGAATACATAATACAGCACTTGTAATATAGCTTTATATTCAAATGTTTACATATTCCATGAAAAAAAGACATGACCTAACTGTCACCTGTAGAGCATGATGGGATCGATGAGGTCTTTTAAGTCTTAAAGGCACAGTGCCAGTTACATCAATGCAGCCTATTGGCCAACGATGCCTTTGGAATTCCTTGCCTTTTTCCTTTCAAATAAAGGATGTTTGGCAATTGAATGTGTTCATATTCTGTTTTCCAGATATATTAAATGTATATAGCGATTTGAAATGAAAAATTCAATGAAATTGAGGCATTTTTAGCCTATATATTAGGCTGCATTTTTATGTATATATATATATATATTAATATATATGTGGTTTTATACATATTTTTGTTTTAGGGTACTGCGTACTTTTTAAAGCTTAAACATACTTGTATATTGTATAGGTTCTGTGCTCCGGGTCCCCACACAAGGTCAGGACTATTCAGTGCTAATGACGGATGAGTATTCCCTTGGAAGAGAACTAGGATTGCAGGTAAGTAACTTGTCCTTCCCCAGTATTGGTATCTTTCATAGAGTCACATTCGACCCACCCTCCTCCCCTGAGAGGCTCCCCTTGGTGTACATTATATATATATCTATATATATGGAAAATGCTACTTACCCAGTATGCATCTGTTCTTGGCATGTAGAGCTGTAAAATCTCATGCTTATGCATAGATCGCCATCTAGTGTTGGGTTTGGATGTTTGCACTTTGTTTTTCTTCTAATAAGTCTTCCTAGTCACGAGGTAGGGGACTCTTCCTTTCGGTGATAGTGCGCATGGTCATCGACTCCATCTTCACATTGTTTTCCCACAAAAGGTGAGAGAATGGAGCAGTAGTAAAGAATAGAGATGTCCATGTGTATGTATGAATAGTAACAAGAGAACTACAGCAGGTACAGGTACCCGGGGAGGTGGGTGGGTGCATGAGATTCTACAGCTCTACATGCCAAGAACAGATGCATACTGGGTAAGGAGCATTTTCCGGTCGAGGCATGTGAGCTGTAGATCACATGCTTATGCATAGACTATACAGCAGTCTCCCCTAAGCGATGGCTATCCTGTAACTGATGGAGTTGTCTGAAACAGCGTTTTAAGTACTGCTTGGCCCACATTAGCTTGTCTGGCTAACACATCTACACCATAGTGTTTGGTGAATGTGTGTGGTGTGGACCATGTTGCAGCCTTGCAGATGTCAGTAATAGGGATGTTCCCTAAGAAAGCCATAGTAGCCCCTAGCTTACGAGTGGAATGTGCTCTAGGGGATACCGTTAGAGTCCTTTTGGCTTTTGCTTAACAAATCTGAATACATTTAACAATCCACCTAGCAATACCTCATTTGGATATAGGATTGCCCTTGTGAGGTGGTGCAAAAGCGACAAAGTTGTTTGGTCTTACGAAAAGATTTTGTTCTTTCAGTGTAATACAACAGTGCTCTTCTAACATCTAACATGCTCGTTCTGCAATGGAGTCCGGTTGAGGGAAGAAAACAGGTAATTCAACCGACTGATTTATGTGAAATGCAGATACTACCTTAGGTAGCAATTTAGGATTGGGACGAAGAACCACTTTATCTTTGTGTAGCTGGAAAAATGGTTCTTCTATGGTTAGTGCCTGAAGTACACCCACTCTCCTCAATGAAGTGATTGCAATGAGGAAAGCTGTTTTCCAAGTAAGGAACTGTAGTTCACATCTGTGCATAGGTTCAAATGGTGGTCCCATTAACCTTGTGAGGACTATATTAAGATTCCACACTGGGGCAGGTGGAAGTCTTGGTGGTATAACTCTTTTCAGTCCTTCCATAAATGCTTTGATTACAGGCACTCTAAAGAGTGATAAATGTTGCCTATTTTGAAGATAGGCTGCAATTGCAGCGAGATGCAGTCTGATGGATGTATAGGCCAATGATGACTGTTGCAAATGTAACATGTAGCAGTTAATGTTTTGTATGGAAGCATCAAGAGGGTTGATGTTATTGCAATAGATAACAAATCGCTTCCATTTGGCTGCGTAGCAGGCTCTTGTGGTAGGCTTTCTAGCCTCCTTAATAATGTTCATACAGTCTGGTGGAAGGTTCAGATAACCAAACTATGACTTCAGGATTCAGATCGCGAGGTTCAATTGTTTGGGATCTGGGTGTTTTGATTTCTCCATGGCTCTGTGCGAGGAGACTGGGAGTTAAATGTAATTTTTGATGGGGTACCAGAGAGCGTTCCAACAGGGTTGTGAACCAGGGTTGACGTGCCCATGTTGGAGCTACCAGTATTAGTGTGAGGGATGTTTGTCTGAGTTTCCGTACCACTGATGGAATGAGTGGGACAGGCGGAAAAGCGTAAGCAAATATCCCTGACCAGTTCATCCAGAGCATTGCCTTTGGACAATGGGCGTGGATACCTGGAGGCGAAGCTTGGGCATTTTGCGTTTTGGGGTGTTGCAAACAGATCTATGTGAGGGACTCCCCAAGCTTGGAAGTATGGGTGGAGAACTTCAGGGTGAAGCTCCCATTCGTGTATTTGATACCTCTGACTGCTGAGGAGGTCCGCAATCTGGTTGTTGACTCCTGGGAGGTGTTCCGCTAGGAGATAGACATTATGGTGAATAGCCCACTTCCAGATGTCTTGGGCTAAGTGGGACAGTTGGAGAGTGTGTGTCCCCCCCTGTTTCTGTATGTAATACATAGCTGTTATGTTGTTTGTTCGAACTAAGACAGCTTTGCCAGAGAGGTGATCTTGAAAGGCCTTGAGAGCTAGAAAGATCGCCATGAGCTCTAAATGATTGATGTGGAGCAACTTTTGTTGGTGGCTCCACATGCCTTGCACTGTGAGTTGTTGAAGATGAGCTCCCCATCCAGTTAGGGACGTGTCCGCTGTTAATACTGTCTGTGGAACACGGTCTATGAATGGCCGTCCTTTTGACAGATTTTGGGTGTTCCATCACTGCAGAAAGCAATGAATACGGCCGCTTACCAACACTAGATCGGTTAATAGACCGTGTGACTGGTTCCACTGACTGGCTAAGCATTCTTAAAGTGGACGCATGTGCAGCCTGGCATGGGGAACGATCATGATGCAAGATGGAAGTGATTGAGTGGCTTGGAATTTGAGAATCAGCACCTGAATGTTTTGAATTCTGGCTGCATTGGGAAATGCTAGAGCCCTTTGAGTATCCTCCTTTACTTCAGCGTCACAGCCCTCCACTGGTGCCACTTCTGTCTCCGTAACATTGTCGTCTTCCTCACTTGACAGTATGATACCTCTCGGCGAGAAGCAACATTAGTTTTGTGCTTGCATGCTTGTCTGGTGTTCTCGCCTCAGTTTTCCCTCACTCTCAGGGTCTTGGGCCTGAATTTGGAGCACACTCTGCAGGTCTTAGTATCATGGTCTCTTGGCAGGCAGAGGTTGCAGCCCTAGTGGTTGTCTTTCTGCCCAAATTTTCGGTGGCAGTGGGGGCAGAACCTGAAGGGGTATTTTCCATGTCCCTGGGTGATTTGCTCTCTTCTCTGACTGGTCGACAGCTTTTGCAGTCTACGGTGTTCTTCTATCACCTTTTTCGATGTTTTTGTTGTTCTCACCTTCTATGGATAGCTTTCTCCTTTTATCTGGTCACCAAACCATAGGTTTGTGGGGAAGCTCATCTCGGCACCTTCGGAGCTTCAGCGATTGCTACCAGACCAAACGGTGGAAAAAAATAAGAAGTTTAAGATGACAACCACACACAAGGGCTTCTGGGGTGTATGTCTGATGTCACAGGAGTATGGGAACAGCACAAATGGCTACACTACACCCAAAAAAAAAAAAAAAGGAAAGAGGACTAAAAAAAGAAGAAGATTTCGGACCCAACCACTATATGGCGGAATAATGCAGAGTATGTGAATCCAGAAAAGGATTCATGGTCCAAACCTGAAACTTCCAGTTGAAGACTACCGGGTAGTGACTGCAAAGCATTTGTGTCACCAGGCACTCAGCAAGGTAAACTGAAAAACCAAATCCATGTCCCAGCGGATATCTGTTAAGTGCTTATAGATAAGAGATCTGCACAAGTCAGTATCCATTAGAAACAAAGCGGGATTATATTAAAATACCTTTCCTGATACATATAAGAAGCCATGCTGTGGAACGTATAGTTTCTTACCCGTCGGTGTAGTTTTGCAGCTTGAAGACTTTCTGGATTCACTATGCTGTGCATTATTCCGCCATCTAGTGGTTGGGTCCGGAATTGTAGTATTTCTTCTCCTTTTTTTTTTTCGTGGCCCAGGTGGGCGTCGACATACCACCATTTGGTGTCCTTCGTGACGTCGACGCGCTTCCTCCGGAAGCTCCCACCATTGGTCGCCATCTTCAGATTATTTTTTTCTTGTCTTGTGTTACTTTGTTTCTTCTGTAATCTTTTAAGTCTTTCCCCAGTTTTAATCCCTTTCCTCCCGTCTCATCTTTCTGGCGTAGGAGGGTGGGTTCGCTAGTGAATCCAGAAAGTCTTCAAGCTGCAAAACTACACCGACAGGTAAGAAAGGAAAATGCTACTTACCAGTATGCATCTGTTCTTGGCATGTAGAGCTGCAGAGTTGTACACTGTGCATAGATCGCCATCTGGTGTTGGGCTCGGATGCTTGCACTTGTTTTTGTCTTTTGTAGTCACGAGATAGGTGACTCCTCCCTTGGACGATAGTGCGCATGGGCATCGACTCCATCCTTAGATTGTTTTTCGCCATGATGGGAAATGATGGTCAGTAAGAAGGAAGAGATGTCCATGTGAATGTATCTAATTAAGATAATACTGGAACAGATACAGGTTCCGGGGAGGCGGGTGGGCGTGTACAACTCTGCAGTTCTACATGCCAAGAACAGATGCATACTGGTAACTAGCATTTTCCGTTCGAGGCATATGAGCTGCAGATTGTACACTGTGCATAGACTGTATAGCAGTGTCTCCCTTAGCGGTGGTCACCTGTATCTGTTGCAGTAGTTTGAAACAATGTTTTAAGAACAGCCTGGCCTACAGAAGCTTGTTGCTTTGCCTGCACGTCAACACAATAGTGTTTGGTGAAGGTGTGTGGTGTAGACCATGTTGCTGCTTTACATATCTCATCAAAGGGAATGTTCCCTAAGAATGCCATGGAAGCCCCTAGTTTGCGTGTTGAATGCGCTCTAGGGGGAATTGTCAATGTGTGTTTAGCCTTCTGGTAGCATATTTGAATGCATTTTACTATCCACCTGGCGATCCCAGCTTTGGAGATGGGGTTACCTTTATGAGGTGGGGAGAAGGCGACAAACAGTTGTTTTGTTTTGCGAAAGGGTTTAGTCCTGTCAATGTAATAAAGTAGTGCTCTTTTGACGTCTAGTGTGTGAAGAGCTGTGTGCTACAGAGTTTGAGTTTTGGAAAAACACTGGTAACTCAACTGATTGGTTAAGATGAAAAGCAGAGATGACTTTGGGAAGGAATTTTGGATTTGTTCTGAGAACCACTTTGTTATGATGTATTTGTAGGAATGGTTCTTGTATGGTTAAAGCCTGGATCTCGCTTACCCTTCTGAGAGAGGTAATTGCGACAAGGAAAGCAACTTTCCATGTAAGGAACTGAAGTTCACATTTATGTAGAGGTTCAAATGGGGGACCCATGAGCCTGGTAAGGACAATGTTTAAATTCCACACCGGAGAGGGTGGTAGTCTGGGAGGAATTATTCTTTTAAGTCCCTCCATAAAGGCTTTAATTGCAGGTACTCTAAATAATGACAAATGTTGTCTGTTTTGTAAGTAAGCGGCGAGCGCTGCTAGATGTAATCGTATGGATGAATATGCTAGATTACATCTTTGTAAGTGTAGCAAATGATGTCCTGGATGGAAGCATCCAGTGGATCAATTTTATTATTTTTGCAGTAGATGACAAATCTTTTCCATTTTGCTGCATAGCAAGCTCTAGTAGTAGGGCGTCTGGCTTCTTTAATGATGTTCATACAGTCCGGCAGAAGGTTAAGATAACCGAACTCTAGGACTTCAGGAGCCAGATCGCTAGATTCAGTTGTCCTGGATCGCGGTGTTTTATCTCTCCATGGCTCTGCGTTAGCAATGTTGGGGAGAGGCGTAGCTTTTGGTGTGGAACCAGTGAGAGTTCCAGTAGTGTTGTGAACCATGGTTGGCGTGCCCATGTGGGAGCTACCAGGATCATTTTGAGAGACTGTTGTCTGAGCTTGCGTACTACTAGGGGAATCAGTGGGAGTGGCGGAAAAGCGTACGCAAATTTGCCTGACCAGTTCATCCATATCGCATTGCCTTTGGACAATGGGTGTGGGACTCTGGCGGCAAAGGTTGGGCATTTTGCGTTTGCGTGTGTGGCGAACAGATCTATGTCTGGTTGATCCCACATCTGGAAAAAAGGTTGGAGAACTTGGGGATGAAGTTCCCATTCGTGTATCTGCTGTGTCTGTCGACTTAGTAGATCTGCCATCTGATTGTGAATTCCTGGAAGATGTTCTGCTAGCAGGTATATATTTTGTGGAATGGCCCATCTCCAAATGTTTTGTACGAGCTGGGACAGCTGCAGAGAATGTGTGCCTCCTTGTTTCTGTATATAGTACATGGCTGTCAAGTTGTCCGTGCGGACTAGGACAGTCTTGTGTTGTAGATGTACTTGGAATGATTTTAATGCTAGAAATATTGCCAGTAATTCTAGGTGGTTGATATGGAGCACTTTCTGTTGAGTGGTCCATTTGCCTTGAATTGTATGGTTTAGGAGATGGGCTCCCCAACCGGTGAGTGATGCGTCTGCTGTCAGTACTATTTGTGGAACCGGCTCGAGGAACGGCCGCCCTTTGGACATGTTTCGTGTGTTCCACCACTGCAGAGAGTGATATGTGCGGCTGTCCACCAATACCAGATCTGCAAGTTGTCCTTGAGCCTGGTTCCACTGACGTGCTAGGTATTCCTGTAAGGGGCGCATCTGAAGCCTTGCATGAGGTACGATAAAGATGCAAGAGGCCATCATTCCTATGAGTTGCATGAATACCCTTGCTGGGAGGGAGTGCTGCGGTTGAAATTTGCTGCTTAGGGCTTGCACACTGGCTATCCTGGCTGGACTGGGATATGCCAGAGCTTTGGAAGTGTCTAGTGTGGCCCCTAGATACTGATGTATGTGGGAGGGCTGGAGATTTGACTTGGGGTAATTTACTGTGAATCCCAAGTTGTGTAGCAGCTGGATAGTTTGACGAGTGTGATGGACACACTGGTTGAATGACTTGGCTTTTATCAGCCAGTCGTCGAGATATGGAAAGACAAGGATTTGTTGTCTTCTTAAGTGTGCTGCTACTACCGCAAGGCACTTTGTGAACACTCTGGGTGCGGTGGTCACCCCGAATGGTAGGACTTTGAACTGATAGTGTTGTCCGTCCACTATGAACCTTAGATACTTCCTGTGAGCAGCGTGTATGGGAATGTGGAAGTAGGCGTCTTTGAGATCTAGTGTGGTAAGGAAGTCGCCTTGTTGTAGCAGTGGAAGAACCTGTTGCAGAGTGATCATATGGAAATGATCGGACTGTATATAGAGATTGAGGGGTCTGAGGTCTAGTATTGGCCTTAGGGTCCCGTCCTTTTTGGGGATTAGGAAATACAGCATCAAGGAACAGGGGTTTACTCACTGTAAGGGAACTGGTTCTATTGCATGCTTTTGAAGCAGTGAGAGAACTTCTTGTTTTAAGAGCGTAATGTGTTCTGTGGACATTGGACGCTGTTTGGGTGGAATGTTGGGTGGGTTTGCTGTGAGTTCGAGGCAGTAACCATACTGGATAATTTGTCTTACCCACTTGACTGTTGTGATGGAATCCCAGACAGGTAGGAACTGTGAGAGTCTCCCCCCGACCGGAGTGGAATGGTCTGGAGGGAGCGGAGGGAAGTCACTGTTTAGTAGCGGGGGAGGCACGAGTGTTGTTACTACCTCGGCCTCTTCCCTTGTTGTTATTTCCCCTGTATCCGCCTCTAAAATATCCTCTATTAGGGGATGTGTGAGTGGTGTTTTTATATGAAGTGGAGGCGGTGTCTGTTCCAATGTTTTTGGATGCTCCCCTATAGAAGGAGCGACGAAAGGAACCGCGTGTGGATGGAGACTGTAATGCTCCCATGGATTTAACAGTCTCCGTGTCCTTTTTCATCTTCTCTAGTATGGTGTCTACAGCAGGTCCAAAAAGGTGTTCCTGATTGAACGGTTGGTTAAGGATAGCTGTTTGAACCTCCTGTTTAAAACCTGAAATGCGTAACCAGGCATGTCGTCTAAGTAGCACACTAGTGTTAACAGACCTAGAGGCTGTGTCAGCTGCATCCAGGGCACACTTAATTGATGCGTTGGTTATGAGTTTGCCCTCCTGAATTAAATCATTTGCTTGGGTTTTGTATTGATCAGGCAAATGTTGTAATAGGGTCTCTAGTCGGTCATAGTGAGCCCTATCATACCTAGCAAGTAATGCTTGGGTGTTGGCTATGCGCCAGTGATTAGCTGCTTGAGCAGCAACTCTCTTGCCAGAGGCATCTAGCAATTTAGATATCTTATCCGGAGGTGGTGTGTCACCGGAGGTTTGAGAGTTGGCGCGTTTCCTAGCGTTAGATACCACTAGTGAGTCTAAGGGTAGCTACCCCTTGATGTAGGTGGGATCGTCAGGGGCAGGTTTATACTTTTTTGTCAATCCTGGGATTGAGAATTCTAGTCCTCACTGGGTCTTTGAATATGTCTGGGGCATGTTTAATGACCCCTTTTAGCATAGGCAGGGTTTGGACAGTCTTTTGTGACTGTTCAAAGGTGTCTAGAAGGAAGTCCTCGTCTGCAGGGTCTGAATGTATCTGGACACTGTGGTAGACAGCAGCTCTATTTAAGAGTTGTCCAAAACCAATATTGTCATCTGGGGGAGATGGTTTTGTGGGATATGGCTGGGGAGCAGGGAGGTCTGGGGGACCTATTGGGTCATCATAATCGTCCCAATCGTCCTGTGGTACGTTTGTATCGTCGTCAGGATCAGTGAAAGGGTCATTGTTGCCTCCCCCACCCCCTAAATCATCATCAACCTCATCTTGTGGTGGTGGTGAATATGGTGGAAGTCTAGGAGGCTGTGGAGGAGAGACAGGTTTAGGAGGAAGAACTGGCTCAGGAGGAAGAACAGGCTGAGAAGGAGAAACAGGAGAAGAGGGTCTTATAGGTGAAGTGGCACAGTCTTTTTTCTTTACAGGCACTGCAGGAGTGTCTGTGTCCAGCTTCCTCTTCTTGTGTGGAACAGTAGCCACATGTCCTGTTTTAGGGTCTATATGCAGTTTTTTCTGCTTGGGATCGACGGGATCCGGTCGGAAAAGTTCTTCCTGTTCTGTAACCGCTTTCGGCGCCGACTTCTTCGGGTCCGAGCGAGGTTTGGATTTCTGCTCCGAAGCCTTAGGAGTTGGTTTAAGGTCCTTTGGCTTGGCTATGGAGCCGGAAATCTTTTTCGGTTCCGAAGGTTTTGGCTTCGGAGTCGATGGTTTTTCTTTCGGCGCCGAGGTGGTCGCTGCCGACTTCTTTTTGGGAGTAGGTTGGTCTCCCGTCTTCGGTGCCGAAGGTGCCTGCGGGACACTTGTATATGGTTTGCTCGGTTCCGAGCTACCGGAAGGCTTGTCCTTTATCTTCGGAGCCGAGCCCGAGGGCGGGGCTTCTGAAGTTTGTTTTTGGTCGCGACTGGGGCCAGCAGGCGAAGTCTTGACCAGGGCCTTTGTTTTTTCTGGTGGAGTTGGGGTAGGGGCAGTTGTACTCACTCGTTGACCAGGAGTGATGTGGTCGTCTGAGTCGTCTGCTTCGGACATGATTTGCAGGTCTTCAGAATCATCCTCCGGAACATCGGGGCCTTCATTGAAGATGTCCACTGGTGCCGGAGCTGTTCTCTGCGCCATGATGTGTCATCGGGCCCGGCGATCACGGATGGTTTTCTTAGATCGAAAAGAGGCGCAGGCCTGGCAATTGTTCTCGTCGTGTTCGGGCGAGAGACACAGGTTACAGACCTTGTGATGGTCACTGTGTGGGAATTTCGCTCCACACTGGGGGCATTTTTTGAATGGAGTCCTTTCCATGAGCTGTAGGCCCGAACGGCGCCGATAGGCCCAACGGCCCGCATCGACGACTGGAATCGAGTAGGGGAGATGCGCGTTGAAGATCACGCGATCGAAAACAATACCGTCGAGTTGTAGATAGTTTGCGCGTCGAAAGGGTTTGGAAAATAACATACCGAACCGGAGCGCAAAAGTTACATCCGAACCCGATGGCGGAAAAAAACAATCTAAGGATGGAGTCGATGCCCATGCGCACTATCGTCCATGGGAGGAGTCACCTATCTCGTGACTACAAAAGACTCTTCCAAGACAACAACAAAGTGCAAGCATCCGAGCCCAACACCAGATGGCGATCTATGCACAGTGTACAATCTGCAGCTCATATGCCTCGAACCTATACGTTTTGCAGCGTGAATCTTTCTGGATTCACTATGCTGTGCATAGACTTTGTAGCGGTTTGTCCTTATTGTGGTGGCTGGGTGGAAGATGAGCTCGGGTTACTGAATATGTGCTGTAAGACCTTTTGTCCTACTTGCGCTTCCTTGTTCATTTGGATATCTACACAGTAGTGTTTAGTGAATGTGTGCACTGAAGACCATGTTGCAGCTTGGCAAATGTCTTGAATTGATGTGTTAGCTAGAAACGCAATTGTAGCTCCTTTCTTCCTTGTTGAGTGAGCATGAGCTGCTCCTTGTAACAGTTGTCCTGCTTGTTTGTGGCAGAGTTGTATGGTTTGTGCAATCCACCATGCAATGGTATTTTTGGTAACTGGTCGTCCCAAAAAACTGCTGGCAAAGGAAACAAAGAACTGCTTTGTTTTTCTGCACTCCTTTGTTCTTTCTATATAGTGCATTACTGCCCTCCTGGCATCCAGTGCGTGTAGCGCCCTTTCTGTGCTTGTGGCTGGTTTTTGGAAAAAACTAGGTATTTGGATTGTCTGATTGATGTGGAACCGTGACACCACCTTTGGCATAAAGTGTGGGTCTGTTCTCATTACTATCCTATCATTGTGTATTTGCAGGTAGAGCTCTTGAAGTGTTAGCGCTTGCAATTCACTTACTCTTCGCAGTGATGTGATAGCCACTAAGAAGGCTGTCTTTAATGTGAGCATGTGCAGTGTAGCTTTGTGAATAGGCTCAAAAGGTGCCTTCATCAATTGCGTTAGCACCACGTTGAGGTTCCATGCTGGTGCCGGCATTCTGTTTGGAGGTGCGATTCTCTTTGCTCCTTCTAGAAATCTCTTTACTACTTGGGAGGTGAAGAAACTTTTCCCCGTTTCACCTCTTGTGTAAGCCACTATCGCCGCTAAGTGCACCCTTAGGGATGTGTAGCGTAGTTTACTTTGTAGTAGATGCGTTAAGTATTTTAGTACTGTTGATTCCCTTGTGATTCTCCTTTGTAGTTTTTCCCTAATGCACCATTCGGAGAATCTTTTCCACTTTGCTACGTAGCACTTTCTTGTGGTAGGTCTTCTTGCCTCCCTGAGTACTGCCATTGTGCTTGCCGGTAGTTTGAGGTGTGCAAACTCTAGGTCTTCAGGAGCCATGCAGCTAGGCTGAGGCTCTCTGGGTGCAGCACCCTTCCCTTCTGCATTGTTAACAGGTCCCTTTTTCTTGGGAATCTGTGTGCTGGTGCTTGCGCCATCTCAACTATTTGTGAGAACCAGGACTGTCTGGCCCACTGAGGTGCTATTAGTATTAGCGACATGTTGCTGATTCTGCACTTGCTGAGTACCCTGTGTATCCGTGGTATCGGGGGAAAAGCGTCTGCAAATGTCCTTGACCAACTTATCCATAGCGCATTCCCTTGTGACCGATGGTCTGGTTGTCTGGATGCGAAGTGTTGGCATTTTGGTGTGTTGCAAATAGGTCTATTTGCGGTGTCCCCCATTTCCGGAATACTTTTTGTATTTCTTGTTGGTTGATCTCCCATTCGTGGGATGCTGACGTTTGCCTGCAGAGTCAGTCCGCTTCCACGTTCTCCTTCCCTGGGAGATGTATTGCTAGTAGGTCTATTCTTAGAGGAATGGCCCACGTCCATATTTCTTGTGCTAGCTCCGATAGTGCTACTGATTGTGTTCCACCTTGCTTGTTGATGTAGAACATGGTAGTTGTGTTGTCCGTTTGGATCAACACCCTGTTTCCGTACAGCTGCTTCTGAAAGGCTTTTAAGGCTAGGAACACAGTTTTTAGTTCTAGGTAGTTGATGTGTCTGACCGCATCTTGCTGCGACCATAGTCCCCTCACCTTGAGTTTGTTCGTGTGCGCGCCCCACCCCAGCTGGGAGGCGTCCGTTGTGATGGTTACTGTTGGAGTTGGTTGTGTGAATGATTTCCCCTGTGATGTTTTCCTCGTTCCACCACGCTATTTCCTGATGCACTGCGTTTGTGACAACCACTAGATCTTCCCAACTCCCTGTTGCCTGTGACCATTGCTGCTGTATCCATTCCTGGAATGGTCTCATGTGGAGTCGAATGTTTGGGACTAGGTGGATGCATGACGCCATCATTCCCATTAGTTTGCTCGCCGTCCTCACTGTCAGAACTTGTCCCTTGCGGTAAAGACGTGTTTCCTTTAGAAATGCCAATGTTCTCTTCCTGCTGGGGAACACTTTGGCCTGTATGGTGTTGATTAACATCTTGATCTGTTCTGGCTCGGTGGACGATTTTTCCCCAATGGATTGAGAAACCCAGTTGGTTCAGTGTTTGCACGACCTGCTGTATGTGTTGTTTGCAGTGGCTGTACGAACTTGCCTTTACGAGCCAGTCGTCGAGGTAGGGATATACGTGTATTCCTTGACTCCGTAGGTTCTCTGCTACTGCTGCTAGGCATTTTGTAAACACTCTTGGTGCGGATTTGAGCCTGAATGCCAGTACTGTGAACTGGTAGTGATTTTGGTTGATCACAAATCTTAGTAGACGTTTGTGCTTGTGGTTGATGGAAATGTGTAAGTACGCGTCATTTAAATCTATCGTTGCCATGTAATCTCCTTGTTGTATCTGTGGTATTACCTCTTGTAGGGAAGTCATTTTGAATCTTTGTGTCCTTATGAATTTGTTCAAGAACCTTAGATCTAGGATAGGTCTTAGTGTTTCGTCCACCTTTGGCACGAGGAAATAAGTGGAGTAAACCCCCTTGTTCCTTTGGTTGTGTGGTATCCTATCGCTTGTTTGTTGAGCAGTTCCTGTGCTTCTAGTCTCAAGAGCTAAAGTTCCTTTGTTGAGTGTGCCTTGTTCCTTGGTTTCCTGTTTGGAGGCTGTTTTTCTAGCTCTATACAGTATCCGTGTTGTATGATGTTTAGTATCCATCTGTCTGTTGTGATCTTCCTCCACTCCTGGAGGAATTCTCTTATTCTGCCTCCTACTGGTGTTGTGTGTTCGAGGTATTGTTTGTCGTGTAACGTCAGGTTTCTGTTTTTCTCTATGTCTTTCTGCCCCCCCCCCCCCCCGAGGTGTTGCTCGGGTGGGCATTCGTTTTATGGCGAAGTCACTTTGGGGCAGGCTGCTGCCCTCCTCTCCGTGTCTGCCCTCAGCCGTTTGAGCGCCCTCGAAAGGACTGTCCCCGGGGCTGGTACTGCCAATTCTGCTGCTGCTGCTGTCCCTGCTGCTGCTGGCCTTGGTTGTTCCCTTGATAGCTTTGTTGGAATGTTTGGTGCGATGTAGTAGGCACGTTGCCCCCTCTACCACCCGGCCTTCTTGCGGGTGTTCCCCTTCTCATCCCCCTGAACTGCAGGGCTCCCATGGACCTTGCTGTCTCGTTGTCCTTTTTGAGCTGGGTTAACTTGTCATCAACTGGTGTGCCAAACAGTTGCTCTCCGTTAAAAGGTGTGTTAAGGATGTTGTTCTGCACCTCTGGCTTGAAGCCTGAAATTCTAAGCCATGCGTGTCTTCTCTCGGTCACTCCGATCATCATTTGTCTGCTGGACGTGTCCGCAGCATTCAAGACCGATTTTAAACATGTATTCGCCATGTTTTTGCCCTCTTCTACCAGGTGAGCTGCCCTTTGTTGGTACTGATCTGGTAGGTGTTTCAGGAGTTGCGCCACTTCCTCCCAGTGCTGGTATGCGTGCCTGATCAGGGCGTTGGAGTTTGCGATGCGCCACTGAATTGCCGCACTCCGCTCCACTTTTCTCCCTACGAGGTCCATCCTTCTACTCTCCTTGTCTGGAGGTGGCCCGGCATTTGTGGGTACATTGGCCCTTTTCCTAGCCGTTGCTGTAATTATGGAATCGGCTGGCACTGACCCTTGGATGTATGCGGGGTCCTTTGAGGAATGTTTATACTTTTTCCCTGTTCTAGGGGTAACTGCTTTGCATACTGCAGGTTCTTTAAACGCATCCCTTCCCTGGTCCAGCACACTAGGGAGCATGGGCAGGAACTGGCTCCTAGTTTGTTGAGGCAGCAGAGTCTCCAGGAGGAAACATGCCTTGGGCTTCTCTTCCTCCAGTTTCACCCCATATGTCTGTGCAGCCTTTTGGACGACCATATTGTAGATCCCTAGGTCATCTGGCGGTGAAGGCCTCGAAGGGTATGTGTCAACTCCTTCTTCCGACAATTCTGCGTCGAGGTCATGCCACTAACTCTTGTGCCTCCGAGGACGTCGAGTCCCGGTAGGTCTGCTGATCCTCGTCATTTTCGCCCTCGAAATAATACAGGGCTTCTTCCTCCTGCTCCTCGACCTGTTCAGGAGTTTTCGGTGGTTCGGCGTCCTCGTCGTCTCTTTCGACTTAGAGCGCAGGCTTCGGTGGGATGGTGTATTGGCTCATCCTTTCGTCGAAGTCCTTTCTTCGCTGCAGGATGCTGGCCATTTCGGCCTCGAGCCTCTTCTTCCTTTCCATCTCGGCGGCCTCTTCGGCGTCGAGAGTTTGCGCGCTCCGCTTCGAGGTCGTCGACGTCTAAGTAGTTGTTGGCCCTTCTTTTCTCGGCGCCAAGGTGTCCTTTTCGAGGGCATCCTTCAACGACCTAGATTTTTGATGGGCTTTTGCCGTCTGGGAGTCCTTTTCGAAGGATCCGCTGGGCTGTTTGTCCTTGGGTGCCTTTGCCTTCGCCAGGTGTTTTGGCGGCAATGTTCCCTTCGAGGACTTTGCTTCACTCTTAAGATTGTCGCTCAAGGACTTAGCTTCACCCTTTCGAATGTCGCTCGGGTGTATCTGAAAGAAACACATAGTGATAGATTCCTTACCTTAGAATATCCCCAGGCGTCAGACTGGATCTGGAAAGTTTTCGTCAGCAGTACCCCTGCGCGTCGGTAGGGGCGTCGTGCGACTCTGCGTCCGTCGTTGGCGTCGTGGTTGCCGAGATGACGCCGCCCATGCGCGGTGACGTCAGTTCTTTCTTTGTCCGCACCAGCAAGCGCAGATCCGGAGGGAGCGGTACCCCTAGTCTTTTTTGACTACGTTTTTGAGATCTTTTTCTCACCTTTTTTCGAGTCGATATCGACTCCTGGTGCAGTTAGGGATGCCCGGGTTTAAATCCTGTAAGGACTGTCATCGGATGATGTCGGCGACGGACCCGCACCGCGTGTGTCTCTTCTGCCTGGGGCGCGACCACGACCCCAAGTCGTGCCCCGACTGCCGGTCCATGGCTCCGAAGTCTTTGCGGGAGCGGTCCCGAAAGCTGCTTGAAGCCCGGCAGTCGGCTCCACGCCGTGACAGGGCCCGGTCTAGAGAGAGGTCGAGGGACCGCGCGCGGAGTCACCATCGGCGATCGTCGGGATCGAAGTCTTCGCACTCGGGGTCAGGTAAGACGAAGCACAAGAAGTCAAAGAAACGTCATCGTTCTTCGACTTCCCCTCGCCGGTCGCGCGACGCGGCTGAGGGTACGGGTGGTGCCACCCCCGCGGCTCCGGCGGAGTCCATGGAGACTCCGGCCCAGATACAGGACTTCCAGTCGGCCATGGCTCACCTCTTTGGGCCGTCGGGTCCCGCTGGTGCGCCTTCGGGCCCCGCGTTTCATCGCCGGCGGCTCCGGCCCCGGCGTCGCTGTCGGCTCGGGCGCCGCAGGACACCCTTGGATCCAGGCCTGGATCCCGTTCGACGCGGATTGACCTCGTTACGCCTCCACCGACGTCGACCCCACCGGCACCGATCCTGACGCCGCCCGCTCCTCGGGACGTCGTCGACCTCAGGTTTAGCCCCGAAGTGGACGCGGCGTCGGTCCGGCGTCGGTCGATGCCGTTCGACGCAGTTTGGGGATTTCTATCCCCATGTCCCTGCTCCTTATTTTCGGCCTGTTGAACAGCCTGAGGAGCAAGGGGAGGACTGGGAGGGGTCGGACAACCCTCTCGCTGCAGCCTGCGAGTCTGAACAGGACTGGGCTGAGGAACTGGGGGAAGCCAGTGGTCTGGATACCTCACCAGACCTTGGCATGCTGTCTCCTCCTACCGTGGCTACGGAGGAGGGTGCTAGTTATGCAGTGGTGTTGCGTAGGGCGGCGGAGGCCCTACACCTCAAACCCCCTACTGTGGCCGTCAGGACTAACCTCCTGACAGAGGTTCTTCAGCCAGCAGCTACTTCTGCGGAGCCGCTGCTGCCCTTTAATGAAGCCCTTTCGGACGTTCTTTTGGGCACTTGATCCAGGCCCACCACAGGGGCTCCTGTGGATAGGAACGTGGCCCAACGCCATCACCCGGCTCCGGGTGACCCTCTTTTCCTCTCCCAACATCCCACCCCCAAGAGCTTGGTTGTCCAAGCCTCTGCTTCCCCAACCGCCTTTCCCTCCGCCCCACCGGATAGGGAATCCAAGAAGCTGGATCAGTTTGGGAAGAAGATTTTCTCTTCCACCAGCTCTGCGCTGCGGTCCGTGAACACCACATGCCTCTTGGGCCGTTATTCCCACTGCCTGTGGGATACGGTGGCGAACGTGCTGTCTCAGTGTCCGCAAGAGGACCGGCCTGCTCTCACCCAGGCTGTTGCAGAGGGGAGAGACGCAGCCAAGTTCATGATCCGTTGTGGTCTAGACACCGCCGACTCACTGGGCAGATCCATGGCAACGACGGTGGCGGTTCGTCGCCACGCCTGGTTGAGAACAACTGGATTTTCCGGGGATGTCCAAAGCACCCTTATGGACATGCCCTTTGATGGCCGTCGCCTCTTCGGCGACAAAGCGGACAGCGCGTTGGAGCGGTTTAAGGACTCACGGGCTACGGCCAAGTCCTTGGGACTCTCCGCAGTCCGCCCTCCTCCGCCTTCCGCTCCTTTCGTGGCACAGGAAGGGGCGCCCCGCAGCGTTCGCAACAGAGCCACGGGCCGGCGCAACAGTCATCCCAGCGCGGACGCGGTTTCCGCCGTGGCGGACACAGGGGCCAGCAGGAGGGTCAGACCACCACCACCATTCCCGCCACCTCTGCCTCCAAACCTTCCTAGTCCGAACTTTCAGGTCCATCACACGCCAGTGGGCGGCAGGCTCCGCCATCACCTCCCTCACTGGCGCTCCATCACTTCGGACAGGTGGGTTTTAGAGATAGTCCAAAGGGGCTACTCCCTCCCCTTCGAGACTACCCCCCCAGCCATGCCACCTCAATACCACCGCATGTCATGGGATCACTTGGTGCTTCTTCAGCAGGAAGTTGCGGCCCTCTTGGCCAAGGGGGCCATCGAGCGCGTTCCGACGCCCGAAGTAGGTTGTGGTTGTTATTCCCACTACTTTGTGGTGCCCAAGAAGGACAAAGGCCTGCGTCCTATCTTGGACCTCCGGAACGTCAATCGCTTCCTCCGCAAAGAGAAGTTCAAGATGCTCACTCTAGCTCAGGTCTTGTCTGCTCTCGACCCACAAGACTGGCTGGTGGCGTTGGACTTGCAGGACGCCTATTTCCACATCCCCGTCCTGCCAGCCCACAGGCGTTACCTACGGTTCATGGTAGGCCACGAGCACTTTCAGTTTACCGTGCTCCCCTTTGGCCTTACCAGCGCCCCTCGGGTGTTCACCAAGGTGATGGCGGTGGTCGCAGCTCATCTGCGCAGATCAGGGGTGTCAGTCTTCCCCTATCTAGACGACTGGTTGTTGAAGGCGGGCTCGCCCCAGATAGTAGTCTCCCACCTCCAGACTACGGCCGACCTCCTGCACTTGCTGGGGTTCTCCATCAATGTGCCGAAGTCACACCTGATTCCCTCCCAGAAGCTCCTCTTTATCGGAGCGGTTCTGGACACGGCGCAGTTTCGGGTCTATCCTCCCGAACAGCGAGTCCGGGACATTCGGGCTCTGATTCCCATCTTTCAGCCCTTGTCCTGGGTTTCGGTCAGAGTGACTCTGAGGCTGCTGGGCCTCATGGCCTCCTGCTGGTCAATCATGCCAGGTGGCATATGCGGGCTCTGCAGTGGGACCTGAAGTTCCAGTGGGCGCAGCATCAGGGAAACCTGTCCGATCACGTCCAGATCTCGGAGGGCACTGCACACCAATTGCAGTGGTGGCTCACGAACCGGCATTGGGTCGACGGCATATCCCTCTCCCTTCCCCAACCGGAGTTCACAGTGGTGACGGATGCGTCCCTCCTGGGATGGGGAGGCCACATGGGAGAGGCGGAGATCAGAGGCCTCTGGTCTCCGGCGGAGTCCCGGCTCCATATCAACCTTTTGGAGCTGCGGGCGATCAGGCTTGCACTGAAGGCATTCCTTCCCTCTGTCAAGGGGAGAGTAGTGCAGGTGTTCACAGACAACACCACCGCCATGTGGTACTGCAACAAACAAGGCGGGGTGGGGTCGTGGACCCTCTGTCAAGAGGCTCTGAGTCTCTGGACATGGCTGGAACATCAGGGCATGTCCCTGGTGGTTCCACACCTGGCAGGTTCTCTCAACGCCAGGGCGGACGAACTCAGCCGCAGGTGCATGCTCGATCACGAATGGCGTCTTCACTCGGAGGTGGCGCAAGGTCTCTTTCAGCAGTGGGGAGAGCCTTGGTTAGATCTATTTGTCACCGAAGAGAACGCGCAATGTCATCAGTTCTGCGCCTTGGAATTTCCAAGGCGGCACTCGCTCGGCGACACTTTTCGTCGCGAGTGGAGTTGCGGTCTGTTGTACGCCTTTCCGCCTATACCACTTCTGCCCAGAGTGCTGAAGATCAGGCGCGACCGGGCCCAAGTCATTCTTGTGGCTCCGGACAGGGCTCGAAGAGTATGGTATCCCGAGCTACTCAGTATGAGCATCGATCCCCCGATCCGACTGCCTCTTCGGGAGGATCTTCTGTCGCAGCAGCAGGGGACGGTCCTCCATCCGAATCTGTCCAGCCTCCACCTCTTTGCGTGGAGATTGAGTGGCGGCAGTTGATTCCCTTCGATTTGCCTCCTGAAGTTTGTGACGTTATTCTGGCAGCCAGGCGTCCCTCTACTAAAGTGGTATACGCCTGCAGGTGGAACAAATTTGTGGCATGGTGCACAGCAAAGGCTGTGGATCCCCTTTCTGCCCCTCTTTCTGAGGTTCTACTGTTCCTTCTTTCTTTGGCCCGGCAGGGCTCTGCTCTGGGCACTATCAAGGGCTACCTTTCTGCTATTTCGGCCTTTCTCAGGCTCCCTGATCAGCCCTCTCTTTTTAAGTCCCCTGTTGTAAATAGGTGTCTTAAAGGCATTACACTCCTATTCCTTTCGTGATGCCTCAGAGGGACTTGAATCTGGTTCTGACGTACTTGATGTGCGCTCCCTTTGAGCCACTTCACAACTGTCCTCTTCGTCTTCTGACGTTAAAGACTGCTTTCCTGGTGGCTATCACTTCCGCCAGGCGGGTGAGTGAGTGAGCTCCAGGCTCTTTCCTGTAAGCCTCCTTTCCTTTCAGTCCATCCGGACAAAGTTGTGCTCAGGCCCAGTCCTTCCCTTCTGCCAAAAGTGGTTACGGCCTTTCACATTGGGCAGACTATTACCCTGCCCACCTTTTTTCCGCCTCCGCATCCTTCCAGAGAGGAAGAGCCGCTCCACCGTCTGGACCCAAAACGTGCGCTTTCTTTTTATCTTAACCGCACACAGCAGTTCCGGGTGGATGACCAGCTTTTTGTTGGCTACGTTGGCACCAAGAAAGGTCGGGCAGTCCATAAGAGAACCATCTCCCGCTGGGTTGTCTTGTGTATCAAAGCCTGTTACTCTTTGGCTAAAAAGGAACCTCCGGTGGGGCTGCGTGCTCATTCCACCCGAGCTACTGCAGCCACTACTGCATTGGGACGTGGTGTCCCCCTGCAAGACATATGTCAGGCAGCCACGTGGGCCTCGCTGCACACGTTTACCAAACATTACTGCCTGGACAGCCAAGTCCGGAGAGACGGCTTCTTTGGCCGTTCTGTTCTCCGTGACTTTCTGGTGTGATCTTTGTTCGCAGACCCACCACCGGTGTTGGTATTGCTGGGGTATCTATTCTAAGGTAAGGAATCTATCACTATGTGTTTCTTTCAGATGCACAAGTTACTTACCTTCGGTAACGATATATCTGTAAGAAACATTAGTAGTGATAAATTCCTTACCGCCCCACCCATCCTCCCCATTCTGCGAACTGATTTCTAGGGTTAAGGTCATCCCTTTCAGGGCCCTAGTTTCAATGCACCAGTGGTCAGTATCTTGCATGGCTCTGCGTTCCTGGCGCGGAAAGTCGTGTACAGAACTGACGTCAGCGCGCGTGGGCGGCGTCCAAGTAGCGCCCGCGACGTCATCTCGGCGACCACGACGCCAACGACGGACGTGGAGCCGCACGACGCCCCTACCAACGCGCAGGGGTACTGCTGACGAAAACTTTCCGGATCCAGTCTGACGCCTGGGGATATTCTAAGGTAAGGAATCTATCACTACTAATGTTTCTTACAGATATATCGTTACCGAAGGTAAGTAACTTGTGCTTCGGGGTCGACTACTCCCTTACCTCCTTCGACGTCTTCTTTTGGACCTCGACGACTGTGCAGTCCTCCGGTACTTCGGCAATGTTGTCCTCCTCTCTACTGGAGAGGCCCAAGTCTCGGAGCGATGGAGGTGGCCCCTGCCCCTGCATGGTGTGGTTCGCCCTTCTCTGCCTCTCCCTTACTCTGAGGGTCTTGGGTGTGAACGCCGAGCACGCGTTGCAGTCCTCGCTGTTGTGGTCGAGCGGCAGGCAGAGGTCCTTCTGGGCGTATTTGTGGTGACAATTGGTGCAAAACTTGAAAGGTGTTTTGTCCATTGCGGTGCTCAGGGGGCCCCCTGCGACTGCATTCTCCGTTGAACGTCGAGGTCTTGGTCGAAAACCTCCTTCGTCGTCCCGGTTACCTGACCTGTAGTCAGGTGTGCTGAAAACTTTGATTTTCGTCGTTTTTCTTCTCTTCCGTCGATTTTTCCTCCAAAAAACTCTGGAACTCTTCGGAACGATCCAGACCCAACGTCGGAAAAAAGAATCTTAAGATGGCGACCAAAGGTGGGAGCTTCCGGAGGAAGCGCGTCGACATCACGAAGGACACCAAATGGTGGTATGTCGACACCCACCTGGGCCACGAAAAAAAAAAAAGAAGAAATACTACAATTCCGGACCCAACCACTAGATGGCGGAATAATGCACAGCATAGTGAATCCAGAAAGATTCATGCTGCAAAACTTCAACTACTTCACAAGTAGACAATACATGTTCAGGTGAGTCATAGTCGATATGAAGCATTGTCACTACTTCTCAATTTATGTTATTTATTAATCCTATATATTTTTTTTAGTGTTACACACTCCATATAGGGTTCTTGCAACAAACAGCCTGTATTATCAGAAAATAGCCTACAAATACAAGAAGAAATAAACAGTGGCACATCATGTAGGTGGAAAAGCAATGTACATTGAGTGATCTTTAGGTCAAAGACGTCGCCTAGTCTTGAGGAAAAGAAAAATCAACATGGTTTCAGGTTCCTTTGGAACATGGTGACTTGGTACCTCTGGTAAACAATTCAGCAGGTAGAAATTAATTCCTTAAGGCACAAAAACCATTACTAATCCATTCAGAAATGAACAGTTATGCACAGCAGGACTTGAAGAAGGTGGGACTAAATCAACCCTGTCTGACAGCAGCTTTTGGTAACCAGTGAATTGAGGAAAACTAAAGGCATAAGAAAACTTACGCTGGTTATGTACGCTATGACAACACATTTGCGCTATGTGGTTGTATTTATATTTAAACAAATCTGTAAATTAAAACCATAAAAACGAAATTTTAAAAAACACACCACCATACAACTGATGGCCATAGTCAGCATTTGTTTACAAATTACCCTTTGTATTTCTTACAATTCAAGCAAATGTGGAGAGCATGGCTTACAACCCCACATTCACTTACCCACAAAACCATTCAAAATCTCAGGCATGCACTATTGACTAAGATTTTTAAAATTCTGATGAATCTCTCAATTGTGGCATCTATTCCACACAATCTTGTTTATGCATTTTTGTGCCCAATCTCAGCATCCCTAGCTTGTATTAAGTTATACAGGAACTGTGATTTGTAAAAGGCATCTTAAAAATTAAAAAAAGAAACAAATATCAGCAGCTACTCACCTGGGGGATGTTGACAAGTAGGCTCGTATTAGGCACATTAGCAACCCGGATAAGACCCTGCTGGATAATTCGCTGACCCTGAATTTGTACACTTGGTACAGATGCCCGAGGTGCTAACAGCAGAGGAGGGGGGCCCGTGCTGGAGTGCTGTCGGATACTGGGGATCTGTTGCTGTGAGACAGAGATTGGCTGCTTCCAAAGGGCAACAAATAGTGAAAAAACAGGAGAAAAAACCAAAATAGTGCAATTAGCCAACCCAAAATTTACTTAATGCAGACAGGATTACAAGCAATGTCATAAATGCTATGAGAAAACCACAGAAAACGAAGTATACACATTAAAAAAATGACACTCAATGGTCAGTGAAGCTTTTTAATTGCCTGCTTGTGAAGACTAAGGAGTCACCAATTCTCTGACTCACCAGTACATGAAATGCTTCAATTACTTTATCTCTGTATTGATGCATATTGGTAACAAACCAGGTTCTTATTTTTCTGACACCATGGTGATAGATTTTGCTGGCTAGCAAACCAGTTTGAGTTGAGGTATGATTTAGCTTTCCCATGTGTTGGGTTGTCTACTTAAAATCCTTTTCAAAGATGTGCAACTTTGGGATTTCATGACCTATTAATGAAGCAATTGTGCCTTCTCCAGCATTAGATCTATCTTTCATAGATGCAGTCGTCCGACTGGAAACCTGTAATCAATGCTAGCACAGCAGTTTACCATTACACTTAATAGCACTGAAAAAAGCCTAAGACTACAGACCAAACCAGTCCACCTCATTATGTGACCCAAACTTCAGGACTCGCAGCACTGCCTTCGACAGAGGCCAGATTTTCTACTATATGTTCAGTGATATGAAATCCTTTATAACTGTCTCCATTTGATTTTTTCAGGTGGTTTTCGCATAGATTTCCAATTTCTACAGCTTCAGCTGTAATTTCTAGTAGCAAGGCAGTATTTTGCCCTGTTTTTGTCACTGGATGTTTTATTCCTTTGCAATGGCAAAGACCGTTTAGGGTCAAACTTCTGATCAGCCGTTGAAAAACAGGCAGAAAAGGATAGCCACCCTAGATGCAGAAAACAAAGAGGTGAGGGTTGCCAAGTCTAAAGTTGCTACAGAAAAAGGAATATGTTACTTACCCTGTAGACATCTACTCGCAGCATGTAGCACCATAGATTCATATGCTTAGCATTATCCGGCCATCTAGTGTTGAAAACGGACGATTACCAGTTTATTTTTTCTTTGAATAAGTCTGAGTCACAAGATTGGATTGGATTGGACTCCTCCGGAGTGTATTGAGCATATTGCTCGGCTGCTTTAAGATTATTTTTGGCTCATTGGGTGAGCGTTCGAAAAAGGAGCAATAAAGTGACAGAATAAAGAAACATGCGTGTAATTGTTAATGTGTAAAATTAGGTTTATAAATATTAAGTAATGCAACCCAAAGCTTCAGGGGAGGAGGGTGGTTGCATATGAATCCACGGCACTACACGCTATGAATAAATGCTTACAGGGTAAGAATATTCCATTTGTAGCATGTGTTGGCCATAGATACATATGCTTAGCATCGAATGCAAAGCAGAGCTCCCCTTTGCGGTGGCTAGCGATTGGTTGAAGTACTTGTTTGGAATAATGTTTTAAGTACAGCTTGACCCACTCTTGCTTGTTGATGAGTAAATACATCAACACAGTAGTGCTTAGTACAGGTATGTGGGTTATTCCATGTTGCTGCTTTACAAATATACTCTAAAGGGATATTTCTTAGGAAAGCCATAGCGGCTTCTTGTTTACGTGTGGAATAAGCTCTTGGTGGTATTGTAAGCACCTTTTTGGCTTTTTGATAACATGTCAATGCATCCGACTATCCATGTAGCAATTCCTGCTTTGGATATTGGTGCCCCCTGGTGAGGTTTGTTAAAAGCAGCAAAAAGCTGTTGTGCCTTTCGAAAAGATTTTGTTCTGTCAATGTGGAACATGATAGCCCTTTTAACATCAAATGTATGTAGGGCTCGCTCTGCTACTGTGTCTGGTTTAGAAAAAAACACTTGTAGCTCTATGGTTTGACTTGTCTGAAAGGCTGAGACTGCTTTAGGTAGAAATTTTGGATTCTCCAGTATTGGATCTTTCATAGATTCACATGCTTGAATTATCCCCGGAGTGGGAGTCCCACGTTATCATTATAAAAGCAGTAAATACTATAACCATAGTCTACAATGCAATGCACAGTCACTGCAATAGCTTATCTACATTCCTTTGTAAAAAATAAAAAATAAAAAATAAAATAAACTTAAGCAATAACCAATCAGGCGACAGCACCCTGTAGAACACTCCCAAGAGAGGCTGAGTTCCTCATATTTTCTACTGCATGTCGTGTGACAGGGATGCTCCTGGAGCTCTACTCAGTTTTTTCCTTCATTCTTCTGTTCTATATATTCTCCATTTCCAGCAAACCATGTCGGATTCTTCTAAGAAGGGACTCTTCAGATGGTGTGGGTCTTGTGGTAATAAGAGACTTCATGCAGAAGATCCCCATAAAGACTGCATATATTGTTTGTATCCTCAGCATAAAGTTAAGGACTGCAAAATGTGTTGAGCCTTTCCAACCAAAACCCTAAGACAGAGAGGGTAGGCTGCTGATGTGGTTACAGAGACAAGAAAATAAATCCGATGTCTGAGGATGAGGATAGTAATACCTCTCAACTCTCTGGAAAAACATAATAGGAGGAAGAGGTCACAGTAATCTCCTAAAGGCCATAAAAAAGCTTCCAAAAAGTCACATGGCTCTGCTAGCTCCTCACAAAAAGGAAAGCGTTTATTTCCTACTGAGGAAAAATCCAGTCCTTCAACTTCATTGGTCTCAAACCATGAAAAATCCTCTTCAGAACACTCAATAGTGAAGATTCAGATCACAAAAAAAAACCTCATCGTCGACGGCACCGTCTTCGAAATCACCGTTGATGCAAAAGGCACCATTGGGGCGTATTTCCCCTTCATCTTTGTCAACGATCTTGTCGTTGAAAAAAACCAGTTGATGAAGGGCACAAATTCGACAAAGGCTGCAACGTCGACGACGGCTCTACCGACGATGCCTTTACCGTCGGCGAAGGTACCTTCACTGCCGGTGAGCTCCTCGTCGATGACCCCTACGCCGTCGAAGAAAACTTCCTCGTCGACAACACCTACACCGTCGACAACCACTTACTCGTCAACGACTACCACAACGGCTACGACTATGTGCATCTATGGAGACAACCTCATCGTCAGTTCCCATCATGTCATCGTCTGCGGCACAATCACCGCCACAGTCAGCGAAATAGACGCCGCCAATTTCACTCAACATATAAAAACCTTCAACACTGCAATTTACTCCTCTTTATCTGTCGTCGTTCTCGACGACAACACCGCCAACAAAGCGTTTTCTTCAGAACCCTTCAATAGTTTCACCTTTGCCTCAAACTACTTTCTTAGAAGAGTCAGATGATATTGGCTGTTTGGCCCCGCACATAGTCCTTCACAACTTCATGTAAAATATCAAGATGATGATGATGAATATGAGAACTATTATCCACAGGAGTTTTATCACCAGCACGGTTCTGCCGAAACCATACAATATATGAAAGCTGCTCATGAGACCGTGAGTTACCTTCCTGTAGCATTGGTGAACAAGTTACTTACCTTCGGTAACGATATATCTGTAAGAAACATTAGTTAGTTATACATTCCTTACCTTAGAATTAACCCCAGGCGTCAGACTGGATCCGGAAAGTTTTTTTTCCGTCAGCAGTACCTCTGCGCGTCGGAAGGTGGCGTCGGTCGGCTCCGCGTCAGTCGTCGGCGTCGTGGTCGCCGGGATGACGTCGCGGCAGCTACTTAAGACGCCGCCCTTGCGCGCGGACGTCAGTTCTGTACACGACTTTCCGCACCAGAAACGCAGAGCCATGCAAGAAACGGACCACTGGTGCACAAAACTAGGGCCCTGAAAGGATGTTCTTAACCCTAGAAATCAGTTCGCAGAACGGGGAGGATGGGTGGGGCGGTAAGGAATCTATAACTAACTGTTTCTTACAGATATATCGTTACTGAAGGTAAGTAACTTGTTCATCTGAAAGAAACACGTAGTGATAGATTCCTTACCTTAGAATAGATACCCCAGCAATACCAACCCCGGTGGTGGGTCTGCGAACCAAGATCACACCAGAAAGTCCTGGAGAACAGAACGGCCAAAGAAGCCATCTCTCCGGACTTGGCTGTCCAGGCAGTAGTGTTTCGTAAACGTGTGCAGCGATGCCCATGTGGCTGCCTGACAGATGTCATTTAGAGGAACTCCTCTTCCCAAGGCAGTAGTGGCTGCCGTCGCCCTGGTTGAATGGGCGCGTAGCCCAACCGGAGGCTCCTTTTTAGCCAGAGAATATCATGCCTTAATACACAAAATGGACCCATCGAGAAATGGTGCGTTTGTGTACAGCCCGACCTTTCTTGGCGCCCACGTAGGCAACAAAGAGTTGGTCATCCACCCGGAACTGTTTTGTGCGATCCAGATAGAAAGAGAACGCACGTTTTGGGTCCAGACGGTGGAGCCTCTCTTCCTCCTTCGAAGGATGCGGAAAGAAAGTGGGCAAAGTAATGGTCTGCCCGACATGAAAGGCAGTGACCACCTTAGGAAGGAAGGATGGACAGGTCCTGAGAACCACCTTGTCCGGATGGACAGACAGGAAAGGAGGTTTGGAAGAAAGAGCCTGGAGCTCATCACCCTTCTAGCAGAAGTGATGGCTACCAGGAAAGCAGTCTTAAGAGTCAAGAGTCTTAAAGGACAGTTATGTAGCGACTCAATGGGAGCGCACATTAAATAGGTAAGAACAAGATTCAAGTCCCACTGAGGCATAACGAAGGGGATTGGAGGAAAGAGATGCGTTAAGCCTTTCAAGGAACGGTTAACTACCGGGGACTTGAAAAGAGAAGGCTGATCCGGCAGCCGAAGGAAGGCAGAGATGGCAGAAAGATAGCCCTTGATAGTGCCCAGAGCAGAGCCCTGCAGCGCTAAAGAAAGAAGGAACAAGAGAACTTCAGAAAGAGGGGCTGAAAGGGGATCCACAGCCTTTGCTGTGCACCATGCCACAAACTTGTTCCACCGGCAGGTGTATACAGTCTTAGTGGAGGGACGCCTGGCTGCCAAGATTACGTCAGACTTCGGGAGGCAGGTCGAAAGACGTCAACTGCCGCCGCTCAATCTCCACGCAAGGAGGTGGAGACTGGACAGGTTCGGGTGGAGGACCGTCCGCTGCTGCTGCCACAGAAGATCCTGCCGAAGAGGCAGTCTGATCGGAGGATCAATGGCCATGTTGAGCAGCTCGGGATACCAGACTCTTCATGCCCAATCCGGAGCCACAAGAATGACTTGGGCCCGGTCGCACCTGATCTTCTTCAGCACTCTGGGCAGAAGTGGTATAGGCGAAAAGGCGTACAACAGACCGCAACTCCACTCGCGATGAAAAGCGTCGCCTAGCGAGTGCCGCCTTGGAAATTCCAACGCGCAGAATTGCTGACATTGCGCGTTCTCTTCTGTGGCGAATAGATCTAACCAAGGCTCTCCCCACTGTCGAAAGAGACCTTGCGCCACCTCAGAGTGAAGACGCCATTCGTGATCCATCATACACCTGCGACGGAGTTCGTCCTCCCTGACGTTCAGAGAACCTGCCAGGTGTTGAACCACCAGGGATATGCCCCGATGTTCCAGCCACGTCCAGAGGCGAAGGGCCTCTTAACATAGGGTCCACGACCCCACCCCGCCCTGTTTGTTGCAGTACCACATGGCGGTGGTGTTGTCCGTGAACACCTGCACTACTCTTCCCCGGACAGAGGGAAGGAATGCTTTCAGTGCAAGACGAATCGCCCGGAGCTCCAGAAGGTTGATGTGAAGCCCGGACTCCGCCGGAGACCAGAGGCCTCTGATCTCCGCCTCTCCCATGTTGCCGCCCCGTCCCAGAAGGGATGCGTCCGTTCCACAGTGTGGTCTGGTTGGGGAAGGGAGAGGGATCTACCATGGACCCAATCCGGGTTCGTGAGCCACCACTGCAGTTGTGGTGCAGTGCCCTCCGAGATCTGGACGCAGTCGGACAGATTCCCCCGATGCTGCGCCCACTGGAACTTCAGGTCCCACTGCAGAGCCCGCATATGCCACCTGGCATGCTCGACCAGCAGGAGGCCATGAGGCCCAGCAGCCTCAGAGTCATTCTGACCGAAACCCGGATAGAGGCTGAAAGATCGGAATCATAGCCTGAATATCCTGGACTTGCTTCGGGAGGATAGACCCGAAACCGCGTCGTGTCCAGAACCGCTCCGATGAAGAGGAGCTTTTGAGAGGGAATCAGGTGCGACTTCGGCACATTCATGGAGAACCCCAGCGAATGCAAGAGGTAGGCCGTAGTCTGGAGATGGGTGACAGCTGCCTGGGGCGAGCCCGCCTTTAACAGCCAGTCGTCGAGATAGGGGAAGACTAAAACCCCTGATCTGCGCAGATGAGCTGCGACCACCGCCATCACTTTCGTGAACACCCGAGGGGCGCTGGTAAGGCCAAAGGGGAGCACGGTAAATTGAAAATGCTCGTGGCCTACCGTGAACCGTAGGTAACGCCGGTGGGACGGCAGGACGGGGATGTGAAAACAAGCGTCCTGCAAGTCCAACGCTACCATCCATTCTTCCGGGTCAAGGGCAGACAAGACCTGAGCCAGCGTCAACATTTTGAACTTCTCCTTCCGGAGGAAGCGATTGACGTCCCGGAGGTCCAAGATAGGACAGGAACGCGCTCGATGGCTCCCTTGGCCAAGAGAGCCGTGACTTCCTGTTGGAGAAGGCCCAGATGATCCTCCGACTTACAATGGTACTGAGGTGGCATGGCTGGAGGAGTAGCCTCGAAGGGGAGGGAGTAGCCCCTTCGGACTATCTGCAAAGCCCACCTGTCCGACGTGATGGTGCACCAGTGGGGGAGGTGATGGCGAATCCTGCCGCCCACTGGCGTTTGATGGGCCTGAAAGGTCGGACTAGGAGGGTTTGGAGGCTGCTGCAGAGGGGGGGTTAGTGGACTGGCCCGTCCGCTGGCCCCCAGAACCACGACGGTTGTTCCCACGTCCCCGGCCGCGCGAAGGTTGGGTAACTTGCTGCGGCCTGTGGCTCTGGGTGGGACGTAGCGGGGCACCCCTTCCGTAGCCACGAAAGGGGCGAAAAGCAGACTGCGCAGGGCGGGTGGAGAGGCCCAAGGACTTGGCCGTAGCCCATGAGTCCTAAAAACGCTCTAGAGCGTTGTCTGCTTTGTCGCCAAAAAGGCGACGGCCATCAAAGGGAATGTCCATCAAGGTGTTCTGGACATCCCCTGAAAAGCCAGTGGACCTCATCCAGGCGTAGCGACGAAGCGCTACCGACGTGGAAATAGTTCTGCCCAGAGAGTCGGAGGTGTCCAGTCCACAACGTATTGTAAACTTTGCTACATCCCTCCCGGCGGCAACAGCCTGGGAGAGCACTGCCCGGGCCTCCTCCGGACACTGAGGCAGCACCTGCGCCACCGTATCCCACACCGAGTGGGAATAACGGCCCAAGAGACATGCGGTGTTTACGGACCGCAGTCCTAAGCTGGCGGAAGAGAATATTTTCTTGCCAAGGTGGTCCAGCTTCTTGGATTCCCTTTCCGGTGGAGCAGTAGGGAAGGCACCTTTGGAAGTGGAGGCTTGGACTACCAAGCTTTCCGGGGTGGGGTGTTGGGAGAGGAAAGTGGGGTCGCCCGGAGCCGGGCGGTGGCGTTGGGCAATCATCCTGTACACGGGAGCCCCCGTGTTGGGCCTGGACCACGTGTCCAAAAGGACATCGGTGAGGGCCTCATTAAATGGCAGCAGGGGCTCCGAAGAGCTCCCCACCGGTTGAAACACCTCTGTCAGGAGGTTAGTCCTGACCGCCACCGTAGGAAGCTCGAGGCACAAGTTACTAACTTGTGTAACGATATATCTGTAAGAGACAGTAGTTAGTGACAGATTCCTTACCTTAGAATATCCCCAGGAGTCAGGCTGGATCCGGAAAGTTTTTTTACGTAGCAGTACCCTTGCGCGTCGGTAGGCGGCGTGCGGCTCCGCGTCCGGCGTCGTGGTCGCCGGGATGACGTCGCGGGCAGTACTTAGGCGCCGCCCCTGCGCGCTGACGTCAGTTCTGTACACGACTTTCCGCGCCAGCAACGCAGAGCCATGCAAGAAGCTGACATAGGTGTCTGAAAAATACTAGGGCCCTGAAAGGGATGTCCTTAACCCTAGAAATCAGTTTGCAGAACGGGAGGATGGGTGGGCGGTAGGAATCTGTCACTAACTACTGTCTCTTACAGATATATCGTTACACAAGTTAGTAACTTGTGCATCTGAAAGAGACACGTTAGTGACAGATTCCTTACCTTAGAATAGATACCCCAGCAATACCAACCCCGGTGGTGGGTCTGCGAACAAAGATCAGACAAGGAAGTCCTGGAGGACAGAACGGCCAAAGAAGCAGTCCCTCCGGACCCGACTGTCAAGGCAGTAATGCTTCGTAAACGTGTGCAGCGAGGCCCACGTAGCTGCCTGACAGATATACCGCAGCGGACCACCGCAGCCCAAAGCCGTGGTAGCAGCCTTTGCCCTGGTGGAATGGGCACGCAGCCCAACAGGAGGCTCCTTCTTAGCCAAAGAATAGCAGGCTTTGATACACAAGGTTACCCAGCGGGAGATGGTTCTCTTGTGCACCGCCCGACCTTTTTTGGCGCCCACGTAGCCAACAAAGAGCTGGTCATCCACCCGGAAATGGCGTGTGCGGTCGATGTAAAAGGAAAGCGCACGTTTTGGGTCCAGACGGTGGAGCCTCTCTTCCTCTCTGGAAGGATGCGGAGGCAGAAAGAAGGTGGGCAAAGTGATGGTCTGCCCAATGTGGAAGGCAGTAACCACCTTTGGCAAGAAGGACGGACGGGTCCTAAGAACAAGCTTGTCTGGATGGACAGACAGAAAGGGAGGTTTGCAAGATAGAGCCTGGAGCTCACTCACCCGCCGAGCGGAGGTGATGGCCACCAGAAAGGCTGTCTTCAGAGTCAGAAGACGAAGAGGACAGTTATGTAGAGGCTCAAAGGGAGCGCACATTAAAAAGGTAAGAACCAAGTTTAAGTCCCACTGAGGCATCACAATCGGAAGAGGTGTGTAATGCCTTTTAGAAACCTGTTAACAACAGGGGACTTGAAAAGGGAGGGCTGATCAGGAAGCCTGAGGAAGGCCGAGATGGCACAAAGATAGCCCTTGATGGTACCCAGGGCAGAACCCTGTTGGGCCAGGGAAAGAAGGAACAGGAGAACCTCAGAGAGAGGGGCAGAAAGGGGATTCACAGCTTTTGCTGTGCACCATGCCACAAACTTGTTCCACCTGCAGGCGTATACCACCTTAGTGGAGGGACGCCTGGCTGCCAGAATCACATCACAAACTTCGGGAGGCAAGTCGAAAGGAATCAACTGCCGCCGCTCAATCTCCACGCAAGCAGGTGGAGGCTGGACAGGTTCGGGTGGAGGACCGTCCCCTGCTGCTGCGACAGAAGATCCTCCCGAAGAGGCAGACGGATCGGGGATCTACGTTCATACTGAGTAGCTCGGGATACCAAACTCTTCGAGCCCAGTCCGGAGCCACAAGAATGACTTGGGCCCGGTCGTGCCGAATCTTCTTCAACACTCTGGGTAGAAGTGGTATAGGCGGAAAGGCGTACAACAGACCGCAACTCCACTCGTGACGAAAAGCGTCGCCGAGCGAGTGCCGCCTTGGAAATTCCAACGCGCAGAACTGATGACATTGCGCGTTCTCTTCGGTGGCGAATAGATCTAACCAAGGCTCTCCCCATTGTAGAAAGAGTCCTTGCGCCACTTCCGAGTGAAGACGCCATTCGTGATCCATCATGCACCTGCGGCTGAGTTCGTCCGCCCTGGCGTTCAGGGAACCTGCCAGGTGTTGAACCATCAGGAACATGCCCTGATGTTCCAGCCATGTCCAGAGGCGCAGAGCCTCCTGACAAAGGGTCCACGACCCCACCCCGCCTTGTTTGTTGCAGTACCACATGGCGGTGGTGTTGTCTGTGAACACCTGCACTACCTTCCCTTTGACAGAGGGAAGGAATGCCTTGAGTGCAAGTCGGATCGCCCGGATCTCCAGAAGGTTGATATGGAGCCGGGACTCCGCCCCAGAAGGGACGCGTCCGTCACAACTGTGTGCTCTGGCTGGGGAAGGGAGAGGGATCTGCCCATGACCCATTGCCGGTTCGAGAGCCACCACTGCAACTGTTTTGCAGTCCCCTCCGAGATCTGGACGTGATCGGACAGGTTGCCCTGGTGCTGCGCCCACTGGAACTTCAGGTCCCACTGCAGAGCCCGCATATGCCATCTGGCATGAGTGACCAGCAGGAGGCCATGAGGCCCAGCAGCCTCAGGGTCATCCGTACCGAAACCCAGGATAAAGGCTGAAAGATCGGAATCATAGCCTGAATATCCCGGACTCGCCGTTCGGGAGGATAGGCCCGAAACTGCGTCGTGTCCAGAACTGCTCCGATGAAAAGGAGCTGTGGAGAAGGAATCCGATGCGACTTTGGCACATTGATGGAGAACCCCAGCGAGTGCAGGAGTTCGGCCGTAGTCTGGAGGTGGGAAACTACTGCCTGGGACGAGCCCGCCTTCAGCAGCCAGTCGTCGAGGTAGGGGAAGACTGGAACCCCTGCCCGGCACAGATGAGCTGCGACCACCGCCATCACTTTCGTGAACACCCGAGGGGCACTTGTAAGGCCAAAGGGGAGCACGGTGAACTGAAAATGCTCGAAGGCCTACCGTGAACCGCAGGTAACGCCGGTGGGCCGGCAGGACGGGGATGTGAAAATAAGTGTCCTGCAAGTCCAACGCTACCAACCAGTCTCCAGGGTCGAGGGCAGTCAAGACCTGAGCTAGGGTGAGCATCTTGAACTTCTCCTTCCGGAGGAAGCGATTGACGTTCCGGAGGTCCAAGATAGGACGCATGTCCTCCTTGTCCTTTTTGGGCACCAGGAAGTAGTGGGAGTAGCAACCACGACCTACTTCTGGAGTCGGAACATGCTCGATGGCCCTCTTGGCCAAGAGGGCCGTGACTTCCTTCTGTAGAAGTACCGAGTGATCCCCTGACATGCGGTGGAATTGAGGTGGCATGGCTGGGGGGGTGGTCTCGAAGGGGAGGGAGTAGCCCCTTCGGACAATGTCCAAGACCCACCTGTCCGAGGTGATGGGACGCCAGTGGTGAAGGTGATGGCAAACCCTGCCCCCTACTGGCGTGCCGTGCACCGGAAAGGAGGGACTAGGAGGGCTTGGAGGCCGCGGACGGGTTGGAGGTGGTGGCCTGACCCGCACGCTGGTTGCCCGAAACGCCACGGCGGTATCCACGTCCTCGGCCACGCGTAGACACTTGCTGTGCGGGCCGGTGGCTGGGCATCTGACGTGACTGGGCGCCCCTTCCGTGGCCACGAAAGGGGCGAAAAGCAGAGCTGAGCGGAGGGCGTACAACAGAAAGGCCCAGGGACTTGGCCGTAGCCCGTGAGTCCTTAAACCGCTCCAGGGCATGGTCTGCCTTTGAACCAAAAAGACCGACTCCATCAAAGGGCATGTCCACGAGTGTATTCTGGACATCACCCGAGAAACCAGTTGTCCTCAGCCAGGCGTGGCGACGGAGCGCCACCGTCGTAGCAAGCGATCTGCCCAGCGAGTCGGCGGTATCAAGACCACAACGGATGGTGTATTTAGCCGCATCTCGCCCTTCCGCAATGGCGCGGGTAAGCAGTGTCTGGACCTCCTCAGAACACTGCGGCAAAACAGCCGCCACCGAATCCCACAGGGAGTGGGTATATCGGTGTTGACGGACCGCAAGCCAGCACTGGAGGAAGAAAAAGGCTTCTTCCCAAATTGGTCCAGGCGTTTGGATTCCCTATCCGGAGGGGCGGTAGGGAAGGCGGTTTGGGAGGCAGAGGCTTGGACAACCAAGCTCTCAGGGGTGGGATGGGATGTTGGGAGAGAAACAGGGGGTCGCCCGGAGCAGGGCGATGGCGTCGGGCCACGTTCCTATCCACAGGAGCCCCTGTGGTGGGTTTGGACCAGGTACCCAAAAGAACGTCAGTGAGTGCATCATTAAACGGCAGCACAGTCTCCGAAGAGGAAGCCGCCGGCTGAAGCACTTCTGTCAGGAGGTTAGTCCTGACGGCCACAGTAGGCAACTGGAGATGTAAGGCTCCAGCAGCTCTATGCAAAACACCGTTGCAAAATTAGCCCCCTCCTCCATAGCCACGGGAGGAGACAGCATGCCAGTGTCAGGGGAGGTGTCTAGACCACTGGCACCCCCAAGTTCCTCAACCCAGTCCGGGTCAAACTCACACTGTTGCGTGAGAGGGTCCTCAGACCCCTCCCAGCTCTCCTGGTCCTCCTCTTGTTCAAAATATGGAGGAGGAGGGACATTTGGGACCCAAGGTCTCATCGGCGCCGGAACCGGCGTCGGGCGACGTCGGTCCGGCTCCATGTCCGGAACCGGGGAACGACGTCGTCCGGAGCCCCGGACGGCGTCAGGAACGGCACCGGGGACATCGGCGTCGGTGGAGGCGTGGTTAGGTCAACCGGCGCCGATGTGGGTTGCGGCACCACCGGAGCCGGGATCGAGGCCGGGGCCGGAGCGGAGGCCGGGATGAAGGCTGGTGGGACAGGCGGCGCCGGGACCGGAGTCGACGGGGCAACCCCATCAGGGCCCGCGGGGCCCGAAGGCGTACCGGAGGGACCTGAAGGCCCGAAGAGGTGGGCCATGGCCGACAGGAATTCCTGTATTTCGGCCTGAGTCGCCCCCGACCCCGGAAAGAACGGGTAATTCGGGGGTGGCTTTACAGGCATGTCCGGGGCCTCGGGGACGGTGCAGACTGGGGCCTCAGCCGAGTCGCGAGACCGGCGAGGCGAAGTCTTAGAGCGATGACGCCGCTTAGACTTCTTGTGCTTCGACTTACCGGAGGAGCGCGAAGACTTGGATTCCGACGACTTGGCCCCAGCCCTACCGGCCTGTCAAACCTCGAACCTGCTCCTGCTAAACCCCGGCCTCTTCAGTGGTCAGCAACCTCGAAAACCCCGGAGGACCTGACTGCCTTGCTCAACTAAAAGACTGGGACTCCCACGAGCAGTGGTTCTGCTCAAACATCGGCAACCCCAGGCCCCGGCCTGAGACCGCGGATCCTGCCCACTCTGCACCCGCCGAGCTCGGCCCGAGCCAAAGTGGACAAAGACCACGAGGACGTCCCCCCGGCGACTGTGACCAAGAATCTAGCACCCAAGGACTCACCTTGATGCTCCTGACGATGCCTGCAGCCTCAACACCAGGGACCCCTCCAACCGCGACCAGCAGAGGGTAAGATTTCCTGACGCCTAAAGATACCCCTGCACCCCGCGCCCACGGCCCCCTGTGCCCAACTCCTGGGTGTCTACCCCTCCTACAGCATCCCAACTTACCTCTCGAAGTGGTGGTCGCACCTGAAGAATCACCGTCCCAGAGTTTGCAGCCTTTGTTCGTCTTGCAGCTTTCCCATTGAAATCCATTGGGCGCCCGACGGCCCAAAAGCCCACTGCACCCGGCCGCCCCAGTGCCACTGAGGGTGCACCAACTACCCTGTTCGACTTCCCCACTTGCCCTGAGTAAGTGACCAGGAGCTTTGCTCCCACAGCCGAGTGGCCTGCCAGCCAGCAGCCACCAACCAAAGGCCCCCCGCCCGCCATAGGCTAACGTTGGGCCTACTCTCTCTGCACCCGGCCGCCCCTGTGCCGCTGAGGGTGTAACAACAGTACAAACCTGAACCTGGGAGACCCCTGAGTCTTGCCCCAGAACCTTAACTCTGCCAGCCGAGTACTTACCTGAAAGTCGATAACTTGCATTTTCTCCATAGGGAAACATTGACTGGTTTTCACTTGGAAATTCTTCTAAGTGTCGAGTTTTGAAACTTTGAAATATTCACTAAAAATCGTCCGAATATCAAAAACGAAATTACTCACCTGTTCTCAGGAGAGATCCCAGTGCTGGATATAGGTGCCCAGCCCTGATTAGAAAAAGTGATTAAAACTGTGATTTTCCGATAACTTGATTTTCCTCCATAGGATAACATTGCCAGGTTTTTGCCAGAAATTCTTCTAAGTGTCGATTTTTGCAACATACAAATATTCCTTAAAAATCGCCTGTGTAACAAACGATTTCTTTCAACTATTTACAGGAAATGCACCAGGGCTGAATCCAGGATCCAGCCCTGAGTAAGAAAAACGTTCGTAAAGTAATTCTATTGCAGTTTACTTGAAAGTCCCATTTAGCTCAATGTTATAGATACCAAGTATTGTTGCCTATTGCAACCCCTGTACTATATTGCATTTAAAGTCTATTGTTCATTCAAAGTATTCAAACAGCATCTTATCTTGAGAAAGTATTTTATGCAAACCTGTGGTTCTAAAATAAAACAGTATATTTTTTTATACAAAACAATTGGCCTAGAGTTCAGTTCTTGAGTGTGTGGATTCATTTGCTGACTGAGTGTGTACATCAAATGCTTTACACTGTCCTCTGATACTGCCTTACTGCTCGACCAAGCTACCACTCGACCAAGCTAACTTTAACCTCTGCCAAACCTCTGGAGACCCTTGGACCCTATACACACTGTACCTCACTTTTGTGCAGTATATATAGAGCCAGTTTCTTACAGTGATAGATTCCTTACCTTAGAATATCCCCAGGAGTCAGTCTGGATCCGGAAAGTTTTAGTCAGCAGTACCCCTGCACGTCGGAAGGTGACGTCGTGCGGCTCCGCGTCCGTCGTAGGCGTCGTGATCGCCGGGATGACGTCGCGGCAGCTACTTAGACGCCGCCCTCGCGCGTTGACGTCAGTTCTGTACACGACTTTCCCCGCCAGGAACGCAGAGTCATGCAAGATACTGACCACTGGTGCATTGAAACTAGGGCCCTGAAAGGGATGACCTTAACCCTAGAAATCAGTTCGCAGAACGGGGAGGATGGGTGGGGCGGTAAGGAATCTATCACTACTATCACTACTAATGTTTCTTACAGATAGATCGTTACCGAAGGTAAGTAACTTGTTCATCTGAAAGAAACATGTAGTGATAGATTCCTTACCTTAGAATAGATACCCCAGCAATACCTACCCCGGTGGTGTGTCTGCGAACCAAGATCACACCAGAAAGTCACGGAGAACAGAACGGCCAAAGAAGCCGTCTCTCCGGACTTGGCTGTCAAGGCAATAATGCTTAGTAAAAGTGTGCAGCGAGGCCCACGTGGCTGCCTGACAGATGTCTTGCAGGGGGACACCACGTCCCAATGCAGTAGTAGCTGCTGTTGCCGTGGTAGAATGGGCGCACAGCACCACCGAGGCTCCTTTTTAGCCAGAGAATAGCAGGCTTTTATACACGAGACGACCCAGCGGGCGATAGTCCTCTTGTGTACAGCCCGGCGTTTCTTGGTGCCTACGTAGCCAACAAAGAGCTGGTCATCCACCCGGAACGGTTGTGTGCGGTTGAGGTAAAATGAGATTACACGGTTTGGGTCCAGACGGTGGAGCCTCTCTTCCTCTCTGGACGGGTGCGGAGGCGGAAAGAAAGTGGGCAAGGTGATAGTTTGCCCGATATGGAAGGCAGTAACAACCTTTGGTAAAAAGGATGGACGTGTGCGTAGCACAACCTTGTCCGAAGGAGGTTTACATGAAAGAGCCTGGAGCTCACTCATGAGCCTAGCGGAGGTGATGGCAAGCAGGAAAGCAGTCTTCAAGGTTATTAAACAGAGGACAGTTGTAAAGCGGCTCAAAGGGAGAGCACATCAAATAAGTAAGAACCAGATTCAAGTCCCACTGTGGCATCACAAACGGAATAGGAGGGAAAAGGTGAGTAATGCCTTTGAGAAATCTATTTACAACAGGGGACTTGAAAAGAGAGGGCTGATCAGGTAGCCTGAGAAAGGCTGATATTGCAGAAAGGTAGCCCTTGATAGAGCCCAGAGCAGAGCCCTGCTGGGCTAAAGAAAGAAGGAACAGGACGACCTCAGAAAGAGGGGCAGAAAGTGGTTCCACAGCCTTTGCTGTGCACCATGCCACAAATTTGTTCCACCTGCAGGCGTATACCGATTTAGTGGAGGGACGCCTGGCTGCCAGAATGACATCACAGACTTCGGGAGGCAAGTGAAATGGAATCAACTGTCACCGCTCAATCTCCTCGCAAGGAGGTGGAGGCTGGACAGGTTTGGGTGGAGGACCGTCCCCTGCTGCTGCGACAGAAGATCCTCCCGAAGAGGCAGTCGGATCGGGGGATCCACGCTCATACTGAGTAGCTCGGGATACCAAACTCTTCAAGCCCAGTCCGGAGCCACAAGAATGACTTGGGCCCGGTCGCGTCTGATCTTCTTCAGCACTCTGGGTAGAAGTGGTATAGGCGGAAAGGCGTACAATAGACAGCAACTCCACTGGCGACGAAAAGCGTCGCCGAGCGAGTGCCGCCTTGGAAATTCCAACGTGCAGAACTGCTGACATTGCACGTTCTCTTCGGTGGCGAATAGATCTAACCAAGGCTCTCCCCACTGTTGAAAGAGACCTTGCGCCACGTCCGAGTGAAGACGCCATTCGTGATCCGCCCTGGCATTCAGTGAACCCGCCAGGTGTTGAACCACTAGGGAAATGCCCTGATGTTCCAGCCATGTCCAGAGGCGCAGAGCCTCCCGACATAGGGTCTACGACCCCACCCCGCCCTGTTTGTTGCAGTACCACATGGCAGTGGTGTTGTCTGAACACCTGCACTACTCTCCCCTTGACAGAGGGAAGGAATGCTTTGAGTGCAAGTAGGATCGCCCGAAGCTCAAAAATATTGATATGGAGCTTGGACTCCGCCGGAGACCAGAGGCCTCTGATCTCCGCCTCTCCCATGTGGCCGCCCCATCCCAGGAGGGACGCGTCCGTCACCACTGTGTGCTCCGGTTGGGGAAGGGAGAGGGATCTGCCGCTGACCCAAATGCTGGTTCGTGAGCCACCACTGCAACTGTCTTGCAGTGCCCTCCGAGATCTGGACGTAGTCGGACAGATTCCCCTGATGCTGCGCCCACTGAAACTTCAGGTCCCACTGCAGAGCCCGCATATGCCATCTGTCATGATTGATCAGCAGGCTGCAGGAGGCCATGAGGCCCAGCAGCCTCAAGGTCATCCTGACCGAAACCCAGGATAAGGGCTGAAAGATTGGAATCATAGCCCGAATATCCCGGACTCGCTGTTCGGGAGGATAGACCCGAAATTGCGCTGTGTCCAGAACTGCTCCGATGAAGAGGACGTTCTGCGAGGGAATCAATTGCGACTTCGGCACGTTGATGGAGAACCCCAGCAAATGCAGGAGGTCGGCCGTAGTCTGGAGGTGGGAGACGACTGCCTGGGGCGAGCCCGCCTTCAACAACCAGTCGCCGAGATAGGGGGAAGACAAACCCCTGATCTGCGCAGATGAGCTGCGACCACCGCCATCACTTTCGTGAACACCCGAGGGGCGCTGGTAAGGCCAAAAGGAAGCACAGTGAACTGAAAATGCTCGTGGCCTACCGTGAACCGCAGGTAACGCCGGTGGGCCGGCAGGACGGGGATATGAAAGTAAGCGTCCTGCAAGTCCAACGCTACCATCCAGTCTTGTGGGTCTAGGGCAGACAAGACCTGAGCAAGTGTGAGCATCTTGAACTTCTCCTTCCGGAGGAAGAGATTGACGTTCCGAAGGTCTAAGATAGGACGCAGGCCTTTGTCCTTCTTTGGAATCAGAAAGTAGTGAGAATAACAACCACGACCTACTTCTGGCGTTGGAACGAGCTCTATGGCCCCCTTGGCCAAGAGGGCCACAACTTCCTACTGGAGAAGTGCCAAGTGATCCCCCGACATGCGGTGGTATTGAGGTGGCATGGCTGGAGGGGTAGTCTCGAAGGGGAGGGAGTAGCCCCTCCGGACTATCTGTAAAACCCACCTGTCCGACGTGATGGTGCGCCAGTGGGGGAGGTGATGGCGAAGCCTGCCACCCACTGGCGTTTGGTGGGCCTGAAAGGTCAGATTAGGAAGGTTTGGAGGCAGAGGTGGCTGGGGTGGTGGTGGACTGACCCGTCCGCTGGCCCCCTGAACAGCCACGGCGGTTCCAGCGGCCGCGCGTGGACTGTTGCGCAGGCCTGTGGCTCTGTTGCGAACGTGGTGGGTTGCCCCTTCCACGAGCACGAAAGGAGCGAAAGGCAGAAGGCTGAGGAGGCCGTGTGGCCGAAAGGCCCAAGGACTTGGCCGTAGCCCGTGAGTCCTTAAATCTCTCCAAAGCACTGTCTGCCTTGTTGCCAAGGAGGCGAATGCCATCAGAGGGCATGTCCATCAAAGTGTTTTGGACATCCCCCGAGAAGCCAGTTGTCCTCAGCCAGGCATGGCGGCGGAGCGCCACTGTCGTGGAAATCGCCCTGCCCAGCGAGTCGACGGTGTCAAGGCCACAACGGATCGTGAACTTGGCTGCATCTCTCCCCTCAGCAATAGCCTGGGAGAGTAGTGTCCGAGCCTCCTCCGGACACTGAGGCAGCACCGGCGCCACCGTATCCCACTGAGAGTGAGAATAACGGCCCAAGAGGCATGCGGTGTTCACAGACCGCAGCCCTAGACTGGCGGAAGAAAAAACCTTCTTCCCAAACTGTTCCAGTCTCTTGGATTCCCTGTCCGGGGGTGCAGAAGGGAATGCGCTTGGGGAAGCGGAGGCTTGGACAACCAAGCTCTCAGGGGTGGGGTGTTGGGAGAGGAAGATGGGGTCGCCCGGGGCCGGGTGATGGCGTCAGGCCACGTTCCTGTCCACAGGAGCCCCTGTGTTGGGCCTGGACCAGGAGCCCAAAAGAACGTCCGAAAGTGCGTCATTAAAGGGCAGCAGTGGTTCCGCAGAGGTAACTGCTGGCTGAAGCACTTCCGTGAGGAGGTTAGTCCCGACGGCCACAGTAGGTAGCTCGAGGTGGAGAGCCCCGGCTGCCCTACGCAACACCACAGAAAAAGAAGCACCCTCCTCCGTAGCCACGGTAGGAGGAGACAGCATGCCAAGGTCTGGAGAGGTGTCCAGACCACTGGCATCCCCCAACTCCTCTGCCCAGCCCGGGTCATACTCGCATTGAGCAGCGAGAGGGTCCTCAGACCCCTCCCAGTCCCCCCCTTCCTCCTCATGCTGTTGTACAGGCAGAAAAGGAGGAGGATGGAGATAGGGAAACAGATTCCCAAACGGCGTCGGAATCTGCGTCGGCCGACACCGTTCCGGCACCGTCTCCACATCGGGGCTGAAACCGGGGACTACATCGTCCGGCACGCCGGGCGACGCGAAACGTGGTGCCGGTGGGGTCGACGTCAGTGATGGGGTCACGAGGTCAACCAGCGTCGACCGGGATCCACGGGAGTCCTGCGGCGCTGAGGCCGGAGCCGACGGCGACGCCGGAGCCACTGGCGTCAAAGGGCGAGGACTCCCAGTCCGGCCCACGGGGCCCGAAGGCGCACCGGAGGGGCCCGACGGCCCAAATAGGCGAGCCATAGCGGACAGAAATTCCTGTACCTGGGCCGGAGTCGCCGACGAACCCGGGAAGGGCGGGTAGTTCACCGGCAACAAATAGTTTCTTACCTGTCGGTGTAGTTTTGCAGCTTGAAGACTTTCTGGATTCACTATGCTGTGCATTATTCCGCCATCTCGTGGTTGGGTCCGGATTCGTAGTCTTTTCTTTGTTTTTGTGTTTTTTTTGTTGTTGGCCCAGGTGGACGGCGACGCCCCACCATTTGGTGTCTTCGGTGACGTCGTCGCGCTTCCTGCGGAAGCTCCCACCCTTGGTAGCCATCTTCGGATTCTTTTTTCTTTTTCCTCTTACAGTTTTTGTCATCTATGTCTGTCTTTTATCTTTCAATTTTCCTTTTGATCCCTCTAAACTCTGTATGTAGTCTAGTTGTACCCTTAACCTCCTATGTTATCTTCCTGGCGGAGGCGGGTGGGATCGCTAGTGAATCCAGAAAGTCTTCAAGCTGCAAAACTACACCGACAGGTAAGAAACTATTCGTTTTGCAGCGTGAATCTTTCTGGATTCACTATGCTGTGCATAGACTTTGTAGCGGTTTTGTTATTGCGGTGGTTGGGTGGAAGATGAGCATTGGTTGCTGAAAATGTGCTGTAAGACCTTCTGTCCTACTTGTGCCTCTTTGTTCATTTGGATATCCACCCAGTAGTGCTTAGTGAACGTGTGGCACTGAAGACCATGTTGCCGCTTGGCAAATGTCTTGTATAGGTGTGTTCGCTAGAAACGCAATTGTTGCTCCCTTCTTCCTTGTTGAGTGAGCTTGAGCTGCTCCTTGTAATTCTTGTCCTGCCTGCTTGTGGCAGAGTTGTATTGCTTGTGCAATCCATCGTGCTATGGTATTTTTTGTTACTGGCCGTCCCAGGAAACTGCTTGCGAAGGAAACAAAGAGTTGTTTTGTTTTCCTGCATTCCTTTGTCCTTTCTATGTAGTGCATCACTGCCCTTCTGGCGTCCAGCGTGTGTAGCGCCTTTTCTGTGGGCGTTGATGGTTTCTGGAAGAAACTTGGTATCTGTATTGTCTGGTTAATATGGAACCGCGACACCACCTTTGGCAGGAAGTGTGGGTCGGTTCTCAAGACAATTCTGTCCTTGTGTATTTGCAAGTAGGGCTCTTGTAGTGTAAGAGCCTGCAGTTCACTGACCCTTCGCAGTGACGTGATAGCCACTAAGAATGCCGTTTTTAGTGTGAGCATGTGCAGTGTTATTTTGTGTATGGGCTCAAATGGTGGTTTCATCAACTGTGTTAGCACAGTGTTGAGGTTCCAGCTTGGAGCTGGCATTCTTTTAGGGGGGGGGCTATTCTTTTAGCCCCTTCCAGGAATCTTTTGACCACCTGGGAGGTGAAGAAGCTTTTCCCCGCTTCTCCCCTGGTGTAGGCCACTATGGCTGCTAAGTGAACCCTTAGTGACGAGTAACTTAGCCCGCTGTGTAGTAGGTGCGTTAAGTATTGTAGTACCGTTGATTCTTTTGTGACTTTTCGTTGCAGTCCCTCTTTAATGCACCATTGCGAGAACCTTTTCCACTTTGCAATGTAACATTTTCTTGTAGTGGGTCTCCTTGCTTCTCTGAGAACTGCCATGGTGCTTGGTGGTAGCTTGAGGTGTGCGAATTCTAGGTCCTCAGGAGCCATGCTGCTAGGCTGAGGCTCTCTGGTTCTGGGTGGAGCACTTTTCCGTCTTGCATTGTGAGGAGGTCTTTCCTTCTGCTGAACCTGTGTGCTGGTTCCTGCGCCATTTCCATTATTTGTGAGAACCATGATTGTCTGGCCCACTGAGCTGCCACCAGTATGAGTGTCATGCTGCTGCTCCTGCATTTGCGGAGTACCTTGTGTAACAGTGGTATCGGGGAAAAAGCGTATGCAAATTCGTTCGACCAGCTTATCCATAGCGCATTCCCTAGGGACCTTTGGTCCGGTTGTCTGGATGCGTAATGTTGGCATTTTGCATTCTGGAGTGTTGCAAACAGGTCTATCCGTGGTGTACCCCACTTTTGGAACAGCCGCTGCACCTCCTGTTGGTTGAGCTCCCATTCGTGGGATGCCGACGTCTGTCTGCTGAGTCGGTCTGCCTCTACATTGTCTATTCCTGGGAGGTGTATTGCCAGTAGGTCTATCCTTAGAGGGATGGCCCATCTCCAAATTTCCTGTGCTAGGTTTGATAGTGGTGCTGACTGTGTACCCCCTTGTTTGTTGATGTAGAACATGGTGGTTGTGTTGTCTGTTTGTATCAGCACTCTCTGTCCGTAAAGCTGCTTTTGAAAGGCTTTTAAGGCTAGGAACACAGTTTTTAGTTCTAGGTAGTTGATGTGTTTCACTGCATCTTGTTGTGACCACAGCCCCCTGACGCGGAGTCTGTGCATGTGCGCGCCCCAGCCCTGCTGTGAGGCGTCTGTTGTGATGGTCACTGTTGGAGTTGGCTGTGTGAATGGCTTCCCTTGTAATATGTTCTCTTCCTTCCACCACGCTATTTCTTGCTGCACTGCGTGTGTGACAACCACTAGATCTTCCCAACTCCGTCGCTTGTGACCACTGCTGCTGTATCCATTCTTGGAGCGGTCTCATGTGCAGCCTGATATGTGGGACTAGGTGGATGCACGATGCCATCATCCCCATTGTTCTGCTCACTTTCCTCACTGTCAGAACTTGCCCCTTGCGGTAATGACGTGTTTCCCTCAGGAGCGCTATAGTTCTCTTGTTGCTGGGGAACACCTTGGACTGTGTGCTGTCTATTTGTGCCCCTAAGAATATTTTGATTTGCTGTGGTTTTGTTGACGATTTCTCCCAATGTATTGAGAAACCTAGTCTGGACAGTGTTTGTATGACTTGATTGATGTGATCCTTGCAGTGTCTGTATGATCCTGCTTTCACAAGCCAGTCGTCGAGCTAGGGGTATACATGTATGCCCTTCCTCCGAAGGTGCGCTGCAGCTGCTGCTAGGCATTTTGTGAACACCCTTGGTGCGGACTTTAGCCCGAAGGCTAGCACTGTGAACTGGTAGTGATTGTGGCCTATCACCCCTTGTTGGATTTGGGGTATTACTTCCTGAAGTGAAGTCATTTTGAATTTTTGAGTTTTTACGAATTTGTTCAGGAATCTGAGGTCCAGTATTGGTCTTAGTGTCTCGTCTACCTTTGGCACTAGGAAGTACGTTGAGTATACTCCCTTGTTCCTTTCGTTTATTGGAACTGGTTCTATTGCTATTTTTTGTAGCAGCTCCTCTGCTTCTAGACGTAGGAGGGCGAGCTCCCTTGCGGGAATTGCCCGGTGTCTTGGTTTTCTGCCTGGGGGGTGTTTTTCGAGTTCTATGCAGTACCCGTGCTGTATGATGTTCAGTATCCACTTATCCGTGGTAATGTTCCTCCATTGTGTGAGGAACTTTCCTATTCTGCCCCCAACTGGGGTTGTATGCTCGGTGGTTATTTTTTGGCTGTGTGCGTTTTTTATTTTGTCCTTTTGTTGACTTCTCCTCTCCCTTGGTGTTAATAGGGGAGGGTTTGGTTTGTTTAGTCACTTTGAGGTGGGCTGCTGTCCCCCTCTTCGGGCCTGTCCCCGTCCGTAACCGCGCCCTCGAAAGGACCGTCCTCTGGGTTGGTACTGCCAATTTTGCTGCTGTTGTCCCTGTTGGCTTTGGCCCTGGTTGTTCCCCTGGTATCCTTGCTGGGGGGGACTGGTGTGAAGTGGTGGGTGCATTGCCCCCTCTACCATTGGGCCGCCTTGAGGGGTTTCCTCTTCTCATCCCCCTGAACTGCAGTGCTCCCATGGACCTCGCAGTTTCGTTGTCCTTTTTTAGTTGCGTCAACTTGTCGTCGACTGGTGCTCCAAACAGTTTCTCTCCGTCGAAAGGTGTGTTAAGGATGTTACTCTGTACCTCCGGCTTGAAGCCCGAGATCCTGAGCCATGCGTGTCTCCTTTCAGTCACCCCCATCATCATTTGCCTGCTGGAGTTTTCTGCTGCGTCCAAGGCTGACTTTAGGCAAGTGTTCGCAATAGCCTTGCCCTCGTCCGCTAGGTAATTAGCCCTTTGTTGGTATTCTTCTGGCAGGTGTGTAATGAGCTGGCTCATTTCATCCCAATGCTGGTATGCATGCCTGCTGATGAGGGCGTTGGAGTTGGCGATGCGCCAGTGTATGGCTGCGTTCCTCTCCACCTTTCGTCCTGTGAGGTCTATTCGCTTGCTCTCCTTGTCTGGAGGTGGGCCTGTGTTGGTGGGCACACCGGCCCTTTTCCTGGCCGTTGCTGCGATAATGGAGTCTGCTGGCACTGACCCTTGGATGTACGCCGGGTCTTTTGTGGAATGCTTATATTTCTTTTCGCTTCTAGGTGTAACCGCCTTGCAGACTGCAGGTTCTCTGAAGGCCTCCCTTCCCTGGTCCAGGACGCCGGGCAACATGGGTAGGAATTGGCTCTTTGTTGAGGGAGCAGTGTTTCGAAGAGGAAACCTGCTTTTGTCTTTTCCTCCTGCATTTCGAACCCATATGTCTTTGCAGCCTTCTGGACGACTCCATTGTAGACTCCGATGTCGTCCGGCGGCGAAGGCCTCGAGGGGTAAGAGTCTACCCCCTCTTCTGGTGACTCTGCGTCGAGGTCTTGCCAGTCCAAGTCTTGTGCCTCCGAGGGCTCTGAGTCCCGGTAAGACTGCATCTCTTCTTCGCCTTCGGCTTCGAAGTCGTAGTCTTCTTCGTCCTGGTCTTCGAGCGGTTCGGGTGTTTTCGGGGCTCGATGTATTCGGCGTCGAACTCCTCGAGTGCCTCGTGCGCTGGCTTCGATGGAATAGCGTATTGCTTCATCTTCTCGTCGAAGTCTTTTTTACGTTGCAGGATGCTCGCCATCTCTGCCTCGAGCCTTCTCTTCTTTTTCGCCATCTCGTGGGCCTTTTCGGCGTCGAGTGGTGCAGCGCCTCTCTTTGTGGTCGCGGTCGTCAAAGATGACGCCGGGCCTTCCTTTCTCGGTGTCGAGGCTTCCTTTCGGAGGTGACCTTCGACGCCTTTGTTTTTTCGGAGGCTTTCGCCGATTGGGAGTCCTTCTCGAAGGATCCGCTCAGTTGCTTGTCCTTGGATGCTGTTGCTTTCGTCGAGGGTTTCGGCGGCAACGCTCCCTTTGAGGACTTTTCTACACTTCTAAGAGTGTTGCTCGGGGTTCTGGCTTCACTCTTTCGAGCGTCGCTTGGGTGTCTTGGGGTCGACGACTCCCTTACCTCCTTCGACGTTTTCTTATGGACCTCGACGACAGAGCAGTCCTCCGGTCCCTCTGCGATGTTGTCTTCCTCTCCGCTCGAGAGGCCCAGGTCTCGGAGCGATGGTGCTGGTCCCTGGCCCTGCTTGTTGTAGTTCGCCCTTCTCTGTCTCTCTCTTACTCGGAGGGTCTTCGGGGAACGCCGAACACGCGTTGCAGTCTTCACTGGTGTGTTCGAGCGGCAAGCAGAGGTTACAGACTGGGTGCTGGTCCTTCTGTGCGTACTTGTGGTGACAGTTCTGGCAAAACTTAAACGGTGTCTTGTCCATAACCGCTCTCAGGGAGCCCCCTGTGAGCGCATTCTCTGTAGGCGTCGAGATTTCGGTCGTGGACCTTCTACCTCGTCGTCCTTCTTGTTGTCTCCGGTTTACTTGTGTCGTCGTCCGGTGTCTCGGGAACGATCCTCTGTGGTGATATTCGACTTTGAGATTCCTCGTCCAAAGTTTCTGGAACTTCTCGGCAACGATCCAGACCCCACGGCGGAAAAAAGAATCTGAAGATGGCTACCAAGGGTGGGAGCTTCCGCAGGAAGCGCGACGACGTCACCGAAGACACCAAATGGTGGGGCGTCGCCGCCCACCTGGGCCAACAAAAAAAAAAAAAAAAAACACAAAAACAAAGAAAAGACTACGAATCCGGACCCAACCACGAGATGGCGGAATAATGCACAGCATAGTGAATCCAGAAAGATTCACGCTGCAAAACTGCGTAGGCTCCGCCGGAGCCGCGGGGGTGGCACCACCCGCACCCTCAGCCAAGTTACGCGACTGGCGAGGGGAAGTCGGGGAACGATGACGTTTCTTCGACTTCTTTTGGCGCTTCGCCTTATCTGACCCAGAGTGCGAAGACTTCGATTCGGACGATTTCCGATGGTGGTGGCTCCACGACCGGTCCCTCGACCTCCCTCTGGACCGGGACCTTTCACGGCGCGGAGCTGACTGCCGGGCTTCAAGCAGCTTTCGGGACCGCTCCCTCAAAGACTTCGGTGCCATGGATCGGCAGTCGGGGCACGACTTGGGGTCGCGCCCCAGGCAGAAGAGACACACGCGGTGCGGGTCCGTCACCGACATCATCCGATGACAGTCCTCGCAAGACTTAAACCCGGGTATCCCTAACTGCACCAGGAGTCGATCGACTCAAAAAGCTGAGACAAAAAATCTCCAAAAACTCAGTCAAAAAAGACTGGGGGTCCCGCTCTCTCCAGATCTGCGCGTGCTGGCGCTGAAAAAGAAAGAACTGACTTGAGCGCGAGGGCGGCGTCTAAGTAGCTGCCGCGACGTCATCCCGGCGATCACGACGCCTACGACGGACGCGGAGCCGCACGACGCCACCTTCCGACGTGCAGGAGTACTGCTGACGAAAACTTTCCGGATCCAGACTGACGCCTGGGAATATTCTAAGGTAAGGAATCTATCACTACGTGTTTCTTTCAGATATAAATATTTTCACAATGGTCACACAAGAGGGTAAGAAGGGTGATAGGAAGGATGGAGGAGTAGGTGGATGAATGAGTGAGTAGATGGCTAAAACTGAACACGGAGAAGACAGAGGTCCTCATCCTCGGCTCCAACCCCTCAGCCTGGGACGACTCCTGGTGGCCAACGACGCTGGGAGCAGCCCCGACACCCACCGACCACGCACGCAACCTGGGAGTCATCCTCAACTCAACGCTCTCCATGGCCAAGCAAGTCAACGCAGTCTCATCCTCCTGCTTCAACACCCTCCGCATGCTTCGCAAGATCTACAGGTGGATCCCGACAGACACGAGAAGAACAGTCACCCAGGCCCTCGTCAGCAGCAGACTCGACTATGGGAACGCCTCTACGCGGGAGCCCCGGCCAAGCTCATCAAGCGACTGCAACACATACAAAACGCCTCCGCACGCCTGATCCTCGACGTACCACGCCACAGCCACATCACCCCCCACCTGAGGAACCTGCACTGGCTCCCCGTCGACAGGAGAATCTCCTTCAAACTCCTCATCCACGCACACAAGGCACTCCACAAGACTGGCCCAGCCTACCTCAACAGACGACTCCTTCTACGTCCCCAACCGCCAACTCCGCTCCGCCGACCTCTCCCTCGCCACCGTCCCTCGCATTCGAAGAACCACCACCGGCGGCAGATCCTTCTCCCACCTCGCCGCCAAGACCTGGAACACCCTTCCACTAAGCCTACGACAGACCCAAGACCTGCTGACCTTCAGGAGGCTACTCAAGACCTGGTTGTTCGACCAGTAGCAGCACCCCCCCCCCCTTTTTTTTCTCCCCCAGCGCCTTGAGACCCTCGCGGGTAAGTAGTGCGCTTTACAAATTCTGTGATTGATTGATTGATTGATGGATGAGTGGCTGAAAGGATGAGTCGGTGGATAGGGGGATGGACAGGTGGATGGCAGAGTAAAGTGAAATCAGAGTGTGAATGGGTGGATGTGTAGATGGATGGAAAGCTTTATTGATGGATGGATATGTCAAAGGATGGATTGAGATGTGTGACTGAATGGAATGGCTGATTGAAGGAATGGGGAAAGATTTGATGATGGCTGAAAAAATGTATGGATGACGGAATGTAAAGGTGAAATAATGGATATCAGAAGGTGAATGGAAGGGTGAATGCATGTTTGGATAGATGATTGGATGGAAGAGACAATGAGCTCTTCTAAGGAGGGCCAGGCTCACGTGCTTCTCTTGTTTGGGGTCATCAGACCTTTGCTAAAAAGTGGGGGCATTTTAATTTTCGGGCTACTTCCTTACCTGACATATTGAGAATGTGAAAGCACATTTGATTAAGACATTAATGTGCTAAAAATGGTTTGGCTTACTATACCTGTCCGAGGTTGATGGTCGAAAGTCTGTGAATAAACAGACTGAATATGTAGTATAAACATTGAAATTTCCTGCTGTGACGCAGTAATGAGCAGTTCTCAGAGAGTTGTTTTGTGCTAACTAATGGCTACAAGTGAATGAGCAGCGTTACTTTGAAGAACATGTCAGAGCTGCTTATGAGGAAATTCTGTTTTTGTTTCCAGGTAACAATTGACATAGACATGTATAATATTTTTTAAGTTTTATTTTTTACACAGGAAGCACTCACGTTGTGATCATTTTGTTCCAGGTCTTTCCTTCTTTACCCTTTCTAAAGCCTTTCCGCTTGTGTAGTCACTCTTAACATCCTTACCCTTTTGGGTGGAATCAGAGCAGCTGGAAGATGGAATTCTGGATATGCTTTGGTCCTGAGGATCACAAATCTGACACTAAGATAAACCACACAAATCCAGTTTTCTATGGATGTGTGACCAAGAGCCCTATCAGCCCGCAGCCGTGCTCCATTAAGAAAATAAATGCCGCAAGCACAAAGGACGACGTGTAAAGCACACGTCGTGCTTTTAGGCTTGCTGCACGCCTTTTGTTAATAGAGCGGGGCAGATTGTGTGCCTTTTTGAAAGTTTTCATGTTAAATGCAGCGCCGTGTATTAGTATGTCGGGCTCTGCAATTAACATGAAAACTTTCAAAAAGGCACGCAATCTGCCGCCCTCTATTAACAAAAGGCATGCAGCAAGAAACATAACGTGTGCTTTTACAATCACTAATATATGTTAATGATTCTGAAAGCACACGTCCTGCTTCTGGACTTGCTGCATGCCTTTTGTTAATAGAGCCTGTGGGAAGATTGTGTGCATTTTTTAAAGTATTCATGTTAATTGCTGCAATTAACATGTATACTTTCAAAAATGCACTCAATCTGCCAGCAGCCACGCTCTATTAACAAAAAGAATGCAGCAAGCCCAGGGCTTTAAGTAGGCTGGGTCCTGCCGATGCTGAGTTTTTAAAAGCCGGTAGTGAGACGGGTTCTAATCAGGCTCTTCATTTTTGCCCTCATCCTCAGGGTAAAAAAAATCTCAACTCTGCAGCAGTGCAGCTGCTCAAAGCCTTTGGTGTAACTTCAGAGGACTTTTTATAGTTTTTTCACAGTCTGATCATTTCAGAACTGAGGCATTTTCAATACTATATTCAACGAAGCCGCAGTTGTTGCTTATTTATCTTATGCAACTAACAACCATTGACAAAGCCAATAGTCCTGACTTGTTGTAGGTATAATGTTACTTGTTGTATTATATATCTGGATGCAATGACAGAGGCAGCACAATAACGGTCGGGCGGCACACTAGGCTAAGCACAGATTTTTAACTTACGTGTTTTTAAGCCACGCCCTTAATTACATCAGGCAGGCCCCTTTGAGACCCCCTAGTTTTATCATCCCACTTAAAGCCCTGAGCAAGCCTAAAAGCACCATGTGTGCTTTCAGAATCACTAACATATATTAGTGACTCTGAAAGCACACATGTGGGACTTCTATGTACATTCCCCCCCCTGCGTATCAAGGAAACCATCTTCAGAGCTGATAAGTGAACTCATGATTATCAGTTTTAAAGAGTGGAGTAACCCCCGCCTTGGTAGAGCCAGCTCTGTTCTGCAGAGAGTCTTGCCCTGATGACCTTGAATAATTCTTAAACAAATTATTGCAAATAGCATTTTCCTTTCATTTATTTTTAATCTGGGTAATGTGTGAGACTGTATTACAGAGATTTTATGACAAATGTGCTTTTGTTTCATGCAACATCCATAAAAAATGTTTATTTTAGATCCAAACAGGATCTCAGATATAAGAAATGGGAGGATGTCACAGTGATTATTTGCAGTAGTATTAGTGGGCTTCTACTGTGTTACAATATTGGAAAAATACATCACTATCCCTGAATATTAACTATAAACACATTTGGAATTTGAACCAGTGTGTCTGTGCACTGTTTGTGATCTGGCCAAAAGGACACGAGAAAGCTGAAACTGGATCATAAATTCAAAGCTGATCCGCACAGAGGCTCCCAAAATACGTTTGGCCTAGGGCGCTCAAAGTCCTTAAGATGTCCCTGAGCCGCCGCTGTGTAGTTAGTTAGTAAAGTAGAGGTTCACTGGCACTGTGGAATGAGGCCGGTTGCCCCGGTTTCCTAATATATATTAGTGTAGCTTTGTCGTGGTTGCAGATGCTCTGCACTGCACTCTCATTTCGAACATGACACAATCATTGTACGCCAGTCACCAATACGAAGGCCACCCCCCTGGCTGGACTGGCCTTAGCAGGCATCGGGTGTTTGCCTGGGAGGCTGGAAAGGTGGGGGTCAGTTTTGGAGCAGTGGGGGCCAGTTTTGATACTGGGGGCAGTTTTGCAGCGATGCTGCAATATGGGCCCTCAGTAACAAAAGCACCAGTCCTGGGGACCGGTTTTAAACAGTAGTGCTTGACACTTGCCGCCCCCCCCCCCCCCTCCACCCCACCCCTGGTGGGTGGGAGCCGGTGCGGCAAAATTGCCAGGGCTACTTTGGGTTCCCAGTCCGGCCCTGCCTGCCCCATCAAACAGGCCTCCTCCGTTCCAGTACCTAGGTCATTTATCTGCACAATCAAGCAGGAACCCCAGTGTCAGAACCCCTGTCGCTGCACCCACACACGCGGTCGGGTTCTTGGCGCACATTGCCGTGGCTGGAGCGCACAGAGACCTCACACTGCCGCACACAGAGGAAAAAATTAGAGGGAACAGTGAACCTATGTATGCTTCTGTATTGGCATGTATATTGTTACCCACCATCCTCTAAGGGTGGACAAGAATATATTACAGTATTTCTATACATGCATTTTTATGAAACTGCTAGCTACTCTGATTCAAGCATGTGAATCTATGAAAGATCCAATACTGGAGAAGAAAATGAGTTACTTACCTGGAACTACGGTTCTCCAGTATTGGTATCTTTCATAGATTTACATGCGACCCACCCTCCACCCCGGAGAGGCTTCCCTTATTCCTCAAGGTTTATAGTTTCACACTTGTGCTTGAAAATCGGAGGAACCTAGCCTCTCTTAGCATTGTTCTGGAGGGTGCCGTCACCTGATTGGCTGCTACTTAAGTTTGGTTCTTTTTTACAAAAGAAAATGGATATGCTATTGCAGTGACTCTTCATTGCATTGTAGCCTATTGTAGTATTATCGACTGCTTTTATATGTATACCGAGGGACTCCCACTACGACGACGGGGATGATTCAGGCATGTGAATCTATGACAGATACCAATACTGGAGAACCGTAGTTACAGGTAAGTAACTCATTTTCTTCCAAGTTAGAAATTGGAGAGGACATGAGTGAAGTGGTTCAAATGGTGGCCCCATAAGCCTTGTAAGGACAATGTTCAGGTTCCAGGCTGAGGCTGGTGGAGTTGAAGGCAGGATAGCTTTGAGCCCTTCCATGAATGCTTTAATTACTGGTATTTTAAACAGAGACATATATTGCCTGTTTTGCATGTAGACGGCTAGTGCTACAAAGTGTGATCTGATAGATGTGTGGACAAGCCCTGCGTTCAGCAGATGAAAAAGATAACCTATGTCTTGTACTGTAGGTGCTAAAGGCTGAATTTGTTTATTTGTACAGAAATGTACAAATAGTTTCCATTTTGCAGCTTAACATGCTCTAGTCGTAGGCCTACAAGCTTGTTTAAGAATATCCATACATTCTTCCTGTAATTATAAACGCCCACATTCTAGGATTTCAGGAGCCAAATCGCTATATTGAGTTGTTTGGGATTGGTGTGCATCACCTTTCCTTGATCTTGAGTTAGCAGATGTGGCCCAAAAGGCAGCTTCCTATGTGGCACTAAAGATAGTTGCGAACCATGCCTGCCGCGACCATGTTGGGGCTGTAAGAAAGTGGCTCTGTATATACTAAACCAAAGTAAGGTTCAGTGTGCAGAGTCCACAGTCCCCAGAGGTTTGGCAGAGGCTAAAGTTAGATATAACCTTACTCTCTAAAGTGGTAGCTTGGTCGAGCAGTAAGGCAGTATCAGAGGACAGTGTAAAGCATTTGTTGTACACACTCAGTCAGCAAATGAAGCCACACACTCAAGAACTGAACTCTAGGCCAATGGTTTTGTATCAAAATATATAGTTGTTTTATTTTAGAACCAACAATAGGTATCAAAATATACTTTCTCAGAATGAATTACTTTAGTTAAATACTTTTCAAATAGGCAATAGACTTTTGAATACAATCGTTACAGTTGTTGCAATAGGCAACACAATTTCAAACACAATTTAAGATTGAGCTCAATGGGAATTTCTAGTTAAATGCAATAGATTACTTTTTGGATTACTTTTCTTACCACAGGACTGGATCCTAGATTCAGTCCTGGGACATCTCCTGTAAACAGTTGAGTAAAAACGTTTTGGTTACAGTTGTGATTTTTAAGGAATATTATTGTATTTTATAGTTCAATTTGTTTTTATTAATTTAAGAGAGAGTATAAATAATTAAGGTACTACAGCATGTAATACATAAAAACCATCTTGAACAATAAAACTTAAGAATAAATATGAGCAATATTATAAATAATGGATAAAACCCTAATAAAAACAGATATATAAGAACCTACTCATGTCAATTCATTTGTACTACATTTAAGTAAAAATAATTGATCACACCAAAGATAAATAAAAAGACCTGCAAGAAGAAAGAAAAAACCAAGAGAAAAAGAAAAAGGGAAAAAGAAAAGAAGAATAAAAAAGATAGAGAGCGAGAAAGAAAAAGAGGAAAAGAGAAAAAGAGAAAGGGACTCCAGCCTTACTGAAATAAAAGGGAAAATCAATCAGCGGTGAAAAAAGGATACTGAGCCACCAGACCCTGAGAAGCTAAATGGATATAATTGTCAAGCGATCTCCAACACCAGAAGAGATAGAAGGGGTATATTGTCTCTCCTCCACCCAAGTGTGAGCACCTCGGAGAAACGATACCCATGCCCACCATGTGTGATACGATAAGGAATTAAAGGATTTCCATTCTGACAAAATAATCTTAACAGCTATAGATAACAATAAATCCAGAAGTTGTAAATCTAACTCGTCTAAAGGAAGTGGAGATGAAGCTGCCCAAGGACCCAACAACACTAAAGGAAAGGAAAGCTCAAACTGGATATTAAAAATTAGTAAGAAATGCTTATGGATTAACTCCCAAAACGCCTGGAGAAGGGAGCATTCAAAAAACATATGTTGAGGGGTACCAGCAGCACTTTTACAATTCCAGCAGAGATCATCATCTTTAAGTTTGAGTGTATACAGACGAGCTGGGGTCCAATGTAGAACATTGATGGTGAAAAACTTTGATTGAATCAGAGAAGGAGCAATTTTATTACGTAGGGAAGATTTCCCAATGGTTTTCCAAGTGTCCGGTGTAATATGTTTGAATTCATCAGCATCAAAGTGGTGTATCCATTTGAGCTGTGTAACCGTAGAAAGTGATAACGGAGTAGTGAACAAAAACTTATATATCCTAGAAGCAATATGTCCTGCCTTACCCCAAAGCTGTAGGAGAGAAACAGTATGTGAGTCTGGATGAAAAATACTCTTGGACAGAGCTACCTTACTTTTAAGGAATTAATAGAAATCAATATTATTGAGACTATATACTGAGGCTAACGAAGAGAAAGGTAAAGGATCATTGTTAACATTATAAAGATGCTTGATCAATGTAACTCCTTTATTGGCCCAATGTAACCTTGTCTCCGCGTCCACCTGAATCTTAATCCTGGGATTGTGCCACAAAGAAGACCACCTAGAGTTTTGAATGTGTAAGGAAACTTTCTTATCAATCTTTTTCAATGCTAAAACGGTGTCTGATATAATACGTCCAGAGAAGGGGAAAATCAATGCAGACGCAGTCATCAAAGCGGAGGTAGGTAAGGGAGAACACAAATGTTGTTCAATATACAACCATGGCGGAATATTCCTAGCATCAGAAGGAAACCATTAAGCCCCCTGAGAGGCTAAGAACGCCGACTGGTATAAGCTCCAATCTGGGAAATTGCAACCGCCCATATCATAAGATTTTCTCAATTGATTGTACGCGATCCTAGCACGTTTGTCACTCCAGAGAAATTTAGAGGTGATCACATCCATTTCATGAAAAAAAGAAGAGGAGAGATTGATAGGGAGCATAGATGACACAAAGTTGGCAATGGGAGTTATCATCATTTTCAATGTCTGGAGACGTCCCCACCATGAGATGAACTTAGGCAACCAGGCCTCCAACAGCTTTTTCACTTTATCTAGTACCTGAGATTCATTGTAAGAGACGGTATCTGACAAAGTCGCACAAAACCAAATCCCTAAGTATTTTACCCTCTCAGACTGCCATTTGTATCCCGCGTCTCCCATGTGAGAAGAAAAGCATAACCGATTAAGAGGAAACATTTTGGTTTTGTCTTTGTTTAAAGTATATCCCGAAACAAGAGAAAATTCTTTGATAATGCTAGAAATAGCAGGAATTGCTCTTTCTATATCCTCTGAGAAGATAAGAACATCATCCGCATACGCAGCCGTTTTGATGCGCTGTGAACCAAATTGAAAGCCCCTAATGTCCTGATTAAGGTTAAGTAGTCGAAGTAACGGGTCAATAGACAATAAAAAGAGAAGTGGTGATAATGGGCAACCCTGCCGGGTGCCCTGTCCAAGATCAAAGAAGGATGAAGTCGCTCCATTAATTCTAATATTAGCCTTGGGTTGAGTATATAGACCATTCCAATAAACACATCTCCTAAATTATGAGATTGAAGTATTGCTTGAAGGAAAGGCCAAGAGAACTTATCGAAAGCTTTCTCAGCGTCAAGTGCAATAGCTGCCGACGGCGAGCTAGATCCCTTTGCTTTCTCTAAGATATGACAAAGTGCGGATATTATCCCTAGCCAGTCTTCCCTTAACAAAACCCGTCTGTATTGTATTTTAAAAGTTGACACTTAGAAACTTTTTCACATAGAATCACCAATGTTATCCTATGGGAGGAAATTCACTTAGCAGGTAAGTGGGGTTATTGTTACTTTTTCTAACTCAGTGTTGGATCCTGGATCCAGCACTGGTGCATCTCCTGTAAACAGTTTAAAGAATGTGTTTTTGTTATACAGGCGATTTTTACGAATATTTGTAAGTTTGCAAAATCGACACTCAGAAACTTTTTCAGCAAAAACCAGGCAATGTTATCCTATGGAAGGAAATTCAAGCTACCGGTAAGTACAGTTATGATTACTTTTCAGGGTCAGTGCTGGGCACCAAGATCCAGCACTGGGATCTCTCCTGATAACAGGTGAGTAATTTCGTTTTTGATATTCGGACGATTTTTAGTGAATATTTCAAGATTTCAAAAGTTGACACTTAGAAACTTTTTCGAACAGTCCATTGAAATGCATTGACTTTTACTGTAATATGCAGGTAGGTAATTATCGCTGTTACTTTTCTAACCTCAGGACTGGGTCCTAGATTCAGTCCTGGGACATTTCCTGCAAACAGGTGAGTAAAATCGTTTGGGTTAAACACACAATTTTTAAGCAATATTTTTAGTTTTTGAAACTCCACACTTAGTCGTTTTTTCAGAGAAAAACACCCAATGTTATCCTATGGAGGGAAAACAAGTTATCGGTTTGCAGGTAAGTTTTTGACTGTGGGAGTCCAGGTTCTGGGGTTAGACTCAGGGGTCCCCCAGGGTCAATGATGCACTCTTGTTGCACCCACAGCGGCACTAGGGCGGCCAGATGCAGAGTGTTGAGGCCCCAATGTTATCCTATGGGGGATAGGGGGCCTTCGGTTGGTGGCTGCTGGCTAGCAGGCCACTGGGTTGTGGGAGCAAAGCTCCTGGCTGTAGACTTGGCACAAAGGGGGAAGTGAGCACCAAAAGCGCACCCACAGCGGCACTCGGGCGGCTGGGTGCAGAGGGCTATTATGGCGTCAGGTTCCCTGTTGAAGTCTATGGAGATTCTCCGGACTGGACAAACACTGCAGGCTTGGAAACGAGAGTCTCCTGGGATCTACCAACACTTCGAGGGGTAAGTTGAGATGTCTTGGCTTAGGTAGGCACCCTGGGTTTGGGCACACAAGGCCGTGGGGCGTCGGGTGCAGGGGTGCCTTTTAGTGTCGGATTTTTCTTACCCGGTATGGTCGCGGTAGGGGGGACCCTCTGGACTGAGGCTGCAGGCTTCGTCTGGAGGCTTGAGGCAGGTCTGGAGTCGCCGGATTCCAGGTCAGGATCGCCGGGGAGACCTCCTCTGGGTGTTTTTTTACTCGAGCTCGGGCCGGGTTCGGCGGGTGCAGAGTGGGCTGGATTCGCGATCCCAGGCTGGTGCCAGGGGTGCTGGTTTTGAACAAATCTGGTGTTCACGGGAGAAGCAGGCGGTTCAAGTGAAGGCAGGCAGGTCATCCGGGGTTTCTGAGGTTGCTGGCTGCAGGACACACCGGGATTTCGCAGAAAGCAGGTTCGAGGGGAGACAGGCGGTAGGGCTGGGGCCAAGTCAGTTGTTGTCTTCCTCTTGTTAGCAGGCTGCACGGCTGTTTGGTCCTTGTTCTTCTTTTCTTGTTGTCGTTGCTGGATCTGAGGAAGGAAGGTTCCGGGTGCCCCTAAATACTAAATTTAGGGGCGTTACAGGTAGGTAAAGGGCAGGGACCAATGGGTCCCTTCCTGGGGTGGGTACCCCCCCTATCCTGCCCCTCTCCTGTGGGAGGGGGGCAGTAGCCTAGTCCTGATTGGGCAGGGCTCCCCATCTTCAAGATGGCAAGAGCCCGGAGTTGTGCTTCACCTCGCCTCCCCCACCTGAGGGGTGGGGTTGGCAGAGGCTGGCACATCCCCTTTCCTCCCTTGGGGTTTCCCGCCAGTCTTCCCGCCAGAGAGGGGGTCAGAACCGGTGGGGGCCAGTTGCTGAGTACAGCAAGTGGCCTGGAGAAGCTCACAAAGGCGGCATGCCTTTGAAGCTTCCCCTGGCCATCCTGGGGGAGGAGACCTAGCACCTCGCCCAGGATGTGCATTGTTGCAGGCCCAGGAGAGCGGATGGCTCTCCACCCAGGGGTCCAGCAACATGTCTGCTGTGTGGCAGCCGGGGCAGCCCCTCAAGACAAGACGTGGATTGTAGGTTAGGTTCAGGGGGCAACTCTAAGTTGCCCTCTGTCATGCATTTTACATTAAATCCCACACTGGCATCAGTGTGGGTTTAATGTGCTGAGAAGTTTGATACCAAACTTCAGTCTTCAGTGAAGCCATTATGGTGCTGTGGAGTTCGTAATGACAACCTCCCAGCACCATATACTCTTAATGGCATCACTGCACTTAGAGCCCAGGAATGGCCCTGGGTACTGTAGGGGCACAGGGCTCATGCACCTCTGCCCACACCACTGGCATAGTGCACCCAGCTAGAGGGGTGACGGAGGTATGCCAGGGCAGTGTGTTTGTGGGCATGGCACACAGGGATGTGTGCCATGTCGACTCTTTAGTTCTGCACCAAGACACTCAGCCTGCAAAGGCAGGGTGTGTGCATCAGGGTACAGGGCCTCTAAGGGTGGCACAATAAGTGCTGCAGCCCTTAGGGGCCTTCTCTGGTCACAGTGCCCTGGGTACCTAGGGTACCATTTACCAGGGGCTTACCTGTGGCCAGAGATGCCAATTGGGTTTAGGCTTTAGTACAGTTTTTAGGGAAGGAACACAGGCCTTAGGTCCTTGATTGGCAGGGACCCAGGGCACACCAAGGAAAAGTGCATCAGTTATCAGGCAAAAAGTGGGGGGGTTACTGCAACAGAAACCCACTTTCCTACAGGGGCTATTAGGATTAGCGTTTAAGATGTTTATGTTCACTACAGATGGAATGAGGGGGGGCGAGGAGGATAAGTGTAAGCAAATACTCCTGACCAATTCATCCATAGGGCATTGCCATTTGATTGGGTGTGGGGGAACCTGAAGGCGAAGTTTTGGCATTTGGCATTGAGGAGAGTGGCAAACAAACAAGTCTATGTCTGGCATCCACCATCTTTTTAAGAGTGGAGTAGTGGCACATTAATCGCCCACTCGTGCATCTGCTGTATCCTGCTGAGCATAGCTGCGAAGTCGCTGTCCACCCCAGGTAGGTATTCTGCTAGTAGGTGGATTTTGTGACAAACTGCCCAGTGCCAGATGTGCTCTGAAAGGAGAGAACTGTGAGGACTGGGTCTACCACCCCCACCCCCCCCTCCCCCCCAACCTCCTTTTTGAATATATTGAGAGTTGCGCCTAGGAAAGGCTGAATTTGCAATGGTTGCATATGAGATTTGTGTGTGTTGAGGCTAAACCCTAGTTTGTTCAGAAGGCTGATAAACTGTTAAGTGCGTTTGTTGAACACCCGGTTGGTAGCTTGGGCTTTTGATAATCCAATCATCTATGTAGGAGAAAACATGTATTCCCTCCTTTCCGAGAAGAGCTGCCACTACTGCAAGGCACTTTGTAAAAATCCTTGGAGCTGTAGTGACCCTGAAGGGTAGCACTTTGAATTAAGAGTGTTGCCCGTTTAGTTGAAAACGTAGATAACGGCAGTGTGCTGGATGAATGGGGATCTGGAAGTATGCATTTTGAGGTCTAGTGCGGTCATGAAATTTCCTTGCTGTAGCAGTGCCATTGCCTCTTGCAGTGTGAGCATGTGACAGTGCTCTGAGGAGATGTACCTGTTGAGTGGCTTGAGATCTAGGATAGCCCTAATGTTTTGTCCTTTTTGGGAATGAGAAAATAAAGTGAGTATACTCAGCGTCCCTTATGTTGTAATGGTACTATTTCTAGCGCCCCTTTTCGAAGGAGAGAAAGAATAGCTACTGCTACACACAAGTTTTATGATGAGTCTAGCACCTGGGGATATTCATAAGGTGAGGAATCTGCAGGAAGAGGTATTCATTAAAAAAGGAGGTAGGTTTTACGCAGCTGAGACCACTTACATGTGATTTTTTCCTAATAAACCAATGACTGCCCTCTCACTATCAACAGCAACTCAACCATAGAAACTGCATCCCTAGTTGACAGATGCTCTTAGGCCAAACAGGCCACATCTGCAGTACACAGAGGCCACACAAGTATGGTGTACAGAGACACAAATCTGCATCACGGAAAACACAGTTTAATCCTACTACAAAAGCTTACCTGTGCGCCTCTAACCAGAGGTGGCATGACTATCTGCGTACTCTGTTGAGGCCCCATTTTAGAGGGCATCTGCTGCCCACCACGCACCAGAGGAGGAGGGATAACAGTTCCTGAAATTCGCGTCGTCACCTATGGATCAAAAAAAAAAAAAAAAAGAAAGCAAAATCAGAAATTCAAGGCTGCAGCATTCCAGGTTGTTGAATGAAGAAGAACTCTGCTCTATATGGCGCAATCACATAGAACCCAGATAGGACAAATGTACACATAGTGCATAGAACTAAAGTCAGTGCTGCACTGAGGTTTTGGCTAGTGAAGAGAACTTACTTGTAAAAGTGCTTTTTAACAGTTACAGTAGGTGATGTCTTATGGTGAACCACCCAAAGCTGGATTGGGAAGCCTACTACTGCTCTCACATAATCGATGCAAACACCTGCACCACAATGCAAACAAGGCTGTACGAGCTAACTGCACGAGTTAAGTCCCAGCACAACCCTGCAATCCGACTAGGCAAATCAACCTTTAGGGGAGACTACTGACCTGAAGAGAAGGCGGCTTAACTGGAGGAATGTTCTGTGCCCCTCGCACTAGCGGGGGAGGGGTGGCCACTGAACTTCCAGAAGAACTAGCAGGCTGCAACAACAAAAAAAAAAAGAGGGCAGTACAGACATTTGAGAAGGGTTACCTTCTGAATTTTTAAGGGCATACTGTGAATATGGCAAGAACCAACATCAACTCATTTGAGTTTTCCAGCACAAGCATTTTGCAACAAACTGAACGAATCCGCAGAATAAAAGACATACAATTACCCACAATTTATTGCAATGAGAAAACAGAGCTTTCTACCTGCTGAAAACCGAATTCACATTTTCCCAAGGTTATCAATAAACCAAGCTGGATAAGAAAATAACATTCCAGATAATTCCTAAATGAAATGTCCTTAACACATGAATTATGTGCAACAATTGTAATTTGCCAACAGTAAGTGCTTGACACATCACTGCTTTGACTATGCTAATCAGAAGTATGAAAAGTATTAGGAATCCTTGGAAAACTACATACCTTCTGCGTGTTGGTCTCTTTCTGGATTTGACTTTGCCGCAGTTTTTTTAAGAGTACTAACTTTGCTTCTTCTAACCTGAGCTCTTCTTTCAGTTGTTTAATCATCCTCTCCCTCTCGGCTGGACTACTTTTTTCAACAACTGTGGAGGACAAAATGGGTTAGCTTTTAAGTATAGCAACCACTGAGCCATAATGCCAATGTCACACACTAACTGACCAGCACATATGTGATAAAGCATCACAAATTCAAAATAAATGAATAGACAGCAGGCAACTATGGGTATCAACGTGCCATTGCTACGTAAAGTGATAAAATCTTCTAACAGGTTTACATATTACCCACCAATGGACGCTTAAAAAATCCTCAAGTTCAGAGTGAAATAGTGACTAACAAAACAACAAGAGCCAGAACTCTGAATGTTATCAGCAGAGGCATGGTATAATTTTTTGTAGCCACAACGTCTAGATACAACTAGAAGAAATAAAAACAAAAGCTATTGGCTACCACAAACCTCAAGTGGTGCATCATCTCTAAAGGATAACCATGTGCTTATCAAGCACAATTCTTTTAATGGTAGCTTTACCACTGGAAAGCAGCACTGTGATGAGGAATCCTTTAAATGGTGCTCCTGTAAGTTACCTTCTTTGCAGGTTTAAATGACAGGCTGGCTACAGGCGTACAACTTGCCCAGCAACCCTACAGTTATTATTGCAGACATTAGCGCAGTGGAAGAAGGAAACTACACTCTAAGAACTACAACTGCAAAATTTCTTCAAAGAAACACTCCAATATCAAAAAGTTAAAGCTAGTGTTTAAATTTTGAAAACATGCTTAACGCACCACCAGTATGTGTTAAAAAAACCAAGCACTGTGGTGAGGGCAAGTAGAAATTTAGGCAGAGAAAGTGGTGGTAAAAATAAAAGCTATTAGAAAAACAATAACTCAATTAGTTCATTGTATTACTCCCTGTACATTAGAAAGTTAATTTTTGGTATTATTGTCTTTTACATACTCAAAAAGTAAGAAGAAGGAAACAGTTCTTAACTTTGCCTTGCCACGTACAAATTTCAAAGACTGTCACTTAGCCTTTTTAGCTGTGTTACAACATTAACTTTCCCAAATGAACCTAGTTTCAGAGAGAGAAGCAGTCCAGAGGCATCACGTTATACTAATTTTGTTTTGATCTGTGGCATGGTGTAGGAAAGTGGGTTTCTGTTGCAGTAACCCCCCCCACTTTTTGCCAGACTACTCATGCACTTTTACTTGGTGTGCCCTGGGTCCCTGCCAATCAGGTTCCCAGGGCCTGTGTTCTTTACCCAAAACTAGCCCAATTGGCATCTCTGGCCACAGGTCAGCCCCTGGTAAATGGTACCACAGGTACCCAGGGCACTGTGACCAGAGAAGGCCTCTAAGGGCTGCAGCACTTATTGTGCCACCCTTAGAGGCCCTGTACCTTTACACTCACACACTGCCTTTGCAGGCTGCGTGTTTTGGTGCAGAACAAAGTGAAGAGTCGGCATGGCACACATCTCTGTGTACCATGCCTACAACCCACTGCCCTGGCATAGATCAGTCACCCCTCTAGCTGGGTGCACTATACCAGTGGTGAGGGTACAGGTGCATGAGCCCTGTACCCCTACAGTGTATAAGTCCATTCTTAGACATTGTAAGTGCGGTGCTGCCATTAAGAGTATATGGTGCTGGGAGCTTGTCATTACGAACTCCACAGCACCATAAATGGCTACACTGAAAACTGAGAAGTTTGGTATCAAACTTCTCAGCACATTAAACCCACACTGATGCCAGTGTGGGATTTAATGAAAAATGCACACAGAGGACATCTCAGAGATGCCCCCTGAAAACTAACCCACCTCTAGTGTCCAGACTGAGTGGCTGCCATCAACCGACATGTTTCTGGACCCCTGGGTCGAGAGCCTGCTGCTCTCGGGGGCCTGAAACAATGCACATCCTGGGACGAGGTGCCAAGTCTCCTCCCCCAGGATGGGCAGGGTCCACGAAGGGGAAGCTTCAAAGGCATGCCGCCTTTGCGAGCTTCCCCAGACCACTTCCTGCTTTCAGCAACTGGTCCCCACTGGTTCTACCCCCCCACTTTGGGCGGGAGAACCGGCGGGAAAAACAAGTGAGGGAGAGAGCTGTGCCCACCTCTGCCAACTCCACCCATCAGGTTGGGGAGGCGAGGTGAAGCACAATTCCGAGTCCCCACCATCTTGAGGATGGGGGACCCAACCAACCAGGGACAGGCTCCTGCCCCCCTCCCACTGGAGGATGGCACAATAGGGGGTGTACCCACCCCAGGGAAGGGACCCATTGGTCCCTGCCCTCTACCTATTGGTAACGCCCCTAAATCTAGTATTTAGGGGGCACCCTGAACCTTGCTTCCTCAGATCCAGCCAAGAAACAAGAAGATAAAAAGAAGGACCGTACTGCGGTTCAGCCTGCTAACAAGAGGAAGACACCCACTGACTTGGCCCCAGCCCTACCGGCCTGTCTCCCCTCGAACCTGCTCCTGCGAAATCCTGGTGTGTCCTGAAGCCAGCAACCTCAAAAACCCCGGAAGACCTGCCTGCCTTCACTTCCAAAGACTGCTTCTCCCGTGAACACCGGATTTGTTCAAACTGCAACCTCTGGCAGCAGCTGGAGACCGCAAACCTGCCTCACTCTGCACCCGCCTTCCACGGCCCGAGCGGGCAAACACCACGAGGAGGTCACCCCGGCGATCTTGACCCGAGATCCAGCGACCCCTGACCTGCCTCAAGCCTCCAGCCGACGCCTGCAGTCGAAATCCAAAAGGCCCCTTTAACCGCGACCCGGAGCTGGTAAGCCGTTCCGACCCCAAAATGCACCCGACGCCCCACGGCCCTGTGTGCCCCAACCAACTGTGCCTAACCAACCCCTAACTTCCCAACTTACCTCTCGAAGTGGTGGTCGCACCCAGAAGTACTTAGTCTCCCTGCCTGCAGTGCTTTTGCTAACCGGAGGTTTCCATTGGAAACAACAGGGCTTCCGACGACGAAACAGCCCCCTGCACCCGGCCGCCCTAGTGCCGCTGAGGGTGCATCTTTTGTGCTAAGCTGTTTCCCCATTTGCCCTGAGCTAAAGTCTAGGAGCTTTGCTTCCACAACCCAGTAGCCTGCTTGCCAGCAGCCACGAACAGGAGACCCCCTATCCTCCATAGGATAACACTGGGCCTCAACACTCTGCACCCGGCCGCCCTAGTGCCGCTGAGGGTGTAACAAGAGTGCATCACTGACCCTGGGGGACCCCTGAGTCTAACCCCAGAACCTCAACTCCCACAGTCGATAACTTACCTTTGAACCGATAACCTGTTTTTCCTCCATAGGATAACATTGATAATTTTTCTTCCAAAACGTTTCAAAGTGTGGAGTTTTGAAACCTAAAAATATTCTTTAAAAATCGCATGAATAACCAAAACGTATTTACTTACCTGTTTGCAGGAAATGTCCCAGTGCTGAATCTAGGTATCCAGCACTGAGTTAGAAAAGTAACGTAAAAAGTAACTTACCTGTAATTTACTGAAAAAGCCTATTCATTTCAATGTACTGTATTTGCTAAGTATTGCAACCTACTGCATCCCCTGTAAATCAAACAAAGTACAATTCCTATTGCATTTTCAAACTGTTCTACAATCAGCAACTTCTTACTGTAAAGTATTTAATGCTTACCTGTGCCAGGCTTGCTTGGTTCTAAAAATATAACAGTATATTTTTTATACAAAAACAATTGGTCTAGTGTTTAGTCTTTGAGTGTGTGAATTCATTTGCTGACTGAGTGGGTACATCAAATGCTTAACACTGTCCTCTGATACTGCCTTACTGCTCGACCACTCTACCACAAATATAGAGTAATGTTCTATCTAACTTTAACCTCTGTCTACCTCTGGGGTCACCTGGACTCTATACACACTATACCTCATTTTGGTGTAGTATATATAGAGCCAGTTTCCTACACACGGTATCTCTCCAAGATGCGTTTTCAGAACTATACATGGCTTTTTCTTTTTTTGTAATTCAACGTTATTTATTGAGGGGTGAAGGACATTGTCAGACATGCCAAAGACACTTCAAATTCAAGGACTGGGAGCTGAATTCTATGTCAGGACTGGAGGCGAGGATTATGCCTTCTTTCTCCACTTTATTTGAATAGCAGCACATTAAGAAGATAACAAAAAACTATGTTTCTCTTCCAGGGGATACTCATCAATAGTCATAAGCACTGAATAGTCCCGCCCACGTGCGGGGACCCCGGAGCAATAGCCAATAATATGCATATACCTACATATATATCCATATACACATATAAGTATATATATATATATATATATATATATATATATATATATATATATATATATATATATATATATATATGTGATATGCATAAAACAAACACATATGCAGCCTGACCATATATACTAGGCTCAGACAAACTGCCTCAATTGCAATGTAAAACCTTTTAAATTTGAACAATAAATAAACATACCCCATGATATAATCATGATTAAAAACAAGTAAACCACTTTAGTTTGCTTTGAAACAACACAACCTTTATTTTCAAAGGTAAAAGGGGTAAGACCATAGAGGCAGGTCAGCCTAGAGAGGCTGCATATAGAACAGTTAGGAAAAACTGGCGCCGTGCCTTTAAGACCTCTTGGAACCCTCAGGCTCCCATCATGCACTACAGGTGACAGTTAGGTCAGTTCTTTTTCCGGCTCCTTCTTTGAGGATCCTGGAGTTTGAGCTCCCCAGTTAGTGGTTTTTTATCACTAATTCTGGTTTTGGGTGGAATATTTTCGTTTCACTCGACGTCTTTACTGACTAGCTGATAGATTCAGCTGTTTTTTTCCTGATTTTTCACTTTTTTCCTCTCAAAATGCCGGCCTTATTTAATAAGTGCCCGGCCTGTGGAAAGAAGATGTCCAAATCGGATCCACACTCGGTCTGTATTGCTTGTCTCCCTTCATCACACAAGCCAGACCAGTGTTACCATTGCAGCAAGTTTTCCAGAAGAACCCTTAAGGAAAGGGAGAAGATTAAGCTGCACTCTATGCTGGAGAGAGGAAGTAAGGCAGCAAGTGCTAAAGGAGAACTGTCTGCAAGAAAGCCCTCCTCTCACTCAAGAGAACGCAAAGAAAAAGGTGACAAAAGAAGACATCGGTCGCCGTCGAGGGACAGATCAACGTCCAAGGTACCTTTGTGCTCTGAGTCAGCGTCGAATTCGACATCGAAACGTCCTTCGCCGTCGAGGGCTCCAAGTCATCAGGTAACGCGTAGGCGGTCCACATCTGGCTCACCTACAGCGAGAGGCGGTGAGATATCGACGTTGGAACATCAACGTCGAAGCCCGCCGACGAGAGCACCTCTAACAACGTCGAAGACACCACCGACGTCTAAGGTGCTGCAAGCTTCGTCGTCAAGCAGAGCGGCTTTGGTGTCGACGCCGGCAAGGCAGCCGTCGCCGTCGAGGCATTCGGCGTCGAAACAGGCGTCACCCAGGGGGTTGACGTCGAGAAGTCCGCGTTCGGCGTCAAGAAGGCCGCCGTCGAGAATGTCGACGGCGAGAAGGTCGACATCGAGAGCGAGATCGCCGTCTAGGACTTCGGCGTCGAGGAGGTCGGCGTCGAGATCTAGGTCCCGCAGAGCGAGGTCCAGATCGCCGTTGAGTAGATCGACGTCGAGGAGGTCGACGTCGAGGAGGTCGGAGTCAGCGCCGGAGAACATCCAAATGGCCTCCAGGAGTGCCTCTTCCTCCCCGGGGCTTCAGATCGTACAGATCACGCCAGAACGTTCTCCAGCTCCGCCTGCACACCCTGTAACGAACATCTCTCCTAGATGGCTGGGAGATATAAGGGAGTGGAAGATACGGAAGTTACCAGGGTGGTCCATTCACGTAGCAGATCCAGGTCTCCTTGATTCAGTCGGTGCATTCCTCAGAGCGGCATGATCGACGAGCCCCGTCACGCAGATCTCCTTCGGTGAGAAGGCATACACCCCGCTTTCCCAGAAGTAGAGCATCTAGACCTAGTCATCGCTCTCACAGGAGTAAAAGCCATAGGTCGTCTTCATGGTCTTCATCATCTAGACCATCTAAAGCGGACTACTCGCCCACTCTTTCCTCAACACCTCCGAGTAGGGTATCCCCGATTGACGATCTCAACACCTTCAATGAGGTTTTGTGTAGGGGAGCGGCTAAACTTCAAATTGAGATGCCTGTTCATGTTCCAACAACCTCAGTCATCTTTGAAACGCTGCATCAGAGGGCGTCATCCAGATAAAGCTCCTGACACAGACCCTCTGTTTCTGAGATCCGATCCACCTCCGGATTCAGTCATTGTTTCGGCCGCGTGGAATAACCAGACAGGGGCACCGTCTTAGACGGTACCCCCTGACAAAGACAGTAAGGCCATGGATTCAATAGGCAAGAGGATGTGCAACACCTCCACATCCTATATGAAGGTAGCCAGCGCTTCGGCCTTGCTGGGTCGTTATGACCGCTCTCTTTGGGACTCAGTCACGTTTCACGGACAAACTCCCTAAGGAGGACAGGCAGGACTTCCTGGAGGTCCTTCAGGAAGGGGGTCTGGTGTCCAACCAGATCATCAGCGCGGCGGCGGATGCCTCAGACCTAGCATCCCATGGGTACTCTCATGGAATCTGTGCCCGTCGCTCTTCCTGGCTAAGGTTGACGGGGTTGAAGCCGGAGGCCCAACATCGGATTCTGAACCTGCCGTTCAATGGATCCTCGTTCTTCGGATCTCATGCCGATGATGAGATGTCGCGCATGAAGACAGAACTGGACACGGTCAAGGCAGTGGGGCTCGAAAAGAGGAAAGACTTTAGGCGGCGCTACCGCCCCTACGATCGGCGCAACTACCAGCAGAGGGTTCAAACCCTCATTGGTCAACACAGCAGCACCAAGGGAGATCCCAGTCCAATCAGCGACGTCCAGGCAGAGGACGAGGAGGCTCCTCCTGGCAGTCTGCACCAGCTGCCAAGCAGCAGCAACAGCAGAAACAGTGAGTGCTTGCTTCCCTGACCCCGTTACCCACTCCGGTGGGGGAAGCATTCGTATGTTTCTAGAAGAGTGGACCAAAATCACACTGGACAAGTGGGTTCTAAACATCGTAAGGAACGGATACTCCATCCGGTTCAAGTCTCCTCCACCTTCTATCCCTCCCCGGAAGACCGCCTCCCATTGTGTAAGTCTTCTACAAGAAGAGGTGTCTGCCCTACTTTTAAAGGAGGCCATCGAAAAGGTTCCATGGCAGCAACGTCATCAAGGACTTTACTCTCGTTATTTCCTAGTCCCAAAGAAAGGTCTCAGCAAAGAGTTCAGGCCCATTCTAGACCTCAGGCGACTGAACAAATTTATTCTGAAGGAAAGGTTCAGAATGCTGGCGTTGCATCAGATAATTCCACACTTGCATCCACAAGACTGGATGTGTTCCATAGATCTTCAGGATGCCTATTTCCACATTCCCATCTCTCGGAAGCATCGGAAGTTTCTAAGGTTTCGCATTCAGTCCGACCATTACCAATTCACAGTCCTGCCGTTCGGACTCAAGTCAGCCCCTCGCACTTTCTCAAAGTGCATGGCAGTAGTAGCGGCGTTCTTGAGGAGGAAACAAATATTAGTCTACCCCTATCTAGACGATTGGCTTCTCAAAAGTGCTTCTCCAGCACTTCTGCAACTACACCTCGCTTACTGCGTTCGGCAGCTGCATCGATTGGGTCTGCATGTCAATTTCAAAAAATCCATCCTCAACCCAACGCAGAGAATTCATTACTTGGGGGCAACTCTGGACACGGTAAACGCAAGAGCGTATCTTTCGGAGGAGAGACTGTCATCCATCCTCCTCAAGTGTCAGACCATTTTGCGGAACCCTTACCCAACGGCCAGACAAGTCTCGTCTCTACTGGGATCTATGGCATCCTGCATCTTTCTAGTCCCGAATGCCAGGCTACACATGAGACCTCTTCAACAGGCTCTGGAAGATCAGTGGTCCCAGATCTCCAATCGCTGGGAGGACACGATAACGATACCTCTGTCTGTCAAACTCTCCATCGGCTGGTGGATGCGGAGGTCTCATCTTCTCGTGGGCAGCCCTTTTCATGAGGAACCTCCAAAGCTGACTCACGTAACAGATGCGTCCCTTCAAGGATGGGGCGCCCACATGGGGTCCCTGCAGGTACAAGGCCTGTGGTCGGAAAGAGAACAGCTCTATCTGAAAGAGACACGTTAGTGATAGATTCCTTACCTTAGAATATCCCCAGGCGTCAGGCTGGATCCGGAAAGTTTTGCGTAGCAGTACCCTTGCGCGTCGGTAGGCGGCGTCGTGCGGCTCCGCGTCCGTCGTCGGCGTCGTGATCGCCGGGATGACGTCGCGGGCAGTACTTAGACGCCGCCCCTGCGCGCTGACGTCAGTTCTTCTTTTTCCGCGCCAGTAAGCGCAGATCCGGGAAGAGCAGTGCCCTGGTCAATTTTTGACCATACTTTTTGGTGATTTTTTCACTGTCTTTTTCCACCATTCAGGTGTCGTAGGGATGCCCGGCTTCAAGCGATGCGGCGCCTGTGCGCGGATGATGTCCGTCACCGACCCGCATTGGGAGTGTCTCTTCTGCCTCGGCCGAGGCCACGACACCGAGTCTTGTCCCGAATGCCAGGCCCTCAACCCGAAGGCTTTGCGAGAGCGGTCTCGAAAGCTCCTCGAGGCCCGGCATTCGGCTCCGCGGAAGCCCCGGTCGCGTGAGAGGTCCAGGGGTCGCTCGCGGAGTGCACACCGGTCGTCGGCGTCGAAGTCTTCTTCGTCCGGTAAGTCTCGACACAAGAAGTCCAAGAAGCATCGTCGCTCTCGGACTTCGCCTCGCCGGTCTCGCGACTCGGCTGAGGCCCCTCCCGGCACCGTCCCCGCCCCGCGGCCCCGGACTTGCCTGTGGAGTCGCCCCGTCATACCCGCCCTTCCCGGGTTCGGGGGCGGATCCGGCCAAGGTACAGGAGTTCCTGTCGGCCATGGCCCGCCTCTTCGGGCCTTCAGGCCCCTCCGGTGCGCCTTCGGGCCCCGCGGGCCCTGATGGGGTTGATCCGGCGTCACCGGGCGGCTCCGGCCCCGGCGTCGCCCGAGCCTCCAGCCTCGATCCCGGCTCCGGCTCCGGCCCCGGCCTCGATCCCGGCTCCACAACACCCATCGACGCCGGTCGACCTCACGACACCTCCGCCGGCGCCGATGTCTCCGGTGCCGTTCTCGACGCCGCCCTGGGCTCCGGGCGGCGTCGTCCCCAGTTCCTTCCGGCTCCGGACATGGTCCCGGAGCGACGTCGCTCGACGCCGGCTCCGGCGCCGATGGGACCTTGGGTCCCAAATGTCCCTCCTCCTCCTTATTTTCAACCAGAGGAGGACCAGGAGGACTGGGAGGGGTCTGATGACCCTCTAACACGCAACTGTCAGTATGATGAGGACTGGACAGAGAGTCTAGGGAGGCCAGTGGTCTGGATACTTCTCCTGACACTGGCATGCTGTCTCCTCCCGTGGCTACGGAGGAGGGGGCCAATTTTGGTACGGTGTTGCGTAGGGCTGCTGGGGCCTTACGTCTCCAGCTCCCTACTTTGACGGTCAAGACTAACATCTTGACAGAGGTGCTTCAGCCGGCAGCCTCCTCTGCGGAGACTGTGCTGCCGTTTAACGACGCCCTCACGGACGTTCTTTTGGGCGCCTGGTCCAAGCCCAACACAGGGGCTCCTGTGGATCGGAACGTGTCACGACGCCATCGCCCCGCTCCGGGCGACCCCCTGTTTCTTTCTGTCCACCCCACTCCTGAGAGCTTGGTTGTCCAGGCCTCCGCTTCCCAAACCGCCTTCCCTACCGCTCCTCCGGATAGGGAATCCAAACGCCTGGATCAGTTTGGGAAGAAAGGTTTTTCTTCCTCCAGTGCTGGCTTGCGGTCCGTTAACACCGCTTGTCTTTTGGGCCGATATACCCACTCCCTGTGGGATTCGGTGGCGGATGTTTTGCCCCAGTGCCCTGAGGAGGTCCAGGCACTGCTTTCCCGCGCCATTGCGGAAGGACGGGATGCGGCCAAATACACTATCCGTTGTGGCCTTGACACCGCCGACTCGCTGGGCAGGTCGATTGCAACGACGGTGGCGCTCCGGCGCCACGCCTGGCTGAGAACCACTGGTTTTTCAGGGGATGTCCAGAATACTCTCATGGACATGCCCTTTGATGGAGTCGGTCTTTTTGGGTCCAAAGCAGACCATGCGTTGGAGCGCTTTAAGGACTCACGGGCTACTGCAAAGTCCCTGGGCCTTTCTGCTACACGCCCTCCGCTGCCTTCTGCTTTTCGCCCCTATCGTGGCCACGGTAGGGGCGCCCTTCACGTCAGCAGCCCAGCCACCGGCCCGCGCAGCAGGCGTCTTCGCGTGGCCGAGGACGTGGATTCCGCCGTGGCGGATCGGGCAACCAGCGTGCGGGTCAGGCCACCACCTCCAACCCGTCCGCGGCCTCCAAGCCCTCCTAGTCCCTCCTTTCAGGTGCACGGCACGCCAGTAGGGGCAGGGTCCGCCATCACCTTCCCCACTGGCGCACCATCACCTCGGACAGGTGGGTCTTGGACATTGTCCGAAGGGGCTACTCCCTCCCCTTCGAGACCACCCCCAGCCATGCCACCTCAATTCCACCGCATGTCAGGGGATCACTTGGTGCTTCTACGGAAGGAAGTCACGGCCCTCTTGGCCAAGAGGGCCATCGAGCATGTTCCGACCCCAGAAGTAGGGCGTGGTTGCTACTCCCACTACTTTCTGGTGCCCAAAAGGACAAGGAGGACATGCGTCCTATCTTGGACCTCCGGAACGTCAATCGCTTCCTCCGGAAGGAGAAGTTCAAGATGCTCACCCTAGCTCAGGTCTTAACTGCCCTCGACCCAGGAGACTGGTTGGTAGCGTTGGACTTGCAGGACGCGTATTTCCATATCCCCGTCCTGCCGGCCCACCGGCGTTACCTTCGGTTCACGGTAGGCCCCGAGCATTTTCAGTTCACCGTGCTCCCCTTTGGCCTTACAAGTGCCCCTCGGGTGTTCACGAAAGTGATGGCGGTGGTCGCAGCTCATCTGCGCCGGGCAGGGGTTTCAGTCTTCCCCTACCTCGACGACTGGCTGCTGAAGGCGGGCTCGTCCCAGGCAGTCGTCTCCCACCTCCGGACTACGGCCGAACTCCTGCACTCGCTGGGGTTCTCCATCAATGTGCCGAAGTCGCATCTGATTCCTTCTCCACAGCTCCTTTTCATCGGAGCAGTTCTGGACACGACGCAGTTTCGGGCCTATCCTCCCGAACGGCGAGTCCGGGATATTCAGGCTATGATTCCGATCTTTCGGCCTTTATCCTGGGTTTCGGTACGGATGACCCTGAGGCTGCTGGGCCTCATGGCCTCCTGCATCCTGCTGGTCAATCATGCCAGATGGCATATGCGGGCTCTGCAGTGGGACCTGAAGTTCCAGTGGGCGCAGCACCAGGGCAACCTGTCCGATCACGTCCAGATCTCGGAGGGGACTGCAAAACAGTTGCAGTGGTGGCTCTCGAACCGGCAATGGGTCATGGGCAGATCCCTCTCCCTTCCCCAGCCAGAGCATACAGTTGTGACGGACGCGTCCCTTCTGGGATGGGGCGGTCACATGGGAGAGGCGGAGATCAGAGGCCTCTGGTCTCCGGCGGAGTCCCGGCTCCATATCAACTTTCTGGAGCTCCGGGCGATCCGGCTTGCACTCAAGGCATTCCTTCCCTCTGTCAAAGGGAAGGTAGTGCAGGTGTTCACAGACAACACCACCGCCATGTGGTACTGCAACAAACAGGGCGGGGTGGGGTCTTGGACCCTTTGTCAGGAGGCTCTGCGCCTCTGGACATGGCTGGAACATCAGGGCATGTTCCTGATGGTTCAACACCTGGCAGGTTCTCTGAACGCCAGGGCGGACGAACTCAGCCGCAGGTGCATGATGGATCACGAATGGCGTCTTCACTCGGAAGTGGCGCAAGGACTCTTTCTACAGTGGGGAGAGCCTTGGTTAGATCTATTCGCCACCGAAGAGAACGCGCAATGTCATCAGTTCTGCGCGTTGGAATTTCCAAGGCTGCACTCGCTCGGGCGACGCTTTTCGTCGCGAGTGGAGTTGCGGTCTGTTGTACGCCTTTCCGCCTATACCACTTCTACCCAGAGTGTTGAAGAAAATTCGGCACGACCGGGCCCAAGTCATTCTTGTGGCTCCGGACTGGGCTCGAAGAGTTTGGTATCCCGAGCTACTCAATATGAGCATAGATCCCCCGATCCGTCTGCCTCTTCGGGAGGATCTTCTGTCGCAGCAGCAGGGGACGGTCCTCCACCCGAACCTGTCCAGTCTACACCTGCTTGCGTGGAGATTGAGCGGCGGCAGTTGATTCCTTTCGACTTGCCTCCCGAAGTTTGTGATGTGATTCTGGCAGCCAGGCGTCCCTCCACTAAGGTGGTATACGCCTGCAGGTGGAACAAATTTGTGGCATGGTGCACAGCAAAGGCTGTGGATCCCCTTTCTGCCCCTCTTTCTGAGGTCCTTCTGTTCCTTCTCTCTCTGGCCCAACAGGGTTCTGCCCTGGGTACCATCAAGGGTTATCTTTGTGCTATCTCGGCCTTCCTCAGGCTCCCTGATCAGCCCTCCCTGTTCCAGTCCCCTGTTGTTAACAGGTTCTTAAAAGGCATTACTCACCTCTTCCCTCCTGTTCCGTTTGTAATGCCTCAGTGGGACTTGAACTTGGTTCTTACCTTTTTAATGTGCGCTCCCTTTGAGCCTCTGCATAACTGTCCTCTTCGTCTTCTGACTCTGAAGACAGCCTTTCTGGTGGCCATCACCTCCGCTCGGCGGGTGAGTGAGCTCCAGGCTCTATCTTGCAAGCCTCCCTTTCTGTCTGTTCATCCAGACAAGGTTGTTCTTCGGACGCGTCCGTCCTTCTTGCCAAAGGTGGTTACTGCTTTCCACATTGGGCAGACCATCACTTTGCCCACCTTCTTTCCGCCTCCGCATCCTTCCAGAGAGGAAGAGAGGCTCCACCGTCTGGACCCGAAACGTGCGCTCTCCTTCTATATCGACCGCACAAAACACTTCCGGGTGGGTGACCAGCTCTTTGTTGGCTACGTGGGCGCCAAAAAGGTCGGGCGGTGCACAAGAGGACCATCTCCCGCTGGGTTACCTTGTGCATCAAGACCTGCTATTCTTTGGCCAAGAAGGAGCCTCCTGTTGGGCTGCGTGCCCATTCCACCAGGGCAACGGCTGCTACCACGGCCTTGGGCCGCGGTGTTCCGCTGCCGGTTATCTGTCAGGCAGCTACGTGGGCCTCGCTGCACACGTTTACTAAGCATTACTGCCTTGACAGTCAGGTCCGGAGGGACGGCTTCTTTGGCCGTTCTGTCCTCCAGGACTTCCTTGTCTGATCTTTGTTCGCAGACCCACCACCGGGGTTGGTATTGCTGGGGTATCTATTCTAAGGTAAGGAATCTATCACTAACGTGTCTCTTTCAGATGCACAAGTTACTAACTTGTGTAACGATATATCTGTAAGAGACAGTAGTTAGTGATAGATTCCTTACCGCCCACCCATCCTCCCCGTTCTGCGAACTGATTTCTAGGGTTAAGGACATCCCTTTCAGGGCCCTAGTATTTTTCAGACACCTGTGTCAGCTTCTTGCATGGCTCTGCGTTCCTGGCGCGGAAAGTCGTGTACAGAACTGACGTCAGCGCGCAGGGGCGGCGTCTAAGTACTGCCCGCGACGTCATCCCGGCGATCACGACGCCGACGACGGACGCGGAGCCGCACGACGCCGCCTACCGACGCGCAAGGGTACTGCTACGCAAAACTTTCCGGATCCAGCCTGACGCCTGGGGATATTCTAAGGTAAGGAATCTATCACTAACTACTGTCTCTTACAGATATATCGTTACACAAGTTAGTAACTTGTGCATCACAAACATGCTGGAGCTCAGGGCGGTTCATCTGGCCCTCAAGGCGTTCTTTCCGTCCATCAACTCCAATACCCTCCTTGTTCAGACGGACAACACCACAACAATGTTTTACCTGAACAAGCAGGGGGGCACCAGGTCCAGGCCTCTGTCGCTGGAAGCACAGACGATCTGGAGGTGGCTTCTGGCTCGGGGCATGAAGATCTCAGCAGTCCACCTTCCGGGCGTCCTAAATGTTCAGGCAGATGGCCTAAGCAGGCATTTCGCAGAAGCGCACGACTGGGTGCTAAAGCAAGAAGTAGCACAGGACATTTTTCAAGCCTGGGGGGAACCAGACATAGACCTGTTCGCAGATGCAGACAACGCAAAATGCCACATCTTCGCCTCCAGGTTCCCACAACAAGGCTCCAAGGGGAATGCTCTATGGATAGACTGGTCAGAGACATTACTCTACGCCTTTCCACCAGTCCCCCTCATTCCTCTAGTGATCAGGAAGCTGTACAGATCCAAAACGAGGATGATCTTGGTTGCGCCAGACTGGCCTCGCCAGTGGTGGTACCCGGACCTTCTTCGTCTTTCGGCAGTACTGCGCAGGAGGTTACCCTGTCATCCAGATCTGCTGACCAGGGCGGGCGGCAAAGTGTTCCATCCCAATCTGCCATCACTGAAGCTAGCAGCATGGCTCCTGAATTCATCCAATATGGGCATTTAGATCTCTCTCAGGACTGCATGCAGATCTTGAAAGAGGCTCGACGGCCTTCCACAAGGAGAACATATGCTTTCAAATGGAGGCGATTCTACATGTGGTGTACTGCAGAGGGTCATGATCCTATTCATGGTCAGGAACAGGTACTGTTACCATATTTACTGTCTTTGGCAAAAGCAGGATTACAGTACTCATCTATTAAGGTTCACTTGGCCGCGATAACAGCTTATAGGAAGTCCCCCAATCAGGTTTCCTTTTTAGAATGCCAGTGGTTAAGGACTTCTTAGAGGGCTTAAAGAAAGTCTATCCTCCAGTGAGGGCTCCATCTCCCTCTTGGGAACTCAATATCGTTCTCTCCAAGTTAATGGGTCCGCCTTTTGAACCTATACACAAGGCCTCCCTGCAACATCTTTCTTGGAAGGCTGCATTCCTTGTGGCGATCACGTCTGCTCGCAGGGTGAGCGAGATACAGGCTTTGTGCTCGTCGGAGCCTTATCTCGTTTTTCATGCAAACAGAGTGGTACTAAGAACTCACCCGAAGTTCCTTCCGAAAGTGGTCTCGGAGTTCCACATCAACCAGTCGATCACTCTTCCCACTTTCTTTGTGAACCCTGTCACACCTGCTGAGAAGGCATTACATTCACTAGATCTCAAAAGGGTGTTGAAGTTTTACCTGGATAAGTCTAAAAGTGTACGCAACACGGACAGATTGTTTGTTAATTACGGTCCATTGAACACTGGTTCTCCGGCCTCTAAAAGGTCCATTGCTAGATGGATTGTGTCATGCATTATGCTATCTTATCAGCTAGCACACAAACAGCTCCCAGGCAGGCCGAGAGCGCATTCTACAAGAGGAAAAGCAGCTACAATAGCTATGCTGAGTAATGTACCTATTCAAGACATATGTAAAGCGGCCACATGGCGTTCGGTGCACACTTTTGCACGCCATTATTGTCTTGATTCTGACACTCAAGCTGATGCTAGGGTTGGCCAGGCATCCTTGAGGAACTTATTTGGGTAATATAAGTTGAATTTGTTGGCATATGATGGTATTCGCTCGCAGAGTATGGGGATGGCTTGCTACTCTATTCAGTGCTTATGACTATTGATGAGTATCCCCTGGAAGAGAAGGATAAGTTACTTACCTGTAATCCTAGTTCTCTTCCAGGGGTATACTCATCAAAGCAATAAGCAACCCTCCCTCCTCCCTGGGCGAATACCATGTTCATGTGAGATGTAACTGTTACCCATACTGTGATCACACGGTTTACGCCGTCCAAAAGAACTGACCTAACTGTCACCTGTAGTGCATGATGGGAGCCTGAGGGTTCCAAGAGGTCTTAAAGGCACGGCGCCAGTTTTTTCATTACTGTTCTATATGCAGCCTCTCTAGGCTGACCTGCCTCTATGGTCTTACCCCTTTTACCTTTGAAAATAAAGGTTGTGTTGTTTCAAAGCAAACTAAAGTGGTTTACTTGTTTTTAATCATGATTATATCATGGGGTATGTTTATTTATTGTTCAAATTTAAAAGGTTTTACATTGCAATTGAGGCAGTTTGTCTGAGCCTAGTATATATGGTCAGGCTGCATATGTGTTTGTTTTATGCAGATCACCTATATATATATATATATATATATATATATTTACTTATATGTGTATATGGATATATATGTAGGTATATGCATATTATTGGCTTTTGCTCCGGGGTCCCTGCACGTGGGCGGGTCTATTCAGTGCTTATGATTTTGAGGAGTATACCCCTGGAAGAGAACTAGGATTACAGGGAAGTAACTTATCCTTCCTAAACGTCCCAGGGAAAAAGTAGTTAAAAAAAAAAAAACATAGCAACAGCCAATCCTGGCATTATAACACTGTCCAATCAGGGGGCTCATAGCCCAACATAGTCCTCTGTCACTGGCCGTTTGTCCTCTTTCTTCGCTGCTACGCAGCCGAGCTAAGTACCCTCCAGTTTATTTTTACTGTTTGGTGCTAAAGCTGTGGTTTTCAAAGTGTTTCTATTGCGCTGTTTATTGAATTGTCTAGCGTTATTCAGTGTTGTACCTTATGTATTTTGATGGATTGATTCATGGCTGCCATGCGCGTGCTACCGCGCCTTTCCTCAGGTTGTGACTGATTTTTTGTTTCCAGCAGCGTTGTGTGTTTTAGCGCTGGTCGCGCTCCATTAATTTCATTCTAATTGTTTAGTCAGTTTCACATCGCGGGAGCGGTTTCGCTCTTACGCGGTGTGCTGGTGCTCGTCGCGTCGAACTCCCACCACCAGGGGGCGTGGGAGGAGACGCGGAGTGCAGCGCGAGGTTCGAATTCCTTGCATTCCTGGAATTTCAATTCTCGCGCGCATTCCTCGAGCGGCCGCTGGTGGTGAAGGCATTACGCCCGTGTGGGTCTGTACGCGGTCAGGCTGTTGAGAAAAGGCAGCTGATCGCTTAACAATTTCATTAACGCTCTGCTGCCCAGAGAGATTGGGAGCAAAGTCTGTATTATGTTTCTCACGCCCGTATTTCAGGGTCTGTATTGGCCTGAAGGTCTTTCTTTTGGGACACCGCCCCTACCGGCTCTGTTCACAGGGTTGCTACCCTTTCATTTTAAACCTAAGTGCACCAGCCTGTGTCCCAAGGGGCTTCAACCCCAGTGAAGTTGCGAGTGGCTCGCTCCTTATTTTTGGCTGACACCCAGCCCTCAATTGTAGGCCCTATTGTAAGGAAGTGGGTTTCTGTTGCAGTAACCCCCCCACTTTTTGCCAGACCACTGATGCACTTTGACTTGATGTGCCCTGGGTCCCTGCCAATCAGGTTCCCAGGGCCTGTGTTCTTTCCCCAAAACTGTACCCAATTGGCATCTCTGGCCACAGGTCAGCCCCTGGTAAATGGTACCACAGGTACCCAGGGCACTGTGACCAGGGAAGACCTCTAGGGGCTGCAGCACTTATTGTGCCACCCTTAGAGGCCCTGTACCTATATATATATATACACACATATACATACACATATATACACACACATATATACACACACACACACACACACACACACACACACACACACACACACACCCACACCCACACCCACACCCACACCCACAACCCCCCCCCCTTTTTGCAGGCTGCGTGTTTTGGTGCAGAACAAAGTGAAGAGTCAACATGGCACACACCTCTGTGTGCCATGCCTACAACCCACTGCCCTGGCATAGGTCAGTCACCCCTCTAGCTGGGTGCACTATACCAGTGGTGAGGGTCCAGGTGCATGAGCCCTGTACCCCTACAGTGTCTAAGTCCATTCTTAGACATTGTAAGTGCAGTGCTGCCATTAAGAGTATATGGTGCTGGGAGGTTGTCATTACGAACTTCACAGCACCATAATGGCTGCACTGAAAACTGAGAAGTTTGGTATCAAACTTCTCAGCACATTAAACCCACACTGATGCCACAATGAAAAATGCACACAGAGGGCATCTTTGAGATGCCCCCTGAAAAACGACCAGCCTCTGGTGGGTTCCCTGACTGGTACACACCAGCCTGCCACCACAAGACACGTTTCTGGACCCCTAGGGTGGGAGCCTACGCTCCCGGAGCCCAGAAACAAAGCCTTTCCTGGGCGGAGGTGTACACACCTGCCCCCGGGCCAGGAAGAGCCATCTGTGGCAGGGGAGCTTCAAAGGCCTGGCAGCCTTTGTAATGCGACCCCCCAGCCTCTCCTGCTATCAGGAGCAGGCCCCCTTCCTGTCCCCCCTTCCTTTCGGCGGGAAGACAGGCGGGAAAAACTAGCCAGCCCAGGAGGTGTGCCCACCTCTGCCAACTCCACCCCTCAGGTGGGGGAGGCGAGGTGAAGCCCACTCTCCAGTGCTCGCCATCTTGCAGATGGCAGGCACTCCCCAATCAGGACTAGGGATTGTGCTCACTCCCCCACGTGGGGTGAGCACACCAAGGGTGTAGTCACCCTAAGGTCAGTAGCCCATTGGCTACTGACCTCAAGACCCCTAAAACGCCCCCTAAATACAGTATTTAGGGGGCAGCCCTGAACCAAGAACTCAGATCCAGAAACGACAAGAAGAAAATAAGAAGGACCGTACTGCGGTTCAGCCTGCTAACAAGAGGAAGACAACAACTGACTTGGCCCCAGCCCTACCGGCCTATCTGCCCTCGAACCTGCTTCCTGCGAAAACCCGGTGTGTCCTGCAGCCAGCAACATCAAGAACCCCGGAGGACCTGCCTGCCTTCACTTCTGAAGCCTGCTTCTCCCGTGAACACCGGATTTGTTCAAACACAGCAACCTCTGGCAGCAGCCGGAAACCGCGAATTCAGCCCACTCTGCACCCGCCGACCCTGGCCCGAGCTCGAGTGGGGAAAACACCAAGAGGAGGTCCCCCCGGCGATCCTGACCCGAGATCCGGCGACTCCTGACCTGCCTCAAGCCTCCAGACGACGCCTGCAGCCTAAATCCAGAGGGCCCCCCCTACCGCGACCAGAGCGGGTAAGAAAATCCGACCCTAAAAGGCACCCCTGCACCCGGCGCCCCACGGCCTTGTGTGCCAAACCAACGGTGCCCAACCAACCCAAGACATCCCAACTTACCCCTCGAAGTGGTGGTCGCACCCAGAAGATCCTCGTCCCCGAGCCTGCAGTGCTTCTTCAAACCGGAGGTTCTCCATAGAAAACAACAGGGAGTCCGACGCCGAAACAGCACTCTGCACCCGGCCGCCCCAGTGCCGCTGAGGGTGCACTTTTTGTGCCAACTTGTTTCCCCAATTGCCCTGACCTAAACCCTAGGAGCTTTGCTCCCACAACCCAGTGGCCTGCTTGCCAGCAGACACCAACCGGAGACCCCCTATCCTCCATAGGATAACATTGGGCCTCAACACACTGCACCCGGCTGCCCTAGTGCCGCTGAGGGTGCAACAACAGTGCATCACTGACCCTGGGGGAACCCTTGTTCTAACCCCAGTACCTTAACTCCCACAGTCGTTTACCTACCTGCAAACCAATAACCTGTTTTTCCTCCATAGGTTAACATTGACAATTTTTCTTCCAAAAAACGACTAAGTGTGGAGTTTTGAAAACTAAAGATATTCTTTAAAAATATTACAATTAACCAAAACGTGTTTTCTCACCTGTTTGCAGGAAATGTACCAGTGCTGAATCTAGGCATCCAGCACGGAGTTAGAAAAAGTAACATAAAAGTAACTTACCTGCAATTTACTGAAAAAGCCTATTCATTTCAATGTACTGCTCCAAAAGGTTTCAAAGTGTGGAGTTTTGAAATCTGAAAATATTCTTTAAAAATCGCACAAATAACAAAAACGCATTTACTCACCTGTTTTCAGGAAATGTCCCAGTGCTGAATCCAGGCATCCAGCCCTGAGTTACAAAAAGTAACGTAAAAGTAACTTACCTGCAATTTACTGAAAAAGCCTATTCATTCCAATGTACTGTATTTGCTAAGTGTTGCATACTACTGCTACCCTGTAAATCAAACAAAGTACAATTTCCATTGCATTTTGAAACTGTTCGACATTCAGAAACTTATTACTGTAAAGTATTTTATGCTTACCTGTGCCAGGCTTGCTTGGTTCTAAAATAAAACAACAATATATTTTTATACAAAAACAATTGGCCTAGAGTTCAGTTCTTGAGTGTGTGAATTCATTTGCTGACTGAGCGTGTACATCAAATGCTTAACACTGTCCTCTGATTCTGCCTTACTGCTCGACCACTCTACCACAATTAGAGAGTAAGGTTCTATCTAACTTTAACCTCTGCCTACCTTTGGGGACTCTTGGACTCTATACACACTGTACCTCACTTTGGTGCATTATATATAGAGCCAGTTTCTTAGTCGCTACTTACGTAGCGGGGCGCATTCGTAGGCCCTTAGAGAAAGACGCCCATAATTGTCTCAGGCCGGAGTGTCCCCGACCCTCCCTTGAGGGTAAAGTGGCCCTTACCCGGATATTGATCCCCGCATGGCCACTTTTCTTCAAAAATTTGTTAGGGATCCCAAAAAAGGGATTGACAGGTCATGGCGGGCTTGCCAGGACAAGCTCCTGGATGTCCTAGTGCCCCTTACCAAGATTTTAGATACGGCTGAAGAGGCCAAGGTCTCGGGTTCCTTAATTTCCCAGGACACTTTGTCAGGGTGGGCCCAGAGAGCCGTAGTTTTCCTGGGCAATGCTAATTGTGCGCTGTCCACAGAGCGTCGCCGGTCCCTGCTAATTAAGGTGGATCCGAAATTGGGAGACCTGGCGGACTCGGAGGCAGGTGCTATAGCTCGAGGGGAGCCTTTTATCAAAGAATTTGGCAAATTTGTGAATACTTTCACATCGCTTGACAAAGCACAGACAACAATTTAAAAAGTGTTTCCCCGTGTTTTTCACGGAGCCCGTCGAGGTAGGGGCCGCTCGACTGGCCGTCAGTTCCACCAGAACGCTCAAAGAGGACAAGGCTCCAGACAATACCAGGACCAGTCCCGGTTTAGGGAACTTTTATCCTACAAGAGGACGTCGTGGCAAGGGCAGAGGCTTCCGAGGAGCAGCGGCCACCTCAAGTCCTGGTGAGTGTTCTCCCTTCTTCCCGCCTAAGAATAGGGGGGGGCGACTGGCGAATTTTTTCCAGGCGTGGGTTTCCCTCACAGGGGATGCTTGGGTCTTTCAGAAGGTGCAAGGGTTCCGCTTGGACTATATAGGGGACCCTGTCCAGAGGTCCAGACCCCGATCCATTCAGTTTTCTCTCCAGTAGTCCGCCCTCGTGGACGAGGAAGTGAAATCCCTCCTCGACAAGGGCGCCATCTCTCCCGTCTCCCCACATCCCGCAGGCTTTAATAAGCAACATATTCTTGGTCGACAAGACCGATGGCGGAAAGAGGCCAGTCATAAATCTAAGCGAGTTCAACGAGTGGCTAATATACCGCCACTTCAAGATGGAGGGTATTCACCTCCTCAGGGATGTTTTGCGACCCCAAGATTGGATGGTGCGTCTAGACCTCAAAGACGCCTACCTGGTAATTCCAATGTTCCCGCCGCACAGACGTTTCCTCCAGTTCGTCTGGCGCAACCAAACTTACGAGTTTGCCGCCCTTCCATTCGGACTGTCCTCGGCTCCCTGGTGCTTCACCAAGGTACTCAAAGCAGTGGTGGAGTTTCTTCGAGCTCGAGGCGTTCGGATGATTGTGTACCTGGATGACCTCCTCCTTATGGGGCATTGCCCGCGCCAGCTGACTGTGCATCTTCAGATGGCAGTGGATCTTCTTCGGAGTCTGGGTTTCGTGGTTAAAGAGAAAAAGTCCCTGTTACAGCCCTCTGAATCCGTCACCTTTTTTGGACTTCATTATAGATTCCACCTCCTCTACTTTAAGCCTTCCATCCAGGAAGATATCGAAAATCCCCCAGGCAACAGGTTTCCCTCCGCCAATTGGCTCGAGTGGTCGGTCTCCTTTCGGCATCGATACAGGCTATTTTCCCGGGCCCGCCGCATTATCAGGCCCTGCAGCGCCTGAAGGCGTACTTCCTTCGCAAAGGGTTCCCTTACTCTCACAAGGTGTTCTTGCCCAGCGATGCTCGGGAGGAGATACAGTGATGGTTAGACCACATGGAGGCCTGGAACGGCTGCGCGATTTTCGGCTCGACACCAGACCTGGTTAGAGAGTCCGACGCCAGCAGGTTAGGATGGGGAGCCAGGTGTGGAGATCTCGCTACAGGAGGTTTGTGGTCTCCCGAACAGAAGTTACATATAAATTGTTTAGAGCTGCTGGCGGGATCTTTCGCCGTCCGCTGCTGGACGAGAGATTCGGTGCAGTCATGCGTCCTCCTCAAGATGGACATTTCAGCAGTCCGGTATATAAACCACCTTGGGGGCACCAGATCCAAAGCCCTTTCAGAACTGGCCGTGAGCTTCTGGCAGTACTGCCTGGACAGTCAGGTAGCGGTGACAGCGGAGTACTTGCCAAGTCGGGAGAACCAGAAGGCGGATTTTCAGTCCTGCAATTTCTGGGATTCCAGCCTCTGGATGCTCGATCCGAGCATCTTCGAGATGTTGAACGACCGCTGGGGCCCCTTCTCGGTGGATCGGTTTACCTCGAGATTGGACCACCAGCTTCCCCGGTTTTTCAGTTGGAGACCGGATCCCTTGGCAGTGGCCACGGATGCTTTCCTGCAGGATTGGAGCTTGGAAAAGGGGTATGCATTCCCTCCGTTTGCAATGATCACGAGATTGACAGCCCAGATTCGACGTCAGAACGCGGAGTTGGTCATAATCACCCCCTATTGGAGGTCGCAAGCCTGGTTTCCAGTTCTTCTGGAACTTTCTTGGGATTTTCCAATCCTACTCCCCCAGTCTCCGACTCTCCTGAGCCCCGACAAGGATCCAGACCCTCTGGTGCGGACGAACTCGTTGTGGCTCATGGCGTGGCGGATTTCAGGGGACGATGGGAGGTCCCAGGACTTTCGCAGGAGGTGGAGGCTTTCATATCCAAGGCTTGGGCGGACAGCACCGTCAAGAGGTACAGAACAGCTTGGGGCAGATGGTCCCGTTGGTGTATGCGACGGGGTTCGATCCCCTGGTCGCTGACGTAGTGCAAGTCATTAATTTCTTGGCAAAATTGGCATCCAAGGGCATGGCGTATAGGTCAATAAATAAATTTCGCTCGGCTATTGCCTCCGGTCATGTACCTGTTAATGATACATCTGTGGGCGAACATCCTTTGGTTTGCAGATTGCTAGGAGGTATCCGGCTCTCGTTACCTCCGGAAGAACAAGTTACTTACCTTCGGTAACGATATATCTGTAAGAAACATTCGTAGTGATAGATTCCTTACCTTAGGATATCCCCAGGCGTCAGACTGGATCCGGAAAGTTTGTCAGCAGTACCCCTGCGCGTCGGTAGGTGGAGTCGTGCAGCTCCGCGTCCGTCGTTGGCGTCGTGGTCGCCGAGCTGACGTCGCGGGCGCTACTTAGATGCCGCCCACGCGCGCTGACGTCAGTTCTGTACACGACTTTCCGCGCCAGGAACGCAGAGCCATGCAAGATACTGACCACTGGTGCATTGAAACGTATAGTTTACCTGTCGGTGTAGTTTTGCAGCTTGAAGACTTTCTGGATTCACTATGCTGCGATTTATTCCGCCATCTTGTGGTTGGGTCCGGAATCGTAGTATTTTTTCTCCTTTTTTTTTTTTTCGTGGCCCAGGTGGGCGGCGCGTCACACCATTTGGTGTCCTTCGTGACGACGCGCTTCCTGCGGAAGCTCCCACCTTTGGTCGCCATCTTCGGATTCTTTTTTTCTCTTTTCCTGTTTTGTTGTCCGCTTTGCTTGATCCCTTTTAGCTATGTATGCAATTTTAGCCTCCTTTGTCCTTATGTCTCATCTTTCTGGCGGAGGAGGGTGGGATCGCTAGTGAATCCAGAAAGTCTTCAAGCTGCAAATCTACACCGACAGGTAAGAAACTATACGTTTTGCAGCGTGAATCTTTCTGGATTCACTATGCTGTGCATAGACTTAGTAGCGGTTTTTCCCTTATTGCGGTGGCTGGGTGGAAGATGAGCATTGGTTACTGAAAATGCGTTGTAAGACCTTGTGTCCTACTTGCGCTTTTTTGTTCATTTGAATATCCACACAGTAGTGCTTAGTGAACGTGTGCACTGAAGACCATGTTGCAGCTTGGCAAATGTCTTGGATAGGTGTGTTCGCTAGAAACGCAATTGTTGCTCCCTTCTTCCTTGTTGAGTGAGCTTGAGCTGCTCCTTGTAACTGTTGTCCTGCCTGTTTGTGGCAGAGTTGAATTGTCTGCGCGATCCATCGTGCAATGGTATTCTTGGGGACTGGTCGTCCCAGAAAACTGCTGGCAAAGGAGACAAAGAACTGTTTTGTTTTCCTGCACTCCTTTGTCCTTTCCATACAGTGCATTACCGCCCTTCTGGCGTCTAGTGTGTGCAGCGCCCTTTCGGTTTGTGTGGTAGGGTTTTTGGAAATAACTTGGTATTTGGATTGTTTGGTTAATGTGGAACCGAGACACCACCTTTGGCATGAAGTGTGGGTCCGTCCTCATTACAATCCTGTCCTTGTGTATTTGCAGGTACGGCTCTTGGAGTGTCAGCGCTTGCAACTCACTTACTCTTCGTAGTGACATGATAGCCACTAAGAAGGCCGTCTTTAGTGTGAGCATGTGCAGTGTAGTTTTGTGAATAGGTTCAAAGGGTGCCTTCATCAACTGAGTTAGCACTACGTTGAGGTTCCATGCTGGTGCTGGCATCCTCTTTGGGGGTGAGATTCCTTTCGCCCCCTCCAGAAATCTTTTCACAACTTGGGAGGTGAAGAAACTTCTCCCCGTCTCTCCTCTTGTGTAGGCCACTACCGCAGCCAAGTGCACCCTCAGGGATGTGTAGCTTAATCCGCTTTGTAGCAGGTGTGTTAAGTATTTTAGTACCGTTGATTCCCTTGTGATCTTTCGTTGTAGATTCTCCTTGATGCACCATTGGGAGAACCTCTTCCACTTTGCTACGTAGCACTTCCTTGTGGAAGGTCTCCTTGCCTCCCTGAGTACTGCCATGGTACTTGGTGGTAATTTGAGGTGTGCAAATTCTAAGTCTTCAGGAGCCATGCTGCTATTCTGAGGCTCTCCGGTTCTGGGTGTAGCACCTTTCCGTTCTGCATTGCTAACAGGTCCTTTCTTCTTGGGAACCTGTGTGCTGGTTCTTGTGCCATTTCCACTATCTGTGAGAACCAGGACTGCCTGGCCCACTGAGGTGCTATCAGTATTAGCGTCATGTTGCTGATTCTGCATTTGCTGAGTACCATGTGTATCAGTGGTATCGAGGGGAAAAGCATATGCAAATGTCTTTGACCAATCTATCCATAGCGTATTCCCTTGTGATCAATGGTCTGGTTGTCTGGATGCGTAGTTTTGGCATTTTGCATTCTGGTGTGTTGCAAATAGGTCTATTTGCGGTGTACCCCATTTCTGGAATAGCTTCTCTGTTTCCTGTTGATTGAGCTCCCACTCGTGGGATGCCGACGTCTGCCTGCTGAGTCGGTCTGCTTCCACATTGTCCTTCTCCGGGAGATGTATTGCCAGTAGGTCTATTTTTAGCGGGATGGCCCATTTCCAGATTTCCTGTGCTAGCCCTGATAGTGCCACTGATTATGTTCCTCCTTGTTTGTTGATGTAGAACATGGTGGTTGTGTTGTCTGTTTGGATCAATACCCTGTTTCCGTACAGCTGTTTCTGAAAGGCTTTTAAGGCTAGGAACACAGTTTTCAGCTCCAGGTAGTTGATGTGTTTGACCGCATCTTGCTGCGACCATAGACCCCTCACCCTGAGCTTGTTCATGTGTGCGCCCCACCCCAGTTGGGAGGCGTCCATTGTGATGGTCACTGTTGGAGTTGGTTGTGTGAATGGCTTCCCCTGTGATATGTTTTCCTTCTTCCACCACGCCACTTCCTGATGCACTGCGTGTGTGACAACCACAAGATCTTCCCAACTCCCTGTTGCCTGTGACCATTGCTGCTGAATCCATTCCTGGAATGGTCTCATGTGTAGCCGGGTATTTGGGACTAGGTGGATGCATGACGCCATCATTCCCATTAGCTTGCTCACCGTCCTCACCGTCAGAACTTGCCCCTTGCGGTAAGGACGTGTTTCCTTCAGTATCGCCAATGTTCTCCTCCTGCTGGGGAACACTTTGGCCTGTATGGTGTTGATCTCGGCCCCCAAGAATATCTTGATCTGCTCTGGTTCAGTTGACGATTTCTCCCAATGAATTGAGAAACTCAGTTGACTCAGTGTTTGCACGACCTGCTGGATGTGTTCTTTGCAGTGGTTGTAAGAGCTTGCCTTTACGAGCCAGTCGTCGAGGTAGGGATATACGTGATTTCCTTGCCTTCGTAGGTGCGTTGCTACTGCTGCTAGGCACTTTGTAAACACCCTTGGTGCGGACTTGAGTCCGAATGCTAGTACTGTGAACTGGTAGTGAGTCTGGTTGATTACAAACCTTAGTAGACGCTTGTGCCTGTGGTTGATGGGGATGTGTAAGTACGCGTCCTTCAGATCTATAGTTGCCATGTAATCCCCTTGTTGTATTTGTGGTATTACCTCCTGTAGGGAAGTCATTTTGAATCTTTGAGTTCTTATGAATTTGTTTAAGAATCTCAGATCTAGGATAGGTCGTAGTGTTTCATCCACCTTTGGCACGAGGAAGTAAGTTGAGTAAACCCCCTTGTTCCTTTGGTTGTGCGGTACTGTCTCTATTGCCTCTTTGCTGAGCAGTTCCTTTGCCTCCAGCTGCAAGACCGAAAGTTCTTTTGCCGAGTGGGCCTTGTTTCTTGGTTTTTTTGTTGGAGGTTGTCTTTCCAGTTCTATGCAATATCCGTATTGTATGATGTTTAGTATCCACTTGTCTGTAGTGACCTTCCTCCACTGCTTGAGGAAGTTCTTTATCCTGCCTCCTACTTTGTTCGAGGGACTGTTTCCTGTGGAACGTCAGGTTTTTGTTTCTCTGTTTGTCGTTGCCCCCACCCCGAGGTGTTGCTAGGGTGGTTGTGGGCTTGATGGTGAAGTCACTTGGAGGTGGGCTGTTGGCCTCCTCTACGAGATTGTCCTCGTCCGTTTCCGCGCCCTCTAAAGGACTGGCCCCGGGGCTGGTACTGCCAGTTTTGCTGCTGCTGTCCTTGCTGCTGCTGGCCTTGGTTGTTCCTTTGGTAGCCTTGCTGGAACGTTTGGTGCGATGTGGCAGGCACGTTGCCTCCTCTACCGCCCGGCCTTCTGGTGGGTGCCCCTCTTCTCATCCCTCTGAACTGCAGCGCTCCCATGGACCTTGCTGTCTCGTTGTCCTTTTTGAGCTGCGTCAGCTTTTCGTCAACTGGCGTACCAAACAGTTGTTCGCCGTTGAAGGGTGTATTCAGGATGTTACTTTGCACCTTTGGCTTGAATCCAGAAATCCTGAGCCATGCGTGTCTCCTCTCGGTCACTCCTATCATCATTAGTCTGCTGGATGTCTCTGCAGCATCCAAGGCTGACTTCAAGCATATGTTTGCCATGCTTTTGCCTTCTTCTACCAGGTGAGCTGCCCTTTGTTGGTACTCATCTGGTAGATGCTTGAGGAGTTGCCCCACTTCGTCCCAGTGATGGTATGCGTGCCTGTTGATCAGGGAGTTCGAGTTTGCGATACGCCACTGGACTGCCGCATTTCTCTCCACCTTTCTCCCTGTAAGATCCATCCTCTTACTCTCCTTGTCTGGAGGTGGTCCGGCATTAGTGGGCACATTGGCCCTTTTCCTGGCCGTTGCCGTAATTATGGAGTCAGCTGGCACTGATCCTTGTATGTATGCAGGGTCTTGTGAAGAGTGTTTATACTTTTTCTCAGTCCTTGGCGTCACAGCCCTGCATACTGCTGGTTCCCTGAAGGCATCTCTCCCTTGGTCCAGCACACTAGGGAGCATGGGTAGGAATAGGCTCCTGGTTTGTTGAGGCAGTAGAGTTTCCAGGAGGAAACATGCCTTGGGCTTCTCTTCTTCCATTTTCACCCCATAGGTTTGTGCAGCCTTCAGGACTACCATGTTGTAGACCCCGATGTCGTCTGGCGGCGAGGGCCTCGAAGGGTAAGTGTCTACCCCTTCTTCCGGCGATTCTGCGTCGAGGTCTTCGTCGCCTTCTCCCTCGAAGTAATAGTCTTCTTCCCCCTGTTCCTCGACCGGTTCGGGCATTTTCGGCGGTTCGGCGTCTTTGTAATCTATTTCGACCTCGAGCGCGGGTCTCGACGGTATGGAGTATTGGCTCATCTTGTGGTCGAATTCCTTCTTCCGCTGCAGGATGCTCGCCATTTCGGCCTCGAGCCTCCTCTTCTTCCTCTCCATCTCTTGTGCCTGTTCGGCGTCGAGGGCTGGAGCGGCTCTTTTCGGGGCCGAAGTCGACGACGATGTCTGCCCTTCTCTTCTTGGCGCCGAGGTGTGCTTCTCGGGGGCAACCTTCGACGCCCTTAGTTTTTCGAGGGCTCTTTCCGATTGGGAGTCCTTTTCGAAGGATCCGCTCGGCTGACTGTCCTTGGTCGCTGTTGCCTTTGTCGAATGTTTCGGCTGCAATGCTCCCTTCGGGGACTTAGCTTCACTTCTACGAGTGTCGCTCGGGGCTTTGGCTTCACCCTTTCGAGTGTCGCTCGAGTGTTTAGGGGTCGACGACTCCCTTACCTCTTTCGACGTTTTCTTCAGGACCTCGACGACTGCGCAGTCCTCCGGTCCTTCGGCGATGTTGTCCTCCTCTCCACTGGAGAGGCCCAGGTCTCGGAGCGATACCCCCTGCATGTTGTGGTTCGCCCTTCTCTGCCTCTCCCTCACTCTGAGGGTCTTTGGTGTAAACGACGAGCACGCGTTGCAGTCTTCGCTGCTGTGGTCGAGCGGCAAGCAGAGGTTGCAGACTGGATGCTGGTCCTTCTGGGCGTACTTGTGGTGGCAGTTGGTGCAAAACTTGAACGGTGTCTTGTCCGTACCCGCGCTCAGGGAGCCCCCTGTAAGCGCATTCTCTGTAGGGCGTCGAGATTCAGGTCGTAAACCTTCTCCCTCGTTGTCCCGGTTACATGTCCTGTAGTCCGGTGTAGTTGAAACTTATTTGTCAGTTTTCGTCGATTTTCCTTGATTCCTCTTCCAAACTTCTGGAACTCTTCGGCGACGATCCAGACCCAACGGCGGAAAAAAGAATTTGAAGATGGCGACCAAAGGTGGGAGCTTCCGCAGGAAGCGCGTCGACGTCACGAAGGACACCAAATGGTGGGACGTCGCCGCCCACCTGGGCCACGAAAAAAAAAAAAAAAAAAGACAAAATACTACGATTCCGGACCCAACCACAAGATGGCGGAATAATGCACAGCATAGGGAATCCAGAAAGATTCACGCTGCAGAACTAGGGCCCTGAAAGGGATGACCTTAACCCTAGAAATCAGTTCGCAGAACGGGGAGGATGGGTGGGGCAGTAAGGAATCTATCACTACTAATGTTTCTTACAGATATATCATTACCGAAGGTAAGTAACTTGTTCATCTGAAATAAACACATAGTGATAGATTCCTTACCTTAGAATAGATACCCCAGCAATACCAACCCCGGTGGTGGGTCTGCGAACTAAGATCACACCAGAAAATCGCGGAGAACAGAACGGCCGAAGAAGCCGTCTCTCCGGACTTGGCTGTCCAGTCAATAATGCTTGGTAAACGTGTGCAGTGAGGCCACGTGGCTGCCTGACAGATGTCTTGCAGGGGGACGTCGCGTCCCAATGCAGTAGTGGCTGCAGTAGCTCGGGTGGAGTGAGCACGCAGCCCCACCGCAGGTTCTTTTTTAGCCAAAGAGTAACAGGCTTTGATGCACAAGACAACTCAGCGGGAGATACTTCTCTTGTGTACCGCCCGACCTTTCTTGGTGCCAACGTAGCCAACAAAGAGCTGGTCATCCACCCGGAACTGCTGTGTGCGGTTGAGATAAAATGAGAGCGCACGTTTTGGGTCCAGAAGGTGGAGGATGCGGAGGCGGAAAAAAGGTGGGCAAGGTAATAGTCTGCCCAATTTGAAAGGCCGTAACCACTTTTGGCAAAAAGGAAGGACGGGGCCTGAGCACAACCTTGTCCGGATGGACTGAAAGGAAAGGAGGATTACAAGAAAGAGCCTGGAGCTCACTCACCCGCCTAGCGGAGGTGATGGCCACCAGGAAAGCAGTCTTTAATGTTAAAAGACGAAGAGGACAGTTGTGAAGGGGCTCAAAGGGAGCGCACATCAAGTATGTAAGAACCAGATTCAAGTCCCACTGAGGCATCACGAAAGGAATAGGAAGAAAAAGGTGTGTAATGCCTTTGAGAAATCTATATACAACAGGGGACTTGAAAAGAGAGGGCTGATCAGGTAGCCTGAGAAAGGCAGAAATTGCAGAAAGGTAGCCCTTGATAATGCATGTGAGAAAGTGCCCTCTTTCTTGCATGGTATGCCCCCACTTTTTGCTGAATTGCTGATGTTCTTTGACTGAGTGTGCCCTGGGCTCCTGCTAATCAGGTACCCAGGGCCTATGTTCCTTCCCTAAACCTGCATTGAAGCCTAAACCCAATTGGCATCTCTGGCCACAGGTCAGCCCCTGGTAAATGGTACCATAGGTACCCAGGGCACTGTGACCAGAGAAGGCCTCTAAGGGCAGCAGCACTTATTGTGCCACCCTTAGAGGCCCTGTACCCTGACACACACACACTGCCTTTGCAGGCTGCGTGTCTTGGTGCAGAACAAAGTGAAGAGTCAACATGGCACCCATCCCTGTGTGCCATGCCCACAAACCACTGCCCTGGCATACATCAGTCACCCCTCTAGCTGGGTGCCCTATGCCAGTGGTGATGGTACAGGTGCATGAGCCCTGTACCCCTACAGTGTCTAAGTCCATTCTTAGACATTGTAAGTGCAGTGCTGCCATTAAGAGTATATGGTGCTGGGAATTTGTCATTACGAACTCCACAGCACCATAATGGCTACAATGAAAACTGAGAAGTTTGGTATCAAACTTCTCAGCACATTAAACCCACACTGATGCCAGTGTGGGATTTAATGTAAAATGCACATCAGAGGGCATCTTAGAGATGCCCCCTGAAACTCGACCAACCTCCAGTGACCTGACTGAGTGGCTGCCTAGGCTGCCACCAACAGACCTGTTTCTGGACCCCTGGGTCGAGAGCTTGCTGCTCTCGGGGGCCTGAAACAATGCACATCCTGGGACGAGGTGCCAAGCCTCCTCCCCCAGGATGGGAAGGGTTCACGAAGGAGAAGCTTCAAAGGCATGCCGCCTTTGTGAGCCTCTCCAGACCATTTGCTGCTTTCAGCAACTGGTCCCCACTGGTTCTACCCCCCACTTTGGGCGGGAGAACCGGCAGGAAAAACCAGTGAGGAAGAGAGGTGTGCCCACCTCTGTCAACTCCACCCCTAAGGTGGGGGAGGCGAGGTGAAGCACAACCTCGAGTCCCCGCCATCTTGAGGATGGGGGGACACAGCCAACCAGGGACAGGCTCCTGCCCCCTCCCACTGGAGAGTGGCAGAATAGGGGTGTACCCACCCCAGGGAAGGGACCCATTGGTCCCTGCCCTCTACCTACCTGTAACGCCCCTAAATTTAGTATTTAGGGGCACCCTGAACCTTCCTTCCTCAGATCCAGCAACTACAAGAAAAAGAAGAGAAGAAGGACGAGAAGCCGTGCAGAGCTAACAAGAGGATGACGCCCACTGACTTGGCCCCAGCCCTACAGGCCCGTCTCCCCTCGAACCTGCTCCTGCAAAACCCCGGCGTGTCCAGCGGCCAGCAACCTCAAAAACCCCGGAGGACCTGCCTGCCTTCACTTTCCAAGCTGTTTCTCCCGTGAACACCGGACGTGTTTGAACTGCAGCTTCTGGTGCCAGCCAGGAACCGCGAATCCCGCACACACTGCACCCGCCGAATCCGGCCAGAGTTTGAGTGGGCAAATACCCCGAGGAGGTCCCCCCGGCGATCCTGACCCGAGATCCGGCGACCCCCGACCTGCTTCACGCCTCCTGACGACGCCTGCAGCCTCAATCCAGAGGACCCCTCCCCTACCGCGACCAGAGCGGGTAAGAAAATCCGACATCCCAAGGCACCCCTGCACCCGACGCCCCACGGCCTTGTGTGCCCAACTCAGCGGTGCCTAACCAATCCTCAACATCCCAACTTACCCCTCGAAGTGGTGGTCACTCCTGGAAGATCCTCGTGCCTGCAGTGTTTCTTTGTCCCGGAGAGTCTCCATTGAAATCAACAGGGCACACAACCTCAAAACAGCACCCTGCACCCGGCCGCCCTAGTGCCGCTGAGGGTGCCACTTTTGTGCTAGCTTGGTCCCCAACTTGCCCTGAGCTTAACCCTAGGAGCTTTGCTCCCACAGCCGTGTGGCCTGCTTGCCAGCAGCCACCAACCGGAGTCCCCCTATCCTCCATAGGATAACATTGGGCCTCAACACTCTGCACCCGGCCGCCCTAGTGCCGCTGAGGGGGCAACAACAGTGCATCACTGACCCTGGCAGACCCCTGAGTCTAACCCCAGAACCCTAACTCAAAAGACCGATTACTTACCTCGAAACCGATAACCTGTTTTTCCTTATAGAGTAACATTGACACTTTTTCTCCCAAAAAGTTTCTAAGTGTCGACTTTTGAAAACTAAGAATAATCCTTAAAAATCACACAAATAACCAAAACGCATTTTCTCAACTGTTTTCAGGAAATGTCCCAGTGCTGAATCTAGGCATCCAGCACTGAGTAAGAAAAGTAACGTTAAAGTAACTTACCTGTGAATTGAATTTCCTTCCATAGGAGAACATTAGTGGTTGTAGGTGAAAAAGTTTCTAAGTGTCAACTTTTGAAATACAAGAATATTCTTTAAGAAATCGTACAAACTACAAAAACGTAATTACTTACCTGTTTTAAGTAAATGTCCCAGTGCTGAATCTAGGAGTTCAGCACTGGATTACAAAAATAACGCAAAAGTAATTTTACCTGCATTTACCTTAAAAGCCATTCATTTCAATGTACTGCATTTACTAAGATTTGCAACCTACTGCATCCCCTGTAAATCAAATCAAGTACAATCTTCATTGCTTTTTAAAACTGTGTACAACAAGTAACTTATTACTGAAAAGAATTGAATGCTTACCTGTATCAGGCTTGCTTGGTTCTAAAATAAAACAGTATATTTTTTATACAAAAACAATTGGTCTAGAGTTCAGTTCTTGAGTGTGTGTATTCATTTGCTGACTGAGTGTGTACATCCAATGCTTAACACTGTCCTCTGATACTGGCTTACTGCTCGACCAAGCTACCACTTTAGAGAGTAAGGTTCTATCTAACTTTAACCTCTGCCAAACATCTGGAGACCCTTGGACTCTATACACACTGTACCTCACTTTGGTGCAGTATATATAGAGCCAGTTTCTTACAGTGCCCACAGCAGAGCCCTGCCGGGCCAAAGAGAGAAGGAACAGTAGGACCTCAGAAAGAGGGGCAGAAAGGGGATCCACAGCCTTTGCTGTGCACCATGCCACAAACTTGTTCCACCTGCAGGCATATACCACTTTAGTAGAGGGACGCCTGGCTGACAGAATAACGTCACAAACTTCAGGAGGCAAGTCGAAAGGAATCAACTGCCGCCGCTCAATCTCCACGCAAAGAGGTGGAGGCTGGACAGGTTCGGGTGGAGGACCGTCCCCTGCTGCTGCGACATAAGATCCTCCCGAAGAGGCAGTCTGATCGGAGGATCGATGCTCATACTGAGTAGCTCTGGATACCATACTCTTCGAGCCCAGTCCGGAGCCACAAGAATGACTTGGGCCCGGTCGCGCCTGATCTTCTTCAGCACTCTGGGCAGAAGTGGTATAGGCGGAAAGGCGTACAACAGACCGCAACTCCACTCGCGACGAAAAGCGTCGCTGAGCGAGTGCCGCCTTGGAAATTCCAACGCGCAGAACTGATGACATTGCGCGTTCTCTTCGGTGGCGAATAGATCTAACCAAGACTCTCCCCACTGCTGAAAGAGACCTTGCACCACCTCAGAGTGAAGACGCCATTCGTGATCGAGCAAGCACCTGCGGCTGAGTTCGTCCGCCCCGGCGTTCAGAGAACCTGCCAGGTGTTGAACCACCAGGGACATGCCCTGATGTTCCAGCCATGTCCAGAGACGTAGAGCCTCCTGACAGAGGGTCCACGACCCCACCCCGCTTGTTGCAGTACCACATGGCGGTGGTGTTGTCTGTCAACACCTACACTACACTCCCCTTGACAGAGGGAAGGAATGCCTTCAGTGCAAGCCGGATCGCCCGCAGCTTTAGAAGGTTGATGTGGAGCCGGGACTCCGGCTCCTCTGATCTCCGCCTCTCCCATGTGGCCGCCCCATCCCGGGAGGGACGCATCCGTCACCACTGTAAACTCCGGTTGGGGAAGGGAGAGGGATCTGCCGTCGACCCAATGCCGGTTCGTGAGCCACCACTGCAACTGTCGTGCAGTGCCCTCCGAGATCTGGACGTGATCGGACAGGTTCCCCTGATGCTGCGCCCACTGGAACTTCAGGTCCCACTGCAGAGCCCGCTTATGCCATCTGGCATGATTGACCAGCAGGATGCAGGAGGCCATGAGGCCCAGCAGCCTCAGAGTCACTCTGACCGAAACCCGGGACAAGGGCTGAAAGATGGGAATCAGAGCCCGAATATCCCGGACTCGCTGCTCGGGAGGATAGACACGAAACTGCGCCGTGTCCAGAACCGCTCCGATAAAGAGGAGCTTCTGAGAGGGGATCAGGTGCGACTTCGGCACGTTGATGGAGAACCCCAGCAAGTGCAGGAGGTCGGCCGTAGTCTGGAGGTGGGAGACGACTGTCTGGGGCGAGCCCGCCTTCAACAACCAGTCGTCGAGGTAGGGGAAGACTGACACCCCTGATCTCCGCAGATGAGCTGCGACCACCGCCATCACCTTGGTGAACACCCGAGGTGCGCTGGTAAGGCCAAAGGGGAGCACGGTGAACTGAAAGTGCTCGTGGCCTACCGTGAACCGTAGGTAACGCCGGTGGGCTCGCAGGACGGGGATGTGGAAATAGGCGTCCTGCAAGTCCAGCGCCACCATCCAGTCTTGTGGGTCGAGAGCAGACAAGACCTGAGCTAGAGTGAGCATCTTGAACTTCTTTGCGGAGTAAGCGATTGACGTTCCGGAGGTCTAAGGCACAAGTTACTAACTTGTGTAACAATATATCTGTAAGAGACAGTAGTTAGTGACAGATTCCTTACCTTAGAATATCCCCAGGCGTCAGGCTGGATCCGGAAAGTTTTTGCGTAGCAGTACCCTTGTGCGTCGGTAGGTGGCGTCGTGCGGCTCCGCTTCCGTCGTCGGCGTCGTGATCGCCGGGATGACGTCGCGGGCAGTACTTAGACGCCGCCCCTGCGCGCTGACGTCAGTTCTGTACACGACTTTCCGCGCCAGGAACGCAGAGCCATGCAAGAAGCTGACATAGGTGTCAGAAAAATACTAGGGCCCTGAAAGGGATGTCCTTAACCCTAGAAATCAGTTCGCAGAACGGGGAGGATGGGTGGGGCGGCAAGGAATCTGTCACTAACTACTGTCTCTTACAGATATATCGTTACACAAGTTAGTAACTTGTGCATCTGAAAGAGACACGTTAGTGACAGATTCCTTACCTTAGAATAGATACCCCAGCAATACGAACCCCGGTGGTGGGTCTGCGAACAAAGATCAGACAAGGAAGTCCCGGAGGACAGAACGGCCAAAAAAGCCGTCCCTCCGGACCTGGCTGTCAAGGCAGTAATGCTTGGTAAACGTGTGCAGCGAGGCCCACGTAGCTGCCTGACATATATCCTGCAGCGGAACACCGCGGCCTAAAGCCGTGGTAGCAGCCGTTGCCCTGGTGGAATGGGCACGCAGCCCAACAGGAGGCGCCTTCTTAGCCAAAGAATAGCAGGCTTTGATACACAAGGTGACCCAGCGGGAGATGGTTCTCTTGTGCACCGCGCGACCTTTTTTGGCGCCCACGTAGCCAACAAAGAGCTGGTCATCCACCCGGAAGTGTTGTGTGCGGTTGATATAAAAGGAAAGCGCACATTTTGGGTCCAGACGGTGGAGCCTCTCTTCCTCTCTGGAAGGATGCGGAAAGAAGGTGGGCAAAGTGATGGTCTGCCCAATGTGGAAGGCAGTAACCACCTTTGGCAAGAAGGACGGACGCGTCCTAAGAACAACCTTGTCTGGATAGACAGACAGAAAGGGAGGTTTGCATGATAGAGCCTGGAGCTCACTCACCCGCCGAGCGGAGGTGATGGCCACCAGAAAGGCTGTCTTCAAAGTAAGAAGACGAAGAGGACAGTTATGTAGAGGCTCAAAGGGAGCGCACATTAAAAAGGTAAGAACCAAGTTTAAGTCCCACTGAGGCATCACAAACGGAACAGGAGGGAAGAGGTGTGTAATGCCTTTTAGAAACCTGTTAACAACAGGGGACTTAAAAAGAGAGGGCTGATCAGGGAGCCTGAGGAAGGCCGAGATTGCACAAAGATAGCCCTTGATGGTACCCAGGGCAGAACCCTGTTGGGCCAGAGAAAGAAGGAACAGAAGAACCTCAGAAAGAGGGGCAGAGAGGGGATTCACAGCCTTTGCTGTGCACCATGCCACAAACTTGTTCCACCTGCAGGCGTATACTACCTTAGTGGAGGGACGCCTGGCTGCCAGAATCACATCACAAACTTCGGGAGGCAAGTCGAAAGGAATCAACTGCCGCCGCTCAATCTCCACGCAAGCAGGTGGAGACTGGACAGGTTCGGGTGGAGGACCGTCTCCTGCTGCTGCGACAGAAGATCCTCCCGAAGAGGCAGGCGGATCGGGGGATCGACGCTCATACTGAGTAGCTCGGGATACCAAACTCTTCGAGCCCAGTCCGGAGCCACAAGGATGACTTGGGCCCGGTCGTGCCGAATCTTCTTCAACACTCTGGGTAGAAGTGGTATAGGCGGAAAAGCGTACAACAGACCGCAACTCCACTCGTGACGAAAAGCGTCGCAGAGCGAGTGCCGCCTTGGAAATTCCAACACGCAGAACTGATGACATTGCGCGTTCTCTTCGGTGGCGAATAGATCTAACCAAGGCTCTCCCCACTGCTGAAAGAGACCTTGCACCACCTCCGAGTGAAGACGCCATTCGTGATCGAGCATGCACCTGCGGCTGAGTTCGTCCGCCCCGGCGTTCAGAGAACCTGCCAGGTGTTGAACCACCAGGGACATGCCCTGATGTTCCAGCCATGTCCAGAGACGTAGAGCCTCCTGACAGAGGGTCCACGACCCCACCCCGCCTTGTTTGTTGCAGTACCACATGGCGGTGGTGTTGTCGGTGAACACCTGCACTACCTTCCCTTTGACAGAGGGAAGGAATGCCTTGAGTGCAAGTCGGATCGCCCGGAGCTCCAGAAGGTTGATATGGAGCCGGGACTCCGCTGGAGACCAGAGGCCTCTGATCTCCGCCTCTCCCATGTGACCGCCCCATCCCAGAAGGGACGCGTCCCTCACGACTGTGTGCTCTGGCTGGGGAAGGGAGAGGGATCTGCCCATGACCCATTGCCGGTTCGAGAGCCACCACTGCAACTGTTTTGCAGTCCCCTCCGAGATCTGGACGTGATCGGACAGGTTGCCCTGGTGCTGCGCCCACTGGAACTTCAGGTCCCACTGCAGAGCCCGCATATGCCATCTGGCATGATCGACCAGCAGGATGCAGGAGGCCATGAGGCCCAGCAGCCTCAGGGTCATCCGTACCGAAACCCAGGATAGAGGCTGAAAGATCGGAATCATAGCCTGAATATCCCAGACTCGCCGTTCGGGAGGATAGGCCCGAAACTGCGTCGTGTCCAGAACTGCTCCGATGAAAAGGAGCTGTGGAGAAGGAATCAGGTGCGACTTCGGCACATTGATGGAGAACCCCAGCGAGTGCAGGAGTCCGGCCGTAGTCTGGAGGTGGGAGACGACTGCCTGGGACGAGCCCGCCTTCAGCAGCCAGTCGTCGAGGTAGGGGAAGAATGGAACCCCTGCCCGGCGCAGATGAGCTGCGACCACCGCCATCACTTTCGTGAACACCCGAGGGGCACTTGTGAGGCCAAAGGGGAGCACGGTGAATTGAAAATGCTCGAGGCCCACCATGAACCGCAGGTAACGCCGGTGGGCCGGCAGGACGGGGATGTGGAAATAAGCATCCTGCAAGTCCAACGCTACCATCCAGTCTCCAGGGTCGAGGGCAATCAAGACCTGAGGTAAGGTGAGCATCTTGAACTTCTCCTTCCGGAGGAAGCGATTGACGTTCCGGAGGTCCAAGATAGGACGCATGTCCACCTTGTCCTTTTTGGGCACCAGAAAGTAGTGGGAGTAGCAACCACGTCCTACTTATGGGGTCGGAACGCGCTCGATGGCCCTCTTGGCCAAGAGGGCCGCAACTTCCTTCTGAAGAAGCACCAAGTGATCCCCTGACATGCGGTGGAATTGAGGTGGCATGGCTGGGGGGTGGTCTCGAAGGGGAGGGAGTAGCCCCTTCGGACAATGTCCAAGACCCACCTGTCCGAGGTGATGGCACGCCAGTGGTGAAGGTGATGGCGGACCCTGCCCCCTACTGGCGTGCTGTGCACCTGAGAAGGACTAGGAGGGCTTGGAGGCCGCGGACGGGGCGGGGTTGGTGGCCTGACCCGCACGCTGGTTGCCCGATCCACCACGGCGGAAGCCACGTCCTCAGCCACACGAAGACGCTTGCTGCGCGGGCCGGTGGCTGGGCAGCGAACGTGACTGGGCGCCCCTTCCGTGGCCACGAAAGGGGCGAAAAGCAGATGGCTGCGGAGGGCGTACAGCAGAAAGGCCCAGGGACTTGGCCGTAGCCCGTGAGTCCTTAAAACGCTCCAGCGCATGGTCTGCCTTGTTTCCAAAAAGACCGACCCCATCAAAGGGCATGTCCATAAGAGTGTTCTGGACATCACCCGAGAAACCAGTGGTTCTCAGCCAGGCGTGACGGCGCAGCGCCACTGTCGTTGCAATAGACCTACCCAGCGAGTCGGCGGTATCAAGGACACATCGAATGGTGAATTTAGCCGCATCTCTTCCTTCCGCAATGGCGCGGGAAAGCAGTGTCTGGACCTCCTCAGGACACTGGGGCAAAGCTTGCGCCACCGAGTCCCACAAAGAGTGGGAATATCGGCCCAAAAGGCAAGCGGTGTTGACAGACCGCAAGCCAGCACTGGAGGAAGAAAAGACCTTCTTCCCAAATTGATCCAGGCGTTTGGATTCCCTATCCGGAGGAGCGGTAGGGAAGGCGGTTTGGGAAGCAGAGGCTTGGACAACCAAGCTCTCAGGAGTGGGGTGTTGGGAGAGGAACAGGGGTCGCCCGGAGCGGGGCGATGGCGTCGGGCCACGTTCCTATCCACAGGAGCCCCTGTGGCGGGCTTGGACCAGGTGCCCAAAGAACGTTAGAAAGTGCGTCGTTAAACGGCAGCAGTGGCTCCGAGGAGGTAGCCGCCGGCTGAAGCACTTCCGTCAGGAGGTTAGTCCTGACGGCCACTGTAGGCAACTGGAGGTGTAAGGCCCCAGCTGCTCTACGCAACACCGTTGCAAAATTTGCTCCCTCCTCCTTTGCCACGGAAGGAGGAGACAGCATGCCAGGGTCAGGGGAGGTGTCCAGCCCACTGGCATCCCCAAATTCCTCAGCCCAGTCCTGTTCGTACTCACACTGCTGTGTGAGAGGGTCCTCCGACCCCTCCCAGTCCTCTTCGTCCTCCTCAGGTTCAAAATATGGAGAAGGAGGGACACGCGGGACCCAAGGTCTCAACGGCGTCGGAGCCGGCGTCGAGCGACGCTTGTCCGGCGCCGTGTCCGGATCCGGGGAGAACCGGGGAACGACGCCGCCCGGAGCCCCGGGCGGCGTCGGGAACGGCACCGGAGACATCGGTGCCGGCGGAGCTGTAGTTAGGTCAACCGGCGTCGATGGGGGTTGCGGCAGCACCGGAGCCGGGATCTAGGCCGGGGCCGGGACCGAGGCAGGTGTTACAGGCGGCGCCGGGACCGGAGTCGTCGGCGGCGCCGGGGAAACCCCATCAGGGCCCGCGGGGCCCGAAGGCGCACCGGAAGGACCTTGAGGCCCGAAGAGGCGGGCCATGGCCGACAGGAATTCCTGTATCTCGGCCGGAGTCGCCCCCGAACCCGGGAAGGACGGGTAATGTGGGGGCGGCTCCACAGGCACTCCCGGAGCCGCGGGGACGGTGCCGACAGGAGCCTTAGCCGAGTCGCGAGACCGGCGAGGCGAAGTCGTGGAGCGATGACGCTTTTTAGACTTTTTGTGCTTCGACTTACCGGAGGAGTGCGAAGACTTGGACCCAGACGACCGATGAGGACTCCGCGACCGGCCCCTCGACCTCTCACGTGACCGGGGCCTGGTGTGGCGCAGAGCCGACTGCCGGACCTCGAGGAGCTTTCGAGACCGCTCTCGCAAAGCCTTCGGGTTCAAGGCCCGGCAGTCGGGGCACGACTTCGTGTCGTGGTCACGGCCGAGACACTCTAAATGCGGGTCTGTGATCGACATCATACGACCACAGACGTCGCAGGGCTTGAAGCCGGGCATCCCTACCGACACCTTCGGAGTCGGAGACTCGTAGAGAAAAACTGTGAAAAAAATCACCAAAAAGATAGTCAAAAAATGACTAGGGCACTGCTCGTCCCGGATCTGCGCTTACTGGCGCGGAAAAAGAAGAACTGACGTCAGCGCACAGGGGCGGCGTCTAAGTACTGCCCGCGAAGTCATCCCGGCGATCACGACGACGGACGCGGAGCCGCACGACGCCGCCTACCGACGCGCAAGGGTACTGCTACGCAAAAACTTTCCGGATCCAGCCTGACGCCTGGGGATATTCTAAGGTAAGGAATCTGTCACTAACGTGTCTCTTTCAGATATAGGACGCAGGCCTTTGTCCTTCTTGAGCACCACAAAGTAGTGGGAATAGCAACCACAACCTACTTCTGGCGTCGGAACGCGCTCGATGGCCCCCTTGGCCAAGAGGGCCGCAACTTCCTGCTGAAGAAGCACCAAGTGATCCCCCGACATGTGGTGGTACTGAGGTGGCATGGCTGGAGGGGTAGTCTCGAAGGGTCGGGAGTAGCCCCTCCGGACTATCTCTAAAACCCACCTGTCCGAAGTGATGGTGCGCCAATGGGGGAGGTGATGGTGAAGCCTGCCACCCACTGGCGTTTGATGGGCCTGAAAGTTCGGACTAGGAAGGTTTGGAGGCAGGGGTGGCCGGGGTGGAGGTGGACTGACCCGCCCGCTGGCCCCTTGGTCTGCCACGGCGCAACCCGCGTCCGCGGTCGCGCTGGGATGATTGCTGCGCCGGCATGTGGCTCTGTTGCGAACGCTGCGGGCGCCCCTTCCTGTGCCGGCGGAGACAGAGAGGCATGCAGGTGGAGCAGCACAGCTGAATGGGAGAACCTTCCCATCGGCCCTCACTGATCTCATGAGGCCATAATTATTGAAACAAGGGAGACGCTACTCCTTTCCATCAACCTGGCGGCACTGAAAAATTTAGGCCGCTAGTGATACTTTAATTAAACTCACCTTGGTCCTGAAGAAGCGCTTTGGATCTCCTCCAAAGGCCACAGATAGCGCGAAACATGTCGACCACTAGAGACACCCACTAGGGACTCATATCTAGCTACTGAGGGACATTATATCCCACTAGCAGCACCACACACCTTTTACTAATGACAGAGGGACCCCTTTAATAAATAATAGCCACTCTCCCTCCAGTCATTTTTTAACACACTAGTCGAGACCTCATTTCCACTCACACGCACGCACCTAACGGCTTGTTTCATCAAAAGATCTCCGAAAAAGAGACCCTTCGGGGGACCCGTAGGGCATTGCAGCGCCGGCCCGACGAGGAGCAAAAAGCCCAATGATGAAGCATGACATCCTTCGGGGTGTGTGAGGGCATCATGATGAGGACACACTGTCCCCACACAGAGTAGCACAGGACACCTTTTCCTCTTTCTTTCTCCACTTTGAACTCCCCTCTTAAGGAACAGTGACTCCCCTTTATATGCCAGTTACCAATCGGGCGCAAGGGTCACTGGACCTAACAATCAGCTCCCACCGTCGCCCCCTCTCTTTTTGATAAATAGGACTATCTCTAAAACCCACCTGTCCGAAGTGATGGTGCGCCAGTGGGTGAGGTGATGGCGAAGCCTGCCGCCCACTGGCGTTTGATGGGCCTGAAAGTTCGGACTAGGAAGATTTGGAGGCAGTGGTGGCCGGGGTGGTGGTGGACTGACCCGCCCGCTGGTCCCTTGGTCTGCCACGGCGGAACCCACGTCCGCGGTCGCGCTGGGATGATTGCTGCGCCGGCATGTGGCTCTGTTGCGAACGCTGCGGGGCGCCCCTTCCTGTGCCACGAAAGGAGCGAAAAGCAGAAGGCGGAGGAGGGCGGACTGCCGAGAGTCCCAAGGACTTGGCCGTAGCCTGTGAGTCCTTAAACCTCTCCAACGCGCTGTCCGCTTTGTCGCCGAAAAGGCGACGGCCATCTAAGGGCATGTCCATAAGGGTGTTTTGGACATCCCCCGAAAATCCAGTGGTCCTCAACCAGGCGTGACGGCGATCCGCCACCGTCGTTGCAATCGATCTGCCCAGTGAGTCGGCGGTGTCTAGGCCACAACGAATCATGAACTTTGCTGCGTCTCTCCCCTCTACAACAGCCTGGGAGAGAGCAGGCCGGGCCTCCTCCGGACACTGGGGCAGCACGTTCGCCACCGTATCCCACAGAGAGTGGGAACAATGGCCCAAGAGGCATGCGGTGTTCACGGACCGCAGAGCTGGTGGAAGAAAAAATCTTCTTCCCAAACTGATCCAGCTTCTTGGATTCCCTATCCGGTGGTGCGGAGGGAAGGCGGTTGGGGAAGCAGAGGCTTGGAAGCTCTCGGGGTGGGGTGTTGGGAGAGGAAAATGGGGTCACCCGGAGCCGGGCGATGGGCCACGTTCCTATCCACAGGAGCCCTGTGGTGGGCCTGGACGAAGTGCCCAAAAGAACGTCAGAAAGGGCTTCATTGAAAGGAAGCAGCGGCTCCGCAGATGTAGCTGCTGGCTGAAGCACCTCTGTCAGGAGGTTAGTCCTGACGGCTCGAGGTGTAGGGCCTCGGCCGCCCTACGCAACACCACAGCATAACTAGCACCCTCCTCCGTAGCCACGGTAGGAGGAGACCGCATATGCCAAGGTCTGGTGAGGTATCCAGACCACTGGCGTCCCCCAATTCCTCAGCCCAGTCCTGTTCAGACTCGCAGGCTGCATCGAGAGGGTCCTCGGACCCCTCCCAGTCCTCCCCTTGCTCCTCAGGCTGTTCAACAGGTCTAAAATAAGGAGCAGGGACATGGGGATAGACATCCCCAAGCAACGTCGAGAACGGCATCGATCGACGCCACGTCCACTTTGGGGCTGAAACTGAGGCAGACGTCGTCCCGAGGAGCGGGCGGCGTCAGAACGTATAGTTTACCTGTCGGTGTAGTTTTGCAGCTTGAAGACTTTCTGGATTCACTATGCTGTGCATTATTCCGCCATCTTGTGGTTGGGTCCGGAATTGTAGTATTTTTTCTCTGTTTCTTTTCGTGGCCCAGGTGGGCGGCGACGTCCCACCATTTGGTGTCCTTCGTGACGTCGACTCGCTTCCTGCGGAAGCTCCCACCCTTGGTCGCCATCTTCGGATTCTTTTTTCTCCTTTCTTGTTTTGTTGTCCGCTTGTTTGATCCCTTTAGCTATGTATGTAATTTTAGCCTCCTTTGTACTTATGCCTCATCTTTCTGGCGGAGGAGGGTGGGATCGCTAGTGAATCCAGAAAGTCTTCAAGCTGCAAAACTACACCGACAGGTAAGAAACTATACGTTTTGCAGCGTGAATCTTTCTGGATTCACTATGCTGTGCATAGACTTAGTAGCGGTTTTCCCTTATTGCGGTGGCTGGGTGGAAGATGAGCATTGGTTACTGAAAATATGTTGCAAGACCTTTTGTCCTACTTGCGCTTCTTTGTTCATTTGGATATCCACCCAGTAGTGCTTAGTGAACGTGTGCACTGAAGACCATGTTGCGGCTTGGCAAATGTCTTGGATAGGTGTGTTCGCTAGAAACGCAATTGTTGCTCCCTTCTTCCTTGTTGAGTGAGCTTGAGCTGCTCCTTGTAATTGTTGTCCTGCCTGTTTGTGGCAGAGTTGAATTGTCTGCGCAATCCATCGTGCAATGGTATTTTTGGTGACTGGTCGTCCCAGAAAACTGCTGGCAAAGGAGACAAATAACTGTTTTGTTTTCCTGCACTCCTTTGTCCTTTCCATATAGTGCATTACGGCCCTTCTGGCGTATAGTGTGTGCAGCGCCCTTTTGGATTGTGTGGAAGGGTTTTGGAAAAAACTTGGTATTTGGATTGTTTGGTTAATGTGGAACCGAGACACCACCTTTGGCATTAAGTGTGGGTCTGTCCTCATTACAATCCTGTCCTTGGGTATTTGCAGGTACCGCTCTTGGAGTGTCAGTGCTTGCAACTCACTTACTCTTCGTAGTGACGTGATAGCCACTAAGAAGGCCGTCTTTAGCGTGAGCATGTGCAGTGTAGTTTTGTGAATAGGTTCAAATGGCGCCTTCATCAACTGAGTGAGCACTATGTTGAGGTTCCATGCTGGTGCTGGCATCCTTTTTGGGGGTGCGATTCTTTTCGCCCCTTCCAGAAATCTCTTCACAACTTGGGAGGTGAAGAAACTTCTCCCTGTCTCTCCTCATGTGTATGCCACTACCGCAGCCAAATGCACCCTCGGGGATGTGCAACTTAATCTGCTTTGTAGCAGGTGCGTTAAGTATTTTAGTACCGTTAATTCCCTTGTGAGCTTCCGTTGTAGATTCTCCTTGATGCACCATTCGGAGAACCTCTTCCACTTTGCTACGTAGCACTTCCTTGTGGAAGGCCTCCTTGCCTCCCCGAGTACTGCCATGGTACTTGGTGGTAATTTGAGGTGTGCAAATTCTAAGTCTTCAGGAGCCACGCTGCTAGGCTGAGGCTCTCCGGTACTGGGTGTAGCACCTTTCCGTTCTGCATTGCTAACCGGTCTTTTCTTCTTGGGAACCGGTGTGCTGGTTCTTGTGCCATTTCTACTATCTGTGAGAACCAGGACTGCCTGGCCCACTGGGGTGCTATCAGTATTAGCGTCATGTTGCTGATTCTGCATTTGCTGAGTACCCTGTGTATCAGTGGTATCGGGGGAAAAGCGTATGCAAATGTCTTTGACCAATCTATCCATAGCGCATTCCCTTGTGACCAATGGTCTGGTTGTCTGGATGCGTAGTGTTGGCATTTTGCATTCTGGTGTGTTGCAAATAGGTCTATTTGCGGTGTACCCCATTTCTGGAATAGCTTCTCTGTTTCCTGTTGATTGAGCTCCCACTCGTGGGATGCCGACGTCTGCCTGCTGAGTCGGTCTGCTTCCACATTGTCCTTCCCCGGGAGATGTATTGCCAGTAGGTCTATTTCTAGCGGGATGGCCCATTTCCATATTTCCTGTGCTAGCCCTGATAGTGCCACTGATTGTGTTCCTCCTTGTTTGTTGATGTAGAACATGGTGGTTGTGTTGTCTGTTTGGATCAATACCCTGTTTCCGTACAGCTGTTTCTGAAAGGCTTTTAAGGCTAGGAACACAGTTTTCAGCTCCAGGTAGTTGATGTGTTTGACCGCATCTTGCTGCGACCATAGACCCCTCACCCTGAGCTTGTTCATGTGTGCGCCCCACCCCAGTTCGGAGGCGTCCGTTGTGATGGTCACTGTTGGAGTTGGTTGTGTGAATGGCTTGGCTTCCCTTGTGATATGTTTTCCTTGTTCCACCACGCCACTTCCTGATGCACTGCGTGTGTGACAACCACAAGATCTTCCCAACTCCCTGTTGCCTGTGACCATTGCTGCTGAATCCATTCCTGGAATGGTCTCATGTGTAGCCGGGTATTTGGGACTAGGTGGATGCATGACGCCATCATTCCCATTAGCTTGCTCACCGTCCTCACTGTCAGAACTTGCCCCTTGCGGTAAGGACGTGTTTCCCATTGTATCGCCAATGTTCTCCTCCTGCTGGGGAACACTGTGGCCTGTATGGTGTTGATCTCGGCCCCCAAGAATATCTTGATCTGCTCTGGGTCAGTTGACGATTTCTCCCAATGAATTGAGAACCCCAGTTGACTTAGTGTTTGCACGACCTGCTGGATGTGTTCTTTGCATTTGTTGTAAGAGCTTGCCTTTACGAGCCAGTCGTCGAGGTAGGGATATACGATTATTCCTTGCCTTCGTAGGTGCCCTGCTACTGCTGTTAGGCGCTTTGTAAACACCCTTGGTGCGGATTTGAGTCCGAATGCTAGTACTGTGAACTGGTAGTGAGTCTGGTTGATTACAAACCGTAGTAGCTGTTTGTGCCTGTGGTTGATGGGGATGTGTAAGTACGCGTCCTTCAGCTCTATTGTTGCCATGTAATCCCCTTTTTGTATTTGTGGTATTACCTAATGTAGTGAAGTCATTTTGAATCTTTGAGTTCTTATGAATTTGTTTAAGAATCTCAGCTCTAGGATAGGTCGTAGTGTTTCGTCCACCTTTGGCACGAGGAAGTAGGTTGAGTAAACCCCTTTGTTCCTTTGGTTGTGCGGTACTGTCTCTATTGCCTTTTTGCTGAGCAGTTCCTTGGCCTCCAGCTGCAAGAGCGAGAGTTCTTTTGCTGAGTGGGTCTTGTTTCTTGGTCTTTTTGTTGGGGGTTGTCTTTCCAGTTCTATGCAATATCCGTATTGTATGATGTTTAGTATCCACTTGTCTGTAGTGACCTTCCTCCACTGCTTGAGGAAGTTTTTTATCCTGCCTCCTACCGGTGTTGTGCGTTCTAGGGACTGTTTCCTGTGGATCGTTATGTTTTTGTTTCTTTGTTTGTTGTTGCCCCTACCCCGAGGTGTTGCTAGGGTGGTTGTGGGCTTGATGGTGAAGTCACTTGGAGGTGGGCTGTTGGCCTCCTCTACGAGATTGTCCTCGTCCGTTTCCGCGCCCTCGAAAGGACTGGCCCCGGGGCTGGTACTGCCAGTTTTGCTGCTGCTGTCCTTGCTGCTGCTGGCCATGGTTGTTCCTTTGGTAGCCTTGCTGGAACGTTTGGTGCGATGTGGCAGACACGTTGCCTCCTCTACCGCCCGGCCTTCTGGTGGGTGCCCCTCTTCTCATCCCTCTGAACTGCAGCGCTCCCATGGACCTTGCTTTCTCGTTGTCCTTTTTGAGCTGCGTCAGCTTTTCATCAACTGGCGTGCCAAACAGTTGTTCGCCGTTGAAGGGCGTATTCAGGATGTTACTCTGCACCTCTGGCTTGAATCCTGAAATCCTGAGCCATGCCCGTCTCCTCTCGGTCACTCCTATCATCATTAGTCTGCTGGATGTTTCTGCAGCATCCAAGGCTGACTTCAAGCATGTGTTTGCCATGCTTTTGCCTTCTTCCACCAGGTGAGCTGCCCTTTGTTGGTACTCATCTGATAGATGCTTGAGGAGTTGCCCCACTTCGTCCCAGTGATGGTATGCGTGCCTGTTGATCAGGGCGTTGGAGTTTGCGATACGCCACTGGACTGCCGCATTTCTCTCCACCTTTCTCCCTGTCAGATCCATCCTCTTACTCTCCTTGTCTGGAGGTGGTCTGGTATTAGTGGGCACATTGGCCCTTTTCCTGGCCGTTGCCGTAATTATTGAGTCCGCTGGCACTGATCCCTGTTGTATGCAGGGTCTTGTGAAGAGTGTTTGTACTTTCTCTGTTCTTGGAGTGACAGCCCTGCATACTGCTGGTTCCCTGAAGACATCTCTCCCTTGGTCCAGCACACTAGGGAGCATGGGAAGGAATAGGCTCCTGGTTTGTTGAGGCAGTAGAGTTTCCAGGAGGAAACATGCCTTGGGCTTCTCTTCTTCCATTTTCACCCCATAGGTTTGTGCCGCCTTCAGGACTACCGTGTTGTAGACCCCGATGTCGTCTGGCGGCGAGGGCCTCGAAGGGTAAGTGTCTACCCCTTCTTCCGGCGATTCTGCGTCGAAGTCTTGCCATTCCAGGTCTTGTGCCTCCGAGGACATCGAGTCCCGGTAGGATTGCAGGTCTTCATCGCCTTCTCCCTCGAAGTAATAGTCTTCGTCCCCCTGTTCCTCGACCGGTTCGGGCGGTTCGGCGTCATCGTAGTCTATTTCGACCTCGAGCGCGGGTCTCGACGGGATGGAGTATTCGCTCATTTTGCAGTCGAAATCCTTCTTCCGCTGTAGAATGCTCGCCATTTCGGCCTCGAGCCTCCTCTTTTTTTTCTCCATCTCTTGTGCCTGTTCGGCGTCGAGGGCTGGAGCGGCTCTCTTCGGGGCCGTCGACGTGGACGATTGCCCCTCCCTTCTCGGCGCCGAGGTGTGCTTTTCGGGGGCAACGTTCGACGTCTTTGGTTTTTCGAGGGTTTTTGCCGATTGGGAGTCCTTTTCGAAGGATCCGCTCGGCTGACTGTCCTTGGTCGCTGTTGCCTTTATCGAATGTTTCGGCGGCAATGCTCCCCTCCAGGACTTCACTTCTACGAGTGTCGCTCGGGGCTTTGGCTTCACCCTTTCGAGTGTCGCTCGAGTGTTTAGGGGTCGACGACTCCCTTACCTCCTTCGACGTTTTCTTTTGGACCTAGACGACTGTGCAGTCCTCCGGTCCTTCGGTGTTGTCCTCCTCTCTACTTGAGAGGCCCAGGTCTCGGAGCGATGGGGGTGGTCCTTGCCCCTGCATGTTGTGGTTCGCCCTTCTCTGCCTCTCCCTCACCCTCACCTTGAGGGTCTTGGGTGTAAACGCCGAGCACGCGTTGCAGTCCTCGCTGCTGTGGTCGAGCGGCAAACAGAGGTTTCAGACTGGATGCTGGTCCTTCTGGGCGTACTTGTGGTGACAGTTGGTGCAAAACTTGAACGGTGTCTTGTCCATACCCGCGCTCAGGGAGCCCCCTGCGAGCGCATTCTCTGTAGGACGTCGAGATCTCCCTCGTCGTCCCGGCTACTTGACTCGTAGTCCGGGTTACTTCAAACTGATTTTCGTCGGTTTTCTTCTATTTGCCTTGATTCCTCTTCCAAACTTCTGGAACTCTTCGGCGACGAGCCAGACCCAACGGCGGAAAAAAGAATCTGAAGATGGCGACCAAGGGTGGGAGCTTCCGCAGGAAGCGCGTCGACGTCACGAAGGACACCAAATTGTGGGACGTCGCCGCCCACCTGGGCCCCGAAAAAAAAAAAAAAAAAAAAAGAGAATATACTACAATTCCGGACCCAACCACAAGATGGCGGAATAATGCACAGCATAGTGAATCCAGAAAGATTCACGCTGCAAAACTGGTGCCGGTGGAGTCGACGTCGGTGGAGGCGTAACAAGGTCAACCGGCGTCGACCGGGATCCAGGCCTGGATCCAAGGGTGTCCTGCGGCGCTGGGGCCGGAGCCGACAGCGACGCAGGAGCCGCCGGCGAGGACACCCATGCGGGACCGCGGGTCCCGAAGGTGCACCGGCGGGACCCGACGGCCTAAAGAGGCGAGCCATGGCCGACAGGAACTCCTGTATTTGGGCCGGAGTCGCCGACGACGCCGACGACCCCGGGCGTTGCGCGACCGGCGAGGGGAAGTCGAAGAACGATGGCGTTTCTTCGACTTCTTGTACTTCGTCTTACCTGACCCCGAGTGCGAAGACTTGGATCCCGAAGACCGATGATGATGACTCCGCGCACGGTCCCTCGACCTCCCTCTGGACCGGGACTTCGAACGGCGCGGAGCAGACTGCCGGGCTTCCAGCAACTTTCGGGACCGCTCCCCTCAAAGTCTTCGGCGCCATGGCCCGGCAGTTGGGGCACGACTTGGGGTCGTGGTCGCGCCCCAGGCAGAAAAGACACACACGGTGCGGGTCCGTCACCGACATCATGCGGTGACAATCCCCGCAGGACTTGAAACCGGGCATTCTACTGCACCAGGAGTCGATGACTCGAAGAAAAATAGAGACAAAAAGCCTCAAAAAAGTCAGTCAAAAATTGACTGGGGGTTCCTGCTCTTTCCGGATCTGCGCTTGCTGGCGCGGAAAAAGAAAGAACTGATGTCAGCGCGCGTGGGCGGCGTCTAAGTAGCGCCCGCGACGTCATCTCGGCGACCACGACGCCAACGACGGACGCGGAGCCGCACGACGCCACCTACCGACGCGCAGGGGTACTGCTGACGGAAACTTTCCGGATCCAGTCTGACGCCTGGGGATATTCTAAAGGTAAGGAATCTATCACTATGTGTTTCTTTCAGATCCTCGCTATTCCACCCTTTGGGATGTTAACCACGTGCTTAACTTGTTTTTGTCTTGGCAACCGAACCGTTTCCTTTCCAGAAAGGAGATTTCGGCTAAGTTAGCTATGCTTCTATGCCTCATCTCTTGTAGACGTGTCTCTGATGTCAGAGCGTTAGACGTCACAAGTAGAATGTTTACTCCGAATGGGGTGACCTTCACTCTCCTTAGAAGGACGAAATCTCATTCCAGGGTTATTTCTTACCCACAGTTTCCGGATTCCCCAAAATTGTGTGTGGTTAGGTGCCTTAAAGCATATGAAGAGATGACAGAGGAGGTTCGCCCTCCGGGCCAAAGTCAGCTTCTCATCGCTCTACGAAAACCGTTTAAAGCGGTCTCTTCTCCTACCATTGCTAGATGGGTCGGATGGGTGATGCAGGAAGCAGGCATCAGCCTAGCTCACTTTGGTGCCCATTCGGCACGGGGAGCTATGGCTTCAAAAGCATTCGGCTTGGGTGCCCGTCTTGAGGATATCCTCAACGCGGCAGATTGGTCTTCGGACTCAACGTTCAAAAGATTTTATTTCAAGCCAGTGCAGGACATGGCTCACCTCGTTGTGAGTAAGCTTTGAACTAGCATAATCCGCGCCTTCAGTCCTCACATTGAATGAAAAATTTCCTAGCTATCGTAACAGAAAGTTTCAATTCTATTAAGGACCCGGAGGCGAGGATTATCCCACCCTACGGTCCAAAGAAGGACAGCCCTCCCCGTATGCGAGTAAGTATTTTCCTTTTGCTAAGAGGGTTTGGTGGGGAACAAGTTTGCTGTAATATAATAACTATGTGGCCGCTTATCTTCGCAGGCTTTGTAGTTGTGGCTCAGTTGGTAATGTTCTCTCTGTCTTCGCAGGGTCTGATGCGAACAAACAGGATGCATGAAGGTGCTCCGACGCCTGGCTTCGCGTGACGAAAGAGGACAAACGACCAGTGACAGAGGACTATGTTGGGCTATGAGCCCCCTGATTGGGCAGTGTTATGCCAGGATTGGCTGTTGCTATGTGTTTTTTTTTTTTAACTACTTTTTCCCTGGGATGTTTGGGAAACGTAGTTTTTTGTTATCTTCTTAATGTGCTGCTATTCAAATAAAGTGGAGAAAGAAGGCATAATCCTCGCCTCAGAGTCCTTAATAGAATTGAAACTTTCCGTTACGATAGCTAGGAAATTTTTCATTGCTTTCCAGAGTCACTACACAAGCCCTTGCAAAAAAGAACTAAACGTGACATCAATATGAAATCTTCATGTTTATTTCCTTTACTTCACTTTAACTTTGGATTTAATATTTTGCTGGGTAGAAAGTCTATTTCCACCATCCAAGTATTCACACTCCATTGAATGCATTTAACACCAGTTGTACCAATCGGATTTTCTGCTACAACGAACATCACTTCTTAGGAACTTCTAGCTTTGTCAAATGACAATTTACACACTTTCCTCATTTAGTTCATACTAGGAATTACTTATTTTAAAAGACTACTCTGTGTGGTTTTTGTGCTTTGCAATGAACTTTAGTCCTAAAACGAGTCTTTAAAATGAATTTGCTTCTTGCTACTGACAACTTGTGGTCTGTATAAAAATGACATACAAACACTACAATTATTTTGCTCAGAAAAGAAACAAAGAAACCTAAACAAGAGGGGTATGATTTATTGAGTTAGTTATCTTCGATATCTTGTACTGATATTAAGGCTCTTCATGCAATGCACAGGAGGTCCTGTAAAGCCTTCAGCTGTGTTGTATCCAGTTGTGATATGCATTCTGTCCACAATCCTCCAGAACCTTGTACTTGGTGAACTACACTGGCTAGCCGTTTGCCAAACGCATCGTCGTTCTTCAGCGAATCATTAACAAAGCCATTGGAGAATATTCTTATAATTTTGGGCATATTGGCGTTATTGGGTCCCAGGACTGTTGGGTGATTACTTTCAATCAAGTCACATAAGTAATTAAAGGTGTGACCGGCTTCTTCTTTGTCTTCTTGCAGTGGTAGCCAGGATAACCAACGAGAAAGGACTTCATCCACATTTACACATACAGACCTAAACTTCATTATCTTCCCAACTGCTGAAATGCAGTTCTGTGGCATTGATATTTTCTTTGGTTTTTGAATTTGGAGCCTGTATCATATAACCATTTGTGGAAGGGACTCTGTGCCTAAAGGCCGGTAGTTTTCACCACCAAACTGGGCCATGACTCCGATGCCATATGCTGATGCTTGCCTGACTTCAGGGCTGCTATCACAGATCGACTGCAGCATCAGCCTAAATAAGTATTCTATCTATTTGAAGGAGGCAGGACTGCAGTGCTCTACAATGCCATCAAATATACACAATCCCCACTGTCTGTCTGGCCAGGGTCGTGTGAACAAATTAAATTTACTATCAAAGGAAGTAGCTGTTCAAACCACGGGAGAACTTTCTTTGTAGCTGCTGAACAAGGACTGTAAAACGTCAGAGAACTTGGTAAGAACATACACATCACTATCATTCTCATCTTGAAGAGACTTTTCAACTTGCTCATCATAGTCCTCATCTTGCCTTTTAACCTCCCTCAGTTCTTGATTTTTTAAATGCTCCTCCAGCTTGGCTTTCAGGATATCTCCAAGTTCTTCAAAGTGTTCGTTGTTAAGGCACCCAGGTTCCATTACTTCAATGCCCTTAGCAAAAGAGTGCATCACTTCTGAGAGAACGCCTGAATCTGGCTCTGTTCCAATAGCCTTGTTAAGAGCATCACACATGAAATGCCACATTTGTGTCAAGTATTCCGGACCACGTACTCTTGCACATTCAAGGAGCAAGGGCATGGATTCTGCAGCAGCAACACAAACACTATCATGAAAGTAAAATTTAAGTAGCGGCACTAGAAGTTTCACAACTTGCTCTGTATACTCCACAAAACCTTCTTTCAGTTCCGTAGCGTAACAAACAAACATTTGGCAAGCAGTTGCTTTTTCTTCAAGGCATGCAGTTTTGATGCCTAAGCTCTGTTGATCATCAAGGTTTACAAATTCCCAGCGATGATACCCCGTCTTGTGTGTCGAGCAGTGCAACTTCATGCTTAATTGAGGCAGTCTTCATCAAGGGTCCCATGACAACAGGGAGGTATTGCTTTAACTCTTTCCCTAGGATCTTGCACATTCTTGCCCACGCAGAAATCGTATATACATGGCTTTATATAAGAAAAATAGGACTACAAGAGAAATCTGGGGAAAGGACTTCACAAAACGTACATGAAGATCATCAATTGTTAATAAAAAGAAAACAGCATACATAGGGAGTGTAGGAAGCTGGCTCTGTATATACTATCCAAAATGAGGTATAGTGTGCACAGAGTCCAGTGGAACCAAAAAGGTAGGCAGAGGTAAAAGTAGATAGCACCTTACTCTCTATTTGTGGTAGTGTGGGCGAGCAGTAAGGCTGTGTTCAGAGGGTAGTTTTAAGCATTTGTTGTACACACACAATCAGCAAATGATGTCACACACTCAAAGACTGAACTCGACGTGCCCATGTAGGAGCTACCAGGATTAGTGTGAGATGTTTGCCTGAGCTTCTGAACCACTAATGAAATGATTGGGAGAGGCAGAAAAGCGTAGGCAAATATCCCTGACCAGTTCATCCATAGTGCATTGCCCTTGGATTGCAGGTGTGGGTACCTGGAGGCAAAGCTTCAGCATTTTGCGTTTTGGTGTGTGGCGAGCAGGTCTATGTGAGGGACTCCCCAACTTTGAAAGTTTGGGAGGAGAACCTGAGGGTGAAGTTCCCATTCGTGTAGTTGCTGCCTCTGCCTGCTGAGATCTGCAATTTGGTTGATCACTGCTGGGAGGTGTTCCGCTAGGAGATAAAGTTTGTGGTGAATGGCACACTTCCAGATGTCTTGGGCTAAGTGGGACAGTTGGAGAGTGGGTCCCCCCCCTGTTTTTGTATGTAATACATAGCTGTCATGTTGTCTGTACGAACCAAGACAGCCTTGGCCACCAAGTGAGTCTGAAACGCCTTGAGAGCTAGAAAGATTGCAAGCAATTCTAAATGATTGATGTGAAGCAACTTCTGCTGTTGGCTCCACAGGCCTTTGTAGGAAGCTGGCTCTCTATATACTATACCAAAGTGAGGTATAGTGTGCACAGAGTCCAGTGGATCCCCAAAGGTAGGCAGAGGTAAAGTTAGATAGCACCTCACTCTCTATTTGTGGTAGTGTGGTTGAGCAGTAAGGCAGTAACAGAGGACAGTGTTAAGCATTTGTTGTACACACTCAATCAACAAATGATTTCACACACTCAAAGACTGAACTTCAGACCAATTGGTTTTGTATTAAAATATTCTTTTAGTTATTTTATTTCCTAGAAACAAGCAAGCCTGGCACAGGTAAGTTGATAAATACTTTGCAGTAAATATACAGTTTGAAATGCAGTTGTAAATGTACTTTGAAATGGTTACAGTTTGAATTACTGGTAATGCAATACTGTGAAATGCTGTACATATACTTTGTATCGATTTTGCAATAAGAATTACAGGTAAGTTACTTTTACGTTACTTTTGAGATTACTTTTTAGATTACCTTTTAGATTACTTTTTCTATTCAGTGTGATATGCCTAGATATCACACTGGGACATTTCCTAGAGAAAAGATAAGTAAAATCAGTTTTGCACAATTATTTTTCAGGTTTCCATACAAATCAACTCCACACACAACATTTTGCAGAGAAAAACAGTCAATAGGTTCCTGGGGAGAGAAATGAAGTTAACTGTTACCAGGTAAGTAATGGGTCTTTGGAGTTGAGCTTCTGGGGTTAGAACAAGTGTTCACCCCAGGGTCATGGATGCACTCTCGTTACACACTCAGCGGCACTAGGGCGGCCGGTGCAGAGTGCTGAGGCCCAATGTTATCCAATGGAGATAGGGGGTCTCTGGTTGGTGGCTGCTTACGAGCAGGCCACTGGGTTGTGGGAGCAAAGCTTCTGGTGTTAGGCTCAGGGCAAAGGGGGATCAGACTTAGCACCCAAAGTACACCCGCAGGGGCGGCTGGGTGCAGGGTGCTGTTTTGGCGTCGGGTTCCCTGTTGATTGCAATGGGGATTCTCCGGTTTCAACAAAGACTGCAGGCTCGGGGCGAAGATCTTCTGGAGGTGAACACCGGTTGGAGAGGTAAGTTGGGATGCCTGGGGATGCTGGGACACCATCGGTTGGGCCACCCAAGGCCGTGGGGCTTCGGGTGCAGGGGTGTCTTTAGGCGTCTGGTTTCTCTTACCAGCTCCGGTGGCGGTCGGGGGGGGGGGGGATCCTCCAGAAAGACTCTGCCGGCTTTGCTGGGAGATTCGAGGCAGGTCAGAGATCACCAGATCTCGGGTCAGAATCGCCGGTGAGACCTTCTCGTGGTGTTGGGCCATTCATACTCGGGCCGTGGGCGACGGGTGCAGAGTGGTGCAGACTCGCAGATTTAGCCAGAGCTGGAGTCTGTGGGTGAACAAATCCAGTCTTCACAGGAGACAGTCTTTTCTTTGGAAGGCAGGGCAGGTCCTCTGAGTTCTTGAGGTTGCTGGCTGGACACACCGAAGTTTCGCTTCTGCAGGTTCGAGGTGGGGACAGGACGGTAGGGCTGAGGCCAAGTCAGTGGGCGTCCTCCTCTTCTTAGCTTCGGCACGGCTGTTCGGTCCTCCTTTTCCTCTTGGTCTTAGCTTGTCTGAGGAGACCAGGTTCAGGGGTGGCCCTAAATACTAGAGTTAGGGGTGTTACAGGTAACGTATAGTTTCTTACCTGTCAGGGTAGTTTTGCAGCGTGAAGGATTTTCTGGATTCACATGCTGTGCATTATTCCGCCATCTAGTGGTTGGGTCCAGAATTGTTGTATTTCTTGTCTTTTTTTTGGGTGGGCGTCGACATACCACCATTTGGTGTCCTCCTGTGACGTCGATGTGCTTCCTCCGGAAGCCTTTGGTCGCCATCTTCGGAGTCTTTCTTTCTTTTTTTTCTCCCTCCTGTCATCTTTTTTGGTGGAGGGGGTGGGTTTGTTAGTGAATACAGAAAATTCTTCAAGCTGCAAAACTACACCGACAGGTAAGAAACTATACGTTTTGCAGCGTGAATCTTTTCTGGATTCACATGCTGTGCATAGATTTTGTAACTGTTTGCTAGTGTTGTGGTGTGATGAGCACTGCTTTGTAAATATATGTTGTAATACCTTTTATCCTACTTGTGCCTCTTTAGTCATCTGAATGTCCACACAATGTTTTGTGAACGTGTGCACTGAAGACCATGTTGCAGCCAAGCAAATGTCTTGAATTGGAGTATTTGCTAGAAATGCGACTGTTGCTCCCTTCTTCCTTGTTGAGTGAGCCCTTGGTGCTCCTTGCAAAATCTGTCATGCTTGTTTGTGGCATAATTGTATGGCTTGAGCAATTCATCTTGCGATGGTGTTCTTGGTAACAGGTCGTCCTAGGAAGCTGTTAGCAAGAGATACAAAGACTTGCTTTGTCTTCCTGTATTCCTTTGTCCTTTCAATGTAGTACATGACTGCTCTTCTAGCGTCAAGAGTGTGCAAAGCTTTTTCTGCTTGTGTTTTTGGATTTTGGAAGAAACTTGGAATTTATATAGTTTGGTTTATGTGGAATTTTGATACCACTTTTGGCATAAAGTGTGGATCTGTTCTCATGACAATTCTGTCATTATGTATTTGGAAGTAGGGTTCCTGTAGTTTTGGTGCTTTTAATTCACTAACTCGACTTAGAGATGTAATTGCTACTAAAAATGCTGTTTTTAGCGCGAGCACTTGTGGCATTGCTCTGTGTAGTGGTTCGAATGGTGCTTTCATCATCTGAGCCAGAACTATATTTAGGTTCCATGTGGGTGCTGGTACCCTTTTTGGAAGTGCTATTCTTTTTGCTCCTTCTAGGAACCTTTTGACTACGTGAGAAGTGAAAAAACTTCCCAGTTTCCCATCTTGTATAGGCTACAATTGCTGCTAAGTGTACTTTTAAATGACGTATAGCTCAGATTACTTTGTAGTAAATGCGTCAGTTATTTTAGAACTGTCTTTTCCCTTGTGATCCTTTTTGAGAGTTTTTCTTTAAGGCACCATTGGGAGTATCTCTTCCATTTTGCTGTGTAACATTTTCTTGTTGTTGGTTTTGTTGCTTCTCTTAGTACTGCCATTGTACTTTCTGGCAGATTGAGGTGTCCAAATTCTAAGTCCTCAGGAGCCATGCAGGTAGGCTTAGGCTCTCTGGTTCTGGGTGAAGTACCTTTCCGTTCTGCATTGTTAATAGGTCTTTTCTTTTTGGAAGCCTGTGCACTGTTCACGGTGTTATTTCCATTATCTCAGAGAACCATGTTTGTCTGGCCCACTGTGGTGCAATGAGAATCCTTGTCATGTGGCTGATCTTGCATTTGTTGATCACTTTGGGATTGCCCATTTCCATAGTTGTTTGTAAGAAACTGGCTCTATATATACTGCACCAAAGTGAGGTACAGTGTGTATAGAGTCCAAGAGTCCCCAAAGGTAGGCAGAGGTTAAAGTTAGATAAAACCGTACTCTCTTTTTGTGGTAGTGTGGTCGAGCAGTAAGGCAGTATCAGAGGACAGTGTTAAGCATTTGATGTACACACTCAGTCAGCAAATGAATTCACACACTCAAGAACTGAACTCTAGGCCAAATGTTTTTGTATAAAAAATATACTGTTTTTATTTCTAGAACCAAGCAAGCCTGGCACAGGTAAGCATAAAATACTTTGCAGTAATAAGTTAGTTGATTGAAATACAGTTCGAAAATGCAGTAGAAATTGTACTTGGTTTGATTTACAGATAATGCAGTAGATTGCAACACTTGGCAAATGCAGTACATTGGAATGAATGGGCTTTTTCAACGAATTGCAGGTAAGTTACTTTTACGTTACTTTTTCTAACTCAGTGCTGGATGCCTAGATTCAGCACTGGGACATTCCTGAAAACAGGTGAGTAAATGCGTATTTGTTATTCGTGCGATTTTTAAAGAATATTTTCAGATTTCAAAACTCCACACTTAGAAACTTTTTGGAGCAGTACATTGAAATGAATAGGCTGTGTCAGTAATTCGCAGGTAAGTTACTTTTCACGTTACTTTTCTAACTCAGTGCTGGATACCTAGATTCAGCACTGGGACATTTCCTGCAAACAGGTGAGAAAACACGTTTTGGTTATTTGTACGATTTTTAAAGAATCTTTAGTTTTCAAAAATCCACACTTAGTGGTTTTTTGGAAGAAAAATTGTCAATGTTATCCTGCGGAGGAAAAACAGGTTATCGGTTTACAGGTAACTAATAGTCTGTGGGAGTTAAGGTTCTGGGGTTAGACTCAGGGGTCCCCAGGGTCAGTGATGCACTTTTGTTTCACCCTCAGCGGCACTAGGGCGGCCGGGTGCAGAGTGTTGAGGCCCAATGTTAACCTATGGAGGATAGGGGGCCTCCGGTTGGTGGCTGCTGGCAAGCAGGCCACACGGCCGTGGGAGCAAAGCTTCTAGGGTTTAGGTCGGGGCAAATTGGGAAACAAGCCAGCACAAAAGGTGCACCCTCAGCGGCGCTGGGGCTGCCGGGTACAGAGTGCTGTTTTGGCGTCGGGTGCCCTGTTTTCAATGGGGATTTTCGGTTTTGGTTTTTAGCTGCAGGCTCGGTCCAGGAAGACTTCCGAGAGGAACCAACAGCTGGGCAGGTAAGTTGGAGGGCTCGGGGACGTAGGTGCACCTCTGGTTCTTTTCTCCAGGGCGCAGGGCGGCTGGATGCAGGGGTGTCTTTTGAGGTCGGATTTCACCTTGCCGGGCCACTCGCGGTTGGGGGGGTCTCCGTGCAGAGGCTGCAGGCGACGTCGGGGAGTCCTGGAGGGGTCAACCCACGGTGGACTCGGACTTTGGGGCGCTGGGGGACCTCGCTGGAACCGGTGGGCCACTCGAACTTGGGCCGTAGGCGACGGGTGCAGTGGTGTTTCCAGGCGTCGAGTTTCTTTGTCTTCAGCAGGCTCCGAGTCTTGCTTTTGAGTTTCTTTTGAACAGAACTGCTGTTCACAGGAGATCCGGTCTTTGTTGAAGGCAGCCAGTCCTCCCAGGGGTTCTGGAGGTCGCTGACTGCAGGACAAGGCGACTTTTGGCGCAGGATCTCTGAAAACTGCAGACGGGCCGGTAGGGCTGGGGCCAAGTCAGTTCTCTGCAGTCTTCTCTGCTGGGCGTCTTCTTTCGTCCTTCTTCGTAGGTTGTGGGAATCTGAGTTCTTGGTTCAGGGCTGCCCCCTAAATACTGTATTTAGAGGGCGTTTTAGGGGTCTTGAGGTCAGTAGCCAATGGGCTACTTAGGGTGACTACACCCTTTGTGTGCTCACCCCACATGGGGGAGTGAGCACAATCCCTAGTCCGGATTGGGGAGTGCCTGCCATCTGCAAGATGGCGAGCACTGGAGAGTGGGCTTCACCTCGCCTCCCCCACCTGAGGGGTGGAGTTGGCAGAGGTTGGCACACCTCCTGGGCTGGCTAGTTTTTCCCGCCTGTCTTCCCGCCGAAAGGGAGGGGAGACAGGAAGGGGGCCTGCTCCTGATAGCAGGAGAGGCTGGGGGTCGCATTACAAAGGCTGCCAGGCCTTTGAAGCTCCCCTGCCACATATGGCTCTTCCGGGCCTGGGGGAGGTGTAAACACCTCCGCCCAGGAAAGGCTTTGTTTCTGGGCTCAGGGAGCGTAGGCTCCCACCCTAGGGGTCCAGAAACATGTCTCGTGGTGGCAGGCTGGTGTGTACCAGTCAGGGAACCCACCAGAGGCTGGTCGTTTTCAGGGGGCATCTCAAAGATGCCCTCTGTGTGCATTTTTCATTAAATCCCACACTGGCATCAGTGTGGGTTTAATGTGCTGAGAAGTTTGATACCAAACTTCTCAGTTTTCAGGGTAGCCATTATGGTGCTGTGGAGTTTGTAATGACAAGCTCCCAGCACCATATACTCTTAATGGCAGCACTGCACTTACAATGTCGAAGAATGGACTTAGACACTGTAGGGGTACAGGGCTCATGCACCTGTACCCTCACCACTGGCATAGGGCACCCAGCTAGAGGGTGACTGATCTATGCCAGGGCAGTGGGTTGTAGGCATGGCACACAGGGATGTGTGCCATGTCGACTCTTCACTTTGTTCTGCACCAAAACACGCAGCCTGCAAAGGCAGTGTGTGTGAGAAAAAGGTACAGGGCCTCGAAGGGTGGCACAATAAGTGCTGCAGCCCTTAGAGGTCTTCCCTGGTCACAGTGCCCTGGGTACCTGTGGTACCATTTACCAGGGGCTGACCTGTGGCCAGAGATGCCAATTGGGTACAGTTTTGGGGAAAGAACACAGGCCCTGGGAACCTGATTGGCAGGGACCCAGGGCACATCAAGTCAAAGTGCATCAGTGGTCTGGCAAAAAGTGGGGGGGGGTTACTGCAACAGAAACCCACTTCCTTACATACCCCATCTTAAGCTCCTGTTAACAGAAGATTATGGTTTGAGACAAAACAACATTCTTTAAGTTGAGCGACTACTCCATATATTAGAAAGTTATTCCACTGCTCTTATGCATTACAGGTGGCCCCCTGCCGGGAAGAACAGTGGCAATTTATGGAGTATGAAAGGAGTTCAAATAGGACTGCTCCTAAATCTGTAAGAGAGCAGGTAGATGTTCTTATCTTTGACCTGGAGAAAGATCTAAGTTTGGCACATATTGACCATAGGGAATTTGTGTCTCTTTAAATGCTTCTTGAGCACATATATTGCCTCAGTCATTATTTAAGGACGCACAGACTTTTGTACTAACGTTCATTTGTAGAAGGTGTCTCATGACCCACTCCATTAAAGAGCAAGATGAGAAGGCTAGAAATAGTTTTCCTTAGAGGTCCAATGGCGTGGACTAGTGTAGGAAGCTGGGTTTCTGTTGCAGTACCCCCCCACACTTTTTGCCAGACTACTGATGCACTTTGACTTGATGTGCCCTGGGTCCCTGGTAATCAGGTTCCCAGGGCCTGTGTTCTATCCCAAAAACTGTACCTTGTACCCCCAATTGGCACTCTGGCCACAGGTCAGCCCCTGGTAAATGTTACCACAGGTACCCAGGGCACTGTGACCAGGGAAGGCCTCTAAGGGCTGCAGCACTTATTGTGCCACCCTTAGAGGCCCTGTACCTTTACACTCGCACACTGCCTTTGCAGGCTGCATGTTTTGGTGCAGAACAAAGTGAAGAGTCGACATGGCACACATCCCTGTGTGCCATGCCTACAACGCACTGCCCTGGCGTAGATCAGCCACCTCTCTAGCTGGATGCACTATACCAGTGGTGAGGGTACAGGTGAAAGAGCCCTGTACCCCTACAGTGTCTAAACCAATTCTTAGACATTGTAAGTGCAGTACTGCCATTAAGAGTATATGATGCTGGGAGTTTGTCATTACGAACTCCACAGTACCATAATGGCTTTACTGAAAACTGGGAAGTTTCATTTCAAACTTCTCAGCACATTAAACCCACACTGATGCATGAAAAATGCACTCAGAGGGCATTTTAGAGATGCCCCCTGAAAAACGACCAGCCTCTGGTGGGTTCCCTGACTGGTACACACTAGCCTGCCACCACGAGACATGTTACTGGGCCCCTGGGGTGGGAGCCTTCGCTCCCTGAGCCCAGAAACAAAGCCTTCTCCACGAGCCCAGAAACAAAGCCTTTCCTGGGCAGAGGTCTTCACACCTCCCCCAGGCCAGGAAGAGCCATCTGTGGCAGGGGAGCTTCAAAGGCCTTGCGCCTTTGTATTGCGACCCCCAGCTTCTCCTACTATCCGGAGCAGGCCCCCTTCCAGTCTCCCCTCCTTTTCGGCGGGAAGACAGGCGGGAAAAATTAGCACAGCCCAGGTGTGCCCACCTCTGCCAACCCCACCCCTCAGGTGGGGGAGGCGAGGTGGAGCCCACTCTTCAGTACCCACCATCTTGCAGATGGCAGCACTCTCCAATCAGGACTAGGGATTGTGCCCACTCCCCCACGTTGGGTGAGCACACAAAGGGTGTAGTCACCCTAAGGTCAGTAGCCCATTGGCTACTAACCTCGAGACCCCTAAAACACCCCCTAAATACAGTATTTAGGGGGCAGCCCTGAACCAAGGCGGCAGATTTCCGCAACCTAAGAAGAAAAAGGACGAAAGAAGATGCCCAGCAGAGGAGACTGCAGAGAACAACTGACTTGGCCCAGCCCTACCGGCCCGTCTGCAGTTTCCAGAGATCCTGCGCCAAAAGTCGCCTTGTCCTGCAGCCAGCGACTTCCAGAGCCCTGGGAGGACCTCCCGGAAGTCTTCCTGGACCAAGCCTGCAGCTAAAAACCAAAACTGAAAATCCCCATTGAAAACAGGGCACCCGACGCCCAAACAGCACCCTGCACCCAGCCGCCCCTGCAGGTGCACTTTGTGTGCTAAACCGGATCCCCTTTGCCCTGAGCCCAACAGGAGCTTGGCTCCCACAACCTTGTGGCCTGCTCGTCAGCAGCCACCAACCGGAGGCCTCCTATCCCCCATTGGATAACATTAGGCCTCAGCACTCTGCACCTGGCCGCCCTAGTGCCGCTGAGGGTGTAGCAAGAGTGCATCCTTGACCCTGGGGGACCCCCGAGTCTACCCCCAGAATACCAACTCCCAAAGTCAAGTACTTACCTTTGAACAGATAACCCTATTTTACTCCATAGGATAACATTGACTGTTTTTCTGTGAAAAGTTTCTAAGTGTGGAGTTGGAAAATCTATAAAAGTCTTTAAAACTGTAACTAAATAAAAACGCTTTTACTTGCCTGTTTACAGGAAATGTCCCAGTGCAGTATCCAGGTATACTGCACTGTGTAAAAAAGTAATCTGTAAGTTAATCTACTCGACATTCTCCTAAAAAGCCAATACAAAGTATATGTACAATCTTTCAAAGCATTGCATTACTAGTAGTTCTACTGTAATCAAATCAAAAGTATATATACAACTGCAATACAAACTCTTTACAAACTGTATTATTACTGCAAAGTACTTATCACTTACCTGTGCCAGGCTTGCTTGGTTCTAGGAAATAAAATCACTAAAAGAATATTTTTATACAAACATTGGTCTGAGTTCAGTCTTTGAGTGTGTGACAATCATTTGCTAATTGAGTATACAACAAATACTTAACACTACCCTCTGATAAAGCCTTACTGCTCACCCACACTACCACAAATAGAGTAAGGTACCATCTACTTTTACCTCTGCCTACCTTTGGGGTTCCATACATATCAAAGGAGGGAGTGGAGAGGGAACGTGTCCACGCGGACACTGGGAGTGGATTCAATCTCCCCAACTGTAATTTATAAACAAGTAGAATCCACCCACACATGATAGGCGAAAAACGGAAAAAGGTCTGGGGTTGGATGCGTTTCCTACGATGGTGGGAAGCACGTTGTGTTCTTTAAATACCCCTCACACACCAAAAGGGCCCTTGGTGTCATGCTTCATCATAGGTGTCTTCGCGCCCCTCTACGGAACGCGGCGTGCTACTAACCGGCGGGTACGCGGGAGCACTGATCTAATCACTGTGTAGTGTGAGAGGGTTGTGAGTGGTAGGGTCAGGAGTGGATGGTGAGTGAGTTATTAAAAAATACCTGGCAAGTGAGGAGTAAAAAGATTTTTAATATACCTCCATGCTGGTATTGTTAAAAATGGTGAGGTGGAGGTTTGGTGTATTTAATGTACATAACCTCCTGCGTGCGTCGACATGTTTCGAAGCCACAAGCTTCTTCTTCAGGACGGGTGCACAGATCCCTACCCTACTCACATGTGACAGTCTAATACCGTCTATACATAAGGAATATTATGTGTAGAATTGATGTACAAATGTAGCCAAATGTGCCTACTATGGTCAAATGGACTGGAACAAGGTAATACCTTAAATGCTACAGAATCTAACCTTCGACCCTGAGAGACAGATACTCCTGAGCCTCGACGTGGAGAGCTTGTACACCAGCCTGCCCCACGATGAGACACTCAACATCATTGAGGAGATTCTCTTCTCTAATCCGTGGGAGTACCAAACACCAAGGAACCTGGTGATGGAATGCATAGCCTTGGCCCTTACAAAAAACTTCTTTCTGTATGAAAACACTCTCTACTTACAGAAGCATGGGACCAGCATGGGGAGCACCTTTGCTCCCAGTCTGGCTGGTCTCTATGTTCATCATTTGGAGAGTTGCAGAATTCTCCATCAGGACAATCCTTTCAGACACAACATTAAGACCTGGAAGCGATACATTGACGACGTGCTGGTCATTTGGGAGGGTGACACTCCATCAATCGAGCGCTTTATGGAGTGGCTCAACCAGCAAAACTCCTTCCTTAAATTTACAAGCACCGCCTCCCGGGACCAACTGGTGTTCCTGGACCTGAATATATACCCTGAGGGGGGGATCAATGAAGACCACTACACATTTTAAACAGACATCAAAAAACTGTCTGCTGCTGTAGGACAGCTTTCATCCGCGTCACCTACGCGACAATCTCCCTTATGGGCAGTTTCTTCGCCTCCGGCGAAACTGCACCAACCTTACAGACTACAAGAAACAAGCCTCAGATCTAAAAACTAAACTCTCCTACCGGAAATATCCTGCCCCCGTCATAGACATAGCAATGAAGAGGGCGCGCAATAATAACAGGGAGGCCCTTTTGGAAGACAAAGTTCCCAAAGATCCAGACGCCAGACCAATCTGCGTAACAACCTATAACACCCATTCCAACAGGATATCAAAGATTGTGAACAAACATTGGAGAATCCTTACCTGTGGTGACCTACACTTAGAGAAACCATTGTTCGCACACAAAAGAGGCAGAAACCCCAAGGACATGCTGGTCCACACACGACCACGCATAGGCATAGGCACAGCCACAAATACGAACAATCACTCCCTACAGTCTGTCCAGGGCCACCATCCCTGTGGCAATTGCAGCACGTGCCACCTAACCAAGAAAAGTAGATGGGTAAAATTCAGGAATGGCAGTGAATGGGAACAGAGGAAGTTCACCAACTGTAACAGCCGGAACGTCGTGTATATGATCACGTGCCCCTGTGGGCTAGAGTACATTGGCATGACGTCACGACCAGCCAAAATCCGAATCGGCGAACATAAAAGTAATGTCCGATGTAAAAAAAAAGCACCACTAAAATGGCGTCACATTACTTGTCTGAAACCCACACAGTAAATGACCTACAGTGGACAATCATAGAGCAATTACCATCAGAAATTGGCCTCTTAGAAAAGGAACAGCGCTGGGTGTTCCGCCTGGGCACTAATGTCACTGGACTTAACGATAATATCCCTTGGAATCAGTTTACCTAAGCAAAGTAACCCTTGGATGCCCCCCGCCCTTCCTGTGCAGTGAAGTGAGATGTTGGTGCTTGACATCACTTAGCTCTTTGGGGCATATTATCTACCTCCTGAATCCTTCAGCCACGCAAACCCATTTTTCACTAAGTTTCTCACTATGTTTACAAAGGGGATCAACCTCTGGGCCCGCATTACGCGCACCGAGTCGGGCGCATCACTTCAATCAGTTTCAGTCTCGCACAGCGCAGCCGCAGGCTGTGAGAAAGTGCCATCTTTCTTACATGGTATGCCCCCACTTTTTGCTGAATGGCTGATGTACTTTGACTGAGTGTGCCCTGGGCTCCTGCCAACCAGGTACCCAGGGCCTGTGTTCCTTCCCTAAAATTGCATTGATACCTACACCCAATTGACATCCCTGGCCACAGGTCAGCCCCTGGTAAATGGTACCATGGGTACCCAGGGCACTGTGACCAGGGAAGGCCCTAGGGCTGCAGCACTTGTTGTGCCACCCTTAGGGACCCTGCACCTTACACACACACACTGCCTTTGCAGGCTGCGTGTCTTGGTGCAGGACAAAAGTGAAAGAGTCGACATGGCTCACATCCCTGTGTGCCATGCCTACAAGCCACTGCCCTGGCCTAGGTCAGCCACCCCTCTAGCTGGGTGCACTATGCCAGTGGTGAGGGCATAGAGGCATGAGCCCTGTGCCCCTACAGTGCCCAAGTCCATTCTTGGGCATTGTAAGTGCAGTGCTGCCATTAAGAGTATATGGTGCTGGGAGTCTGTCATTACGAACTCCACCGCACCATAATGGCCCCACTGAAGACTAAGAAGTTTGGTATCAAACTTCTCCAGCACGATAAACCCCCACTGATGCCAGTGTGGGATTTAATGTAAACGCACTCAGAGGGCATCTTAGAGATGCCCCCTGAAACCAACCCGACCTCCAGTGTCCGGACTGAGTGGCTGCCCAGGCTGCCACCACCAGACATGTTTCTGGACCCCTGGGTCGAGAGCCTCTGCTCTCAGGGGCCTGAAACAATGCACATCCCGGGACGAGGTGCCAAAGCCTCCTCTCCCAGGATGGGCAGGGGGAGCTTCAAAGGCCTGCCGCCTTTGGAGTTTCCCAGACCATTTGCTGCTTCCAGCAAACTGGTCCCCACTGGTTCTACCCCCACTCCTGGCGGGAGAACCGGCGGGAAAACCAGAAGCAGGAAATGGGTTGTGCCCACCTCTGCCAACTCCACCCCTAAGGTGGGGGAGGCGAGGTGAAGCACAAGCTCGAGTCCCCGCCATCTTGAGGATGGGGGACCTGGCCAACCAGGGACAGGCTCCTGCCCCCTCCCACTGGAGAGGAACAGAATAGGGGGTGTACCCACCCCAGGGAAGGGACCCATTGGTCCCTGCCCTTACCTACCTGTAACCACCCCTAAATTTAGTATTTAGGGGCTCCCTGAACCTTCCTTCGGGAGTTCCCAAATCCGAAAACAAGAAGAAGACGAAGCAAGAAGACCAGCCGTGCAGCTGCTAAAAGGAGGCGACAACAACTGACTTGGCCCCAGCCCTACCGGCCTGTCGACCTCTGAACCTGCTCCTGCGGAATCCCGGCCTCAGCAACCTCACAAACCCCGGAGGACCTGACTTCTGTGCTACAGCCTTCGACCCAGGGACTCCCACGAGCAGTGGTACTGCTCAAAAGAAAACCTACCAAAGACCCGGCCCTGGCACGGAGCCGCGAAACCTGCACACTCTGCACCCGCCGAGTCCAGCCTGTGCCTGAGTGACCAAAGACCTCGAGGACGTCCCCCGGCGATTCTGACCTGGAATCCAGTGGCCAAGGACCCTCCTCGGCGACCCAGACGACGCCTGCAGCCTCAGGACAAGGGACCCCTCCAACCGCGACCAGCAGGGGTAAGATTTCCCGACCTCAAAGACACCCCTGCACCCGGCGCCCCACGGCCCCTGTGCCCAACTCCTGGGTGTCTACCTATCCTCCAAGACCCCAACTTACCTCCTGAAGTGTTGGTCGTCCCTGAAGAATCACCGTCCCCGAGCCTGCAGCCTTTCTTCACCTTTCACGACCTCTATTGTTTAACATTGAGCGCCCGACGGCTCAAAAGCACCCTGCACCCAGCCGCCCGAGTGCCCCTGGAAGTGCAACCTCTATCCTAACCTACTTCCCTACTTGCCCTGAGCAAGTGACCAGGAGCCCAGCTCCCACAGTCGCGTGGCCCGCTTGCCAGCAGCCACCAACCCGGGGCCCCCCGCCTGCCATAGGATAACATTGGGCCTTCTCACTCTGCACCCGGCCGCCCCTGTGCCGCTGAGGGTGTAAAAACTGTACTTACCTGATCCTGTGGGACCCCTGAGTCTTACCCAGAACCTTAACCCTGCCAGTCAAGTACTTACCCGAAATCCGATAACTCACTTTTCTTCCATAGGGTTCCATTGACTGGTTTTCTGCGAAATTTCTTCTAAGTGTGGAGTTCTGAAACTTTAGAATATTCACCAAAAATCAACCGAGTCACGAAAACGAAAATACTCACCTAGTATTAGGAGGGGCCTCAGTGCTGGACCCGAGTGCCCAACACTGGCCCTAAAAAGTAATCGCAACGTTACTTACCGTTAACTCACTTTTCTTTCATAGGGATCCATTGACTGGAATTTCTTCTAAGTGTCGATTTCTGTATTTTACAAATATTCTTTAAAAATCGAACAAACTACAAAAACGTAATTACTTACCTGTTTTAAGTAAATGTCCCAGTGCTGAACCTAGGAGTCCAGCACTGGATTACAAAAGTAACGTAAACATACTTTGCTTGCACACTATATTTCCTTTCATAGGATAACATTGGTAATTTTACCCAGAAAAGTTTCTAAGTGTCAGCTTTTGAAATATAGTAATATTCTTCAAAAATCACTACAATAACCAAAACGCTTTTTCTTACCTGTTTACAGGAAGTGTCCCAGGACTGAATCCAGGATCCAGTCCTGTGGTTAGAAAAGTGCTCTGCAAAGTAATCAATTGTAATTAAGTATAATTTTCCATTGAGCTCAATGTTGCATTGAATTTGACCCTGTGTTGCCTCTTGCACCAACTGTGATAACCACTATCAAAAAAGTCTACTGCCTATCTGTAAGGTGAATAACCAAAGCATCTCATACTGAGAAAGTATATTTTGATCCTATTGTTGGTTCTAAAATAAAACAAGCATATATTTTTTATATACAAACCATTGGCCTAGAGTTCAGTTCTTGAGTGTGTGGCTTCATTTGCTGACTGAGTGTGTACAACAAATGCTTTACACTGTCCTCTGATACTGCCTTACTGCTCGACCAAGCTACCACTTTGGAGAGTAAGGTTATATCTAACTTTAGCCTCTGTCAACCCTCTGGGGACTGTGGACTCTGTACACCCTGAACCTTACTTGGGTACAGTATATACAGAGCCACTTTCCTACACAGGCCATTGGTGAATCAGCGGTCTAGTTCCTCAACTGCTTGGCCCGCATGACGCTTACTCTGCTGGGCGTGTCAACACAAGCGTTGGCATTTCGGCACAGCGCAGCCGCAGTCTAATGTTGAGGAAGTGATCTATCCTTTCCGCCGCTTCCAGTACCTGGTTTGTGGCTCACCGTAACCGATGTTGATTTGGGGCACATCCTGCCACACGTACGTCTTACGAGTGGCGGGAACACACAGGCAATTAAGGAGAGTATAAATTCTGAGACCTCCCGGCTTCTCACAGACCACGGAGACACGGAAGGGACGTACGTAGGAGGTAGTACCGCTACACATGTAAGTACGGCATAGCCGTTTCAGCAGGATCACCACCACTCGAACCAAGTGAGTACCCTATGCATCGCTGAATTTGCATTCATTCTCCTTACAGAGTGCAATTAAGCACGGGGTCCCCTCCGTTTTTGAAGGCTCATGATGCCATTGGCTTCTATATAGCAAGTATGCAATCTATCTACCTTTTTATTCCCAATTTGAAAACTTCTTTTGCCAACCCCATGGAAGTACTGCAGCGACCTATTGGAATAGACTTGTATAGAGTGTGTGTTTTATGTTAAGTGTTGTGTAGGTCTAGTATCTGTCCCCCTTTTTTTCAGGGCACTGCACTGACACGCTTATAGTTACGTCTAGACACTGTATTTCACCTTTACAGGTCACGATCTTCACGTCCGGAGTGTTTCCACTCACCTAATGTTCCATTTGTACTTTTGTGTTCTTTTACAGATCAACATTTAAGGTATTACCTTGTTCCAGTCCATTTGACCATAGTAGGCACATTTGGCTACATTTGTACATCAATTCTACACATAATATTCCTTATGTATAGACGGTATTAGACTGTCACATGTGAGTAGTAGATCAGTGCACCCGTCCTGAAGAAGAAGCTTGTGGCTTCGAAACATGTCGGCGCACGCAGGAGGTTATGTACATTAAATACACCAAACCTCCACCTCACCATTTTTAACAATACCAGCATGGAGGTATATTAAAAATCTTTTTACTCCTCACTTGCCAGGTATTTAATAACTCACTCACCATCCACTCCTGACCCTACCACTCACAACCCTCTCACACTACACATAGTGATTACATCAGTGCTCCCGGGTACCCGCCGGTTAGTAGCACGCCGCGTTCCGTAGAGGGGCGCGAAGACCCCTATGATGAAGCATGACACCAAGGGCCCTTTTGGTGTGTGAGGGGTATTTAAAGAACACAACGTGCTTCCCACCATCGTAGGAAACACATCCAACCCCAGACCTTTTTCGCCTACCTTTGGGGTTCCACTGGACTGTGCACACTATACCTCATTTTGGTATAGTATAAACAGAGCTAGCTTCCTACAACTAGTAACTTAAGTGGCGTTAACTTTCAGTTCTTAAGTTTCCTTATAAAAGCATTTTGCTGGGTCCCTGAAAAGTAAGTGAATGCAACACTACAGTATTTCTTCCTAAGTCATCCATTGCTCTTGTCAAAGGGCTATTACAGTGTTTCCCAAACTGTGCGCCGCGGCACCCCGGTGCGCCGTTAGGAGTAGCCAGGGGCGCCGCACATGATGTGGGAGAAAGCTTGTGGTCATGTTGAGAGAATGCATCTGAGCGGTTGGAAGGTGATGTGTTGTTTGCCTGAGTGCAGCAAGTGAGGCTTGTTTGAATGACACGAAGCCGCAGCGCAGCGCACAGGGAGGTTGCAGGTGCCACCTGTATAATCCAGAGTCATCGTTTGGCCCAGGAGCCCACGGCCGCCATGCGCGCACTTTCACGTGGCCTCCGCATATGGCCGCCGTGCGCAGCGATGTCTGTTGAGCGTTGTTGGTGCTGGTGTTCTGCTGCGCCTCCGGGGACCCTCTTCACAAGTTGAAAGTGGGTAACGGGTTGGTTGCACACTGGAATACTCCTTGCTTTGGAGTTTAACTGTAAGGAAGGGGAACATGACGGCTCGTAACCACCAAGCCTGTGTGTTGTTTATATGCAGGCTGCTATTGCTGCACTTCTTTCGTGTGGGGAGACGCCGCGCCGGAGTTTACAGGCCAGTGCATTCTGAGTGGTCTGGCGTGGTTGTTTCTGCTTTGTTTGTTGGTTAATTACTGCTGCACAATTGCCATCTTTACACGATTGTCGAGTTAAAAAACAATTAAACAAAGTGTATTTCTTCTCACATTTTTCACTTGCTGAAAGCAAGTGGGAAATATAAACAGAGAAGTACCTGGACTTCAAGGATTGCATGAGTTGAATATCCTGGTGATTCTGAAGCAGACTTTGTTCCCCATTGTGGCCCAAAACTCCGTAATGCCCGATGGTTGAGCTAGTGCTAACGGCCAGAGTTGGTGATCCTGGGCATGCAGCTTTTGGTCGGTTATATAAGAAATGGCAGGTCACCTCTGTAGAGAATATTTCAGATAGAACAATGCTAATGTCTGAAGAAGCACAGCCGACTAAAAGACCAGCTTGCATTGTTAATAGGTAAAAATTATTGATTTCTAGGAACATTTTACGTTAAAAAAAATTAGAGGGCACAGCTGTTGAAAATCTATTGGCTATGATTGTGCTCTCAGATCGCCCCGGCTGTTTTGAGTTGAGGCTGTGGCTCTGCATTGTTATTTGCTATTTTGTATAGCGCGGACATGGCCCGTGGGTATCGGAGCGCTTTGCGAAGGTGGCATGATACAAGGGTACAGCAAGTTACTGTTGCAATGGTTGTGTTCAGACGTTGTCGCTGCTGGAAGGGTGAACAGCCTCAAACACGCCTGTTGCTTTCCTCTTGGGCCAAATAGGGCCTCTCTAGTTCTATTGTAGTTGCATGGATGTGGTGCTTACTACCTCAGACAAGACATCACAGCGCTGATATGCAAGTTTGGCTCAAGCTGCAGCAGCCTGGGCGTCGGAGAGGCTGTTAATTCAGGAGGAGTGCGGCAGAGGTATGAGAGAAATACAGGAAACTAGGGGTGACACCAAGACTTTCAGTCTGAGAGGGTGGGGGCAGGCCCACCAGGTGGAAGATGGAGTGCACGGGGTGAGGCAAAGTGTGAAAGATTCAAAGAGGAAGAGAAGGAAAGCAGGACATGGGGGCAGAGAGAGGGAGAGAAGGAATGTCTGAAGAGGAAAGGCTTCGATGGGAAGTGGAGAAACGAAAAGGATGAGGGAATAGAAGACGCTTTGGCTTTTTCATAACTGAAAGTTTCATCATTAACTGACCATAAACAGAATGCAAGCTTCCTTATTGGTGGTTAAAAAGGTTAAGTCATGGAAACATATTTGGCAATTAATATTGTATAGTTTCTCACCTAAACAATTAAAGTTCTTATTAAATGACTGTTCTATTTTAATTTTGTTACAAATATGATTATAATACCTTCATCAGCTCCATCCCAATTAATTTCAGGGAGAAAACGGGAAGTACTCCCGAGGTCGGGCTTACATCCCCCAGCGATAAAGAAAAGAGGTGACATGGTGGGGAGCCACGGCCAACTGCCAATTGGGTCAAGGGAGCCACAGGTTGAAAAAGTTTGGGAACCACTGGGCTATTACATTAAAAACTCACCAACAATGCCTCAGAGTTAGTGTCTCTTGGTGGGTTTTTCATTAGTCCGTTCACCCGTGGACTGGATGGTTCGTTGTCCGACAATATGATAACGTCCGGCGACGTTGCTCTCTTCTCCTGCTTGATTTCACTGTGGGATTAAAGAGATTAAGTCAATGATGAAGGCACATTTTGTCAAGCAGCATTAAGACTGCGACAATTGTTTTTGGACCCTATGTATGAATATTTTCTGCAACACCATCAAAATACTGCGGAGTCTGATGAAACTAATTAAGCTATTTCAAGGTGTGCCTTCAATGGATTAAAAAAGCATCGGCAAAGCAAAGTGGCCTCTCAATGCAAAAGGTTGCTGGTTGCCACCATTATCTTTGTTAATACTTGAGAAATTGTGCCAGCATTGGCAAAGTCAACACCATACCTGCAAGATGCCCATCTGGAAGGATTTCCTATATTTCCCAAGCAGGTTGTCAATTTGCATGTAGACTCAATGTGGCAGCCATTTTGGAACATTTTCCACAGATTCATGATGGCTGCTGGATTGAAACTAGTAGTTCCAAGATGGCAGCCACGTCGGCCGGTATAAAATGTAACCTTTCAAGATGGCTAAATGGTTTTTCTATACTTTTAATATACAGCCTTTCTCAAAGCCAATAGATTAGGGCAGAGAGAGAGAGGGGCAGGGAATTGGAAAGACACCAAGCCGCGCAATGCTTTGTGTCAGGGTGGTGAGGGGAACATGGAGGAGGTTTAGAGGACCAACAGAACAGAGGAACACTGGGGTGGGGAAGACAGAAGGGAATGGAAGAAAAAGAAAACAAGCAAGAGAAATAAGGACGAGGCCCTTTAAGTGCTAAGTCACAAATGCCTTTAAGACCTCCAGGGGACCCTCTGCTCCCAGCATGCCCCACAGGTGACAGTTAGGTCATTTCTTTTTTCCGGCTCCTTCTGTGAGGATCCTGGAGCTCGACAGTTTTCGGACTTTCCTGTCAGGAATTGTTTTTCTTCTTGGGTTTTTTGCGGTTTTCCTGTGCTGGCAGTGGTTTATCATCATTTTCTGACAAAATCTCATCCTTTTTTTCTGTCAGAATGCCGGCTCTTTTCCGCAAATGCCCATCCTGTGGAAAGAAGATGGCCATCTCAGATCCACACTCTGTGTGTATCGCCTGTCTTCCTTTCAGTCACAAGCCTGACACTTGTTATCATTGTCAGAGGTTTTCTGCGAGGACTCTTCGCAACAGGGAGAGGATTCGCCTTCAAGCTGTGCTCGAGAGAGGAAAAGCCCGGCTGGAAAGTGGCCTTGCGTGTCAAGAGCCCTCCTCTCGTCAGGAACATCGACGTCAGCATCATTCTGCCTCTACAACATCGAGGAAACTGCAGATTCCGGACTGTTCGCCGTCGTTATCGCCGTCAAAGAAGCGACCTACACAATCTCCGACGTCGAGACTGCGTGAGTCTCCGTCGTCGAGAAAGACATTGACGTCGAAGCATACTGCCTCGGGCTCGAGGTATCTTCATGACAAAAGTCGATCGGCGTCAAAACACCCATCGACGTAGAGACATCCATCGACATCAAGGCACTCTCCGTCGCCTCCCCGTAGGTCGACGTCGAGAAGTTTGCCGACGGCAAAGGGGCCTCGAGACCAGTCAACGAAGACTTCGAGGGCATCGAAGCCGACGTCGAGGAGGCTAGAGCGTTCGACGTCGAAGTCACCGCGACACCATAGACGGTCGACTTCGAGGACGTCTTTGAGGGAGGTGAGGTCGCCGTAGACAAAGAGCCTGCTGTTGCCTCGGAGGAGGTTAGAGCTGCATCTCGATCGTCCTCAAGATCTGGATCTTCTCCAGGACTACATATTGTCCAGGTCTCCCCGGAGGGCTCTCCGGTGGTTGGTGAGAATGCACGGCGCAGGAAGTCTAGGGCCCTCAGTAGCCCGGGGTCGGACTTTTCCCGTACCTATTCTCCATCATGTTTGTCCAGGGATTCTCCATCCCCTAATGAGGCTCTAAGAAGAACACCTCGATGATCAAGATCACCGACTGTGGTTTCTTCCAGAGCGACTTTAAGGAGGAGTCCGCGCAGATCGCGATCTCCGCATGCCCGCCATGCTCGATCAAGGGACAGATCTCGTTCTTATCATTCTTCTCCGAAGAGAAGGCGGCAGAGGTCTCCCACCTGGTCTTCTCCCACCAGGTCCTCTATCAGAGATTATTCTCCAACATTGACGGCTACACCCCCATCCAGGGTTTCTCCAATTGATGATCTCAGCACGTTCAATGAGGTTCTCTGTAGAGGAGCGAATAAGCTGAACATCAATATGTCGGTCCCGACGGTTTCCTCCTCAGTGATTTTCGAGACTCTCCATCATCGCTCTTCAGTTCGGCCTTTGCTTCCTCTTGTCCCAGGCCTTCTCGAACCTGCTACGCAGACCTTTCTGACACCGGCAACGGTGGGAGCTGTGCCTTCCCGCATAGCGAAGAAATACAAGGCTCCGGACCAAGATCCGTTGTTTCTTCGGTCTGATCCTCCTCCGGATTCCATCATTGTGGCGGCAGCTAGGAAAGACGCACTCATCTATGTCTTCCTCCTCAGCGCCTCCGGATAAGGATAGCAAACTGATGGACTCTTTAGGTAGAAGGATGTGCAACACTTCAGCCTCTATCATGAAGGTCGCCAGTGCCTCCGCTCTGCTGGGGAGGTATGATAGATCCTTGTGGGATTCACTGGGCCGTTTTGCGGATAAACTCCCAAAAGAGGATCAGCAGGACTTTCGAGAAATACTGAGGTCTAGTGGCGAATCCGGTGATTAGTGCTTCCGCTGATTCGTCTGATCTGGCTGCCCACGGATACTCCCATGGTATCTGTTTGAGGCGTTCTGCTTGGTTACGCTTGACTGGCCTTAAACCTGACGTCCAACGGAAGATAACCAATCTGCCTTTCAATGGGTCTTCTCTCTTCGGGCCGCATGCGGACGACGAAATGGCGAAGATGAAGGCAGAATTGGACACGGTGAAAGCTGTGGGTCTCGAGAAACGGAAGGAATTTCGCAGGCGCTTCCGCCCCTACGATAAACGCCCGTTCCAACAGAGGGTTCAAACCCCTCAGTGGTCGACTCAGGGTCATCAGCAGCAGCAGAGGTCTCACTTCCAACAACGGAGACCAGGTAGAGGAAGAGGGAACAATAAACAGCAGGCCTCTACCTCAAAGCAGCCATCAAAGCAATGAGAGAGTGCTTCCTCTGAACACGTTGGCCACTCCGGTAGGAGGAAGTATCGCATGTCATCTGGAGGAGTGTAGACACATAACCAATGACAAATGGGTGTTGAATATTGTTCAAAATGGATACTTGCTACGGTTCAAGACCCCACCACCATCGGTTCCTCCGGGCGGAGGAGTCCGCCTGTGTCCTCACATTTTACACGAGGAAGTAAACAGTCTTCTACAGAAAAAAGCCATAGAATACGTTCCTGTTCATCAGAGGCGCCAGGGGATATACTCTCGGTATTTCCTGGTCGAAAAAGAGAGTCAGACAGTGGAATACAGGCCAATTCTGGACTTGCGCATCTTGAACAAATACATCCGCAAAGAGAAATTTCGGATGCTTGCCCTGCACCAGATCTTCCCCCATCTACATCAAGGAGACTGGATGTGCTCCATAGATCTGCAGGACGCTTATTTCCACATTCCAGTGTCCAGGAAACATCGAAAAATGTCTGTTTTCAAGTTGCTCTACGCCATTTTCAGTTCCGAGTCCTACCATTCGGGCTCAAGTCAGCCCCACGGACATTTTCAAAGTGCATGGCAGTGGTGGCAGCTTTTCTCCGCAGGCGCAAAATTTTCATTTACCCGTATCTGGACGACTGGCTCCTGAAGAGTTCCACTCCATCCCTGCTTCAGTCGCATCTCTCCTACAGTCTCCAGTTACTGAACAAGTTGGGTTTACGAGTCAATTTCAAAAAATCGATTCTCAATCCGAACCAGAACATTCACTACCTAGGGTCGTCGCTGGACACCGTGGAGGCAAGCGTGTGTCCTTCGGCGGAGAGGTTTTCATCGATCAGGATGAAATGCCGAGAGCTCCTGCAGACTCACCACCCGACGGTCAGACAAGTGTCCTCTCTCCTGGGGTCCATGGCTTCCTGCATCTTCATCGTTCCCAATGCCAGATTGCACATGCGTCCCCTGCAGCAAGCTCTGGAAGACCAGTGGGTGCAAGCGTCAGGCATTTGGGAGGATCGGATCACTCTGCCCCAGTCTGCCAGGGACTCCATCATGTGGTGGACAAAGCGGTCACATCTAATGAAAGGTGTTCCCTTCCATCAAGAGACTCCGACTCAGACTATAGTTACAGACGCCTCCCTGCAAGGTTGGGGGGCTCATATGAATCACCTTCAAGTGCAAGGGCTATGGTCGGACACAGAGAGAGGATATCATATCAACTTGCTGGAGTTGAGGGCCGTCCAGCTAGCCCTCAAGTCCTTCTTTCCGTCCCTTCAGTCCAGCTCCTTCTTGATTCAGACAGACAACACCACGACTATGTTTTATCTGAACAAGTAGGGAGGCACCAGGTCCAGAATTCTGTCCCAGGAGGCACAAGCCATTAGGAAGTGGCTTCTGGCACGACGCCTCACCATCACGGCGGTTCATGTGCCGGGCGTTCTAAACGTCCAGGCGGACTTCCTAAGCAGAGAGTTCGTAGAAGCGCACGACTGGGTGCTAAACACCAAAGTGGCTCAGGATATCTTTCGAAGATGGGGGGTGCCGGACAGACTTGTTCGCAGACGCAACAAACGCCAAAAGCCCCGTCTACACGTCCAGGTTTCACCAACCAGGTTCAAGCGGGAATGCTCTGTTGATAAGATGGTCTCAGAGCTTATTCTACGCTTTTCCTCCGCTGCCTCTCATTCCAGCAGTGATCACCAAGTTCTACAAGACCAACTCCAGGATGATTCTGATAGCTCCGAAGTGGCCGCGCCAGTGGTGGTACCTGGACCTTCTACAACTTTCCGAGGTTCCACACCGGAGATTGCCTTGCCGTCCGGACCTGCTATCCAAGAGCCAGGGGAGAGTGTTTTACCCCAACCTCTCTTCACTCAGGCTGACAGCATGGCTCCTGAGGTCTTGCAGTACGGACACTTAGACTTGCCAGCGGACTGTATGAACATCCTTAAGGAAGCGAAGAGACCTTCTACCAGGGCTTCCTACGCTTTCAAATGGAAGCGTTTTTACATATGGTGCTTGAATAATGGTCATGACCCGGTTAGAGGGCAGGAACAGGTCATTTTGCCGTATCTCTTACACCTGGCTAAGTCGGGCCTGCAGTTTACATCTATTAAGGTACACTTAGCAACAATCAAGGCATATAGGAAGTCACCTACACAGGGTTCTTTTTTCCAGATGCCAGTGGTGAAAGATTTTCTTGAAGGGTTGAAGAAGGTGTATCCACCAGTACGAGCCCCTTCTCCTCCGTGGGAGCTCAACGTGGTCCTTACCAAACTGATGGGCGCACCTTTTGAACCAATACACAAGTCCTCCCTGCAGCACTTGTCCTGGAAAGTGGCGTTTTTGGTTGCCATCACGTCGGCTCGTAGAGTCAGCGAGATACAAGCATTGTGTTGTAAGGAACCCTACACTCTCTTTCACTCAAATAGGGTAGTTCTCAGAACTCATCCTAGTTTTCTGCCGAAAGTGGTCTCAGATTTCCACATTAATCAGGTGATCACCTTGCCTACCTTCTTCTCTAATCCCTCTACACCTCCTGAAAGGGCCCTACACTCGTTAGACCTTAAGAGGGTGTTGAAGTTTTATCTGGACAAGACCAAGGTAATAAGAAAGACGGACCGGTTGTTTGTCAACTACGGTCCTATTAATACAGGTTTGGCAGCTTCTAACAGGTCTATTTCAAGATGGATAGTCTCCTGCATTTCTTTGGCCTATCAATTGACTAATAAGTCTCTTCAGGGAAGGCCTAAAGCACATTCAACCAGAGGAAAGGCCTCTACTACGGCCCTCCTCAGGAACATCCCTATAGCAGAAATCTGCAAAGCAGCTACATGGCGGTCTGTTCATACTTTCTCTCGCCATTACTGCTTAGATTCGGATGCTCAGGCAGATGCACAAGTTGGGCGAGCATCTCTGAGAAATTTGTTTGATTGATTAACTGTTTAAATTGCATCATTGCCTTTTATTCCAGGTGCTGCGTTGCTCGTCCGCGAAGTGTTGGGTATGGGCTTGCTATTCTATTCACTGCTTATGACTATTGATGAGTATCACCTGGAAGAGAAGGATAAGTTACTTACCTGTAATCCTAGTTCTCTTCCAGGAGTATACTCATCAAAGTCATAAGCTTCCCTCCCGCCTCCCCGGACGAGCAATTGTAGTACAAGGTTTAAAGTGTGAGTTTTCGCATTAGTTTAAAAATGGTACAAGTCAGTACGCCGTTACAAAAAGAACTGACCTAACTGTCACCTGTGGGGCATGCTGGGAGCAGAGGGTCCCCTGGAGGTCTTAAAGGCAAAGTGTTTGGAATCTTGGAAGCCTTAAAGGCAAGGTGCCAGTTCTTTTTCTGTACTAGGACAGTTATCTATGCAGCCTATGGGCCAAACTGCCTGCTAATACATGTTCTTCCTTTTTCTGAAAAATAAAGGATTCTTGTATGAAACCATTACAGTGCATGTTCTATATTACAAGGAGTTTTGAGAGGCTTATTTTCATACAAGGAAAACTGATGTAATCTTGGCTGTTTGCCCTGTTTTTGGATTGTTGTTGGGGCTGCATGTTTACATATATGTATGTGTGCATACATATGTAAGTGTATGGGTTTGCAAGTGTTGTACACTTTATGGTCTGGATATATATAGATATATATATATATATACATACATATACACATATATATACATATATACATGCTCCGGGGTCCCGCACGTGGGCGGGGATAATTCACTGCTTATGGACTTTGATGAGTATACCCCTGGAAGAGAACTAGGATTACAGGTAAGTAACTTATCCTTCCTTACCTTTTGAATATTCCCAAGCCTCAGACTGGATCCAGAAACGTTTGAACAGTACGTCTCCACGCCAGTAGGTGGCTCCGTGAGAATCCGCACCGATGTCATTCAGCTCCAGAAATAACGTGCGCGCCTTTAAATGCACTACTCCAGCACGCTAAGGACAGATTCTTTCTAGGTTGTATACGCCCCTAACAACAAATTGCCTTTCACCAGTGAGGAAATTCCTAGACTTGGAATCTTATTAATGGGTAGAGCTCAATTCACAGGATGGGAGGGTCAGTGATGGATCTGCAGTGTGCCAGAAAGAGCATTACTGAAGGTAAGTAGTAACTTGTTCCTCTGATAGAGACTTCTAACCACAGATTTTTCACTCTTTAAAATGTGTACCAGAGCAGTACCTATTTGGAGGTGGGTCTGTGAATTGGCTCAAACCAAGAAGTCCTGTAGGACCGAGCAGGCGAAAGTACTCTTTTGGGGTCCAAGCGATTGAGTTTCTCCTTCTCCTTAGAGGGGTGAGGCGGAGCACAGAATGCAACTGGCAGGGTGGTGGTCTGGCCAACGTGGAACAGAATCACAACTTTCAGTAAGAAGCATGCTTGCGTCTGCAGAACCAGTTTGTCTGGGGAAAAGATGGTGTACAGTGGGTTAACACAGCCTGAAGCTCACTCACTTGCAGAGGCGACGGCAACGAGCAACACCATCTTGAGGGTTAGGAGCAACAAGGGGCACTTGTGAAGTAGCTCAAAGGGAGTGCACGTCAAATATCTGAGGATCTAGTTACGATCACACTGATGAAAGGGAGGAAATACGTTTTGCAGACCTTTCAAAAAACACATCACAACCGGTGACTTAAATGAGAGCTGGTCCGGCAACCGTAAAAGACTGAAAGAGTTCAAGGGCACCCCTTAACTATGCCCAAAACAAAGCCTTGCCGTTCAAGAGACAAAAAAAAACAAAATGTCAGATAACGTGGCCTGAATGGGGTCAATCTGTCGTGAGCCACACCAAAACACGAATATATCCCAATGACCGGTGTATACAGGTTTTATCGAGGGACGCCTGGCTGCCAAGATAACATCAACCACCAGAGGATGGTCAAAAGTGTTCAGCTGTCACTGCTCAAACTCCATGCATGAAGGTGCAGATTGCAAAAGCCTGGGTGCGGAACTCTGCCCTGTTGCGACAGCAGGTCCTCCCGGAGGAGCAGCCTGATCAGAGGACAGATGCTCAAGACTAGGAGTTCTAGATGCCATACTCTTTGTGACCAATTTGTGGTCACTAGGAAGTCTTGGGCCTGGTCCTTCCTGATCTTCTTCCAAACCTTGGGCAGGAGAGATATCAGCAGGAAGGTGTACAGGAATCCCCCAGTTCCACCCTAGGCAGAATGTGTCCCCTAGCGAGAGGCGCCTCAAAAACTCCAAAGTGCAGAACTGCTGACATTGTGCGTTCTAGGCAGTGGGATTTAGATTGAGCCATGGTTCTCCCCATTCGTGGAATAGATGTTACGCCACCCCCTGGTGTAACTGTCACCCATTAATCCACTTGGTGTCAACAGCTGAGCTTGTCCATCCTGGCATTTAAAGATCCTGCCAAGTGGATCACCACGAGAAAGATCCCTTAATGATCCAGTCACTACCAGAGGCGGGACCCCCACAACGCCCCGTGCTTGTTGCAATACCACGTGCTGGTAGTGTTATTCGTAAGCACCTGCACCAGCCTTATATTGAGGGACACAAGGAAGTCTTAAATCCAAGCAGATGGCCCTCCGCTCCAGAAGGTGGATATAGAACCAGACCTCTGCCATAGAGCAAAGGCCACTGATCTCCACCTTTTCCAGATGGCCGTCCCTACCCAGAAGGGGTACATCTGTCACCACTGTCAACTCTGGATGGGGTAGAGAAGAGTGACGCTGATCCAGTCGCAGTCCAGAATTCCACCACTACAGAGCTTTCGCAGTCTCCTCCAAGATCTGGACGTGGTTGGAGAGGTCCCCTTGATGTTGGGCCCACTGAGACTTCAGATCCCACTGCAGAGCCTGCATATGCCACCTGCCGTGTTTGACCAGCAGGATGCAGGAGGCCATCAGTCCCAGCTGCCTCAGAGTCGACCTCAAATCTAGGACAGAGACTGAGTGATCAAGATCATAGCCTAAATGTCCTGGACACTCCTTTCCAGGGTAAAGGTACGAAATCGAACTGTGTCCAGAAAGGTCTAATAAAGATCCAGCATATTAGGATTCAGGTGTGACTTCTGCACATGGATAGTGAACCCCAAAGATGACAGGAGGTTGACCATAGTCTGGAGATGTTTGCTGACTGCCTGGGATATGCCCGCCTTCAAAAATCAATTGTTCAGCTAGTGGAAGACTGGGACTCCCTGACCTGCGATGGTGTGTTGCTACAACCACCATCCCTTTTGTGAACACTAGATGGGCACTGGTGAGACCAAAGGGGAGCACAAACAGAAAAAGTCCAGTCCTGCAGCAGATGGTGCAGATGGCTCAGCAGGACAGGTATACGAAAATAATCATCCTGCAGGTCTAACCATCCAGTCTCCAGGGTTAAGAGCTGCCAGTGTGATCATCTTGAATTTTCCCTTCAGGAGGAAGGCATCGAGAGGGCCCAGGTCTAAAATACGATGAAGATATTGCTGCTTCTTCAGCACTGCAAAGTAGTACGATTAACACAACCAACTTCTTGCGCAGATACCCTTTTGATAACCCCTTTGGCCAAAAGGACTTGCACTTCCTGCCATAAGACAGAAAGGCGGTCCTGCATCAGTCACTTAGGGGATGGTGGAAGGTGCAAAGGAGTAGCAATGAAGGGCAAGGTGTAACCCTTTTGGACCATGTGCAAGACCCACCTTTCTGATGTGATGGTCTGCCAACCTGGCAAGAATCTGCCTTGGCCCCAAACAGTAGCGTTTCGTCAAAGGGCATGTCCATACGATAGGACACCGCCAGAAAAACAGTTGACTGCAGCCAGTCGTGGCAGCGAATGGCGACGCTGATGCCAGTGGTCTGCCCGATAGAATCAGTGATGTCCAAGCCACAACTAATAGTGAGCTTGGCCAAAACATGACCATCCTGGATGGCTTAGGTGAGGACAGGTCGGACATCTTCTGGGACACCTGGGAGGACTTATGAAACAATCCCAAAGAGCATGGGAATAGTGGCCCAGGAGGCGTCTGGCTTTCAAAGACCTGAAAGTGAAGCTGGTGGAAGAGAATACACTCTTCCCAAATGTTTCCACACATTTGGCTCCCCATAAGAGAGGAGTAATCGGGAAGGTATTCAGGTTCGTCTGACTTCAAGACGCCTGCACCACCAAGCTTTCAGAGGAGTGGTGCAGAGACACAAATGCAGGATTGTCAAGGACAATAGCGTCTCGCAATCTGTTTTTAGATGGGGGAGGGGGGCGGCAGAGCAAGATCTGGCCCAAGCCCCCAAAAGGGTACCTTCAAGAGCCTCTTTGAAAGGAGGAGCTCCGTGGATGCTTGCCCTGGCTGGAGCACTTCTGTCAAGATGCTGGTTTGGACCTCTCAGGTGGGGAGCTGGTGGTCAAGAACTTCAAACGCAATGGTCATGGATAGGGAAGCTAAAGCACTCTCCTCGGGGTCAGGACCACCGGGTGAGAGGAAGCCCAACTAAGGGAAGTATCAAGGCCACTGGCTTCAGGAAGGTCATTATACCAATTTTCCTTGGATTATGGTTGCCCTATTTTATCACCATACCAAGTAAGGAACGTTTGTATCCTTACTTGTGGTGGTGCAAGTCCAGTAGTGGACACACCTCAAGGGATGCAGAAGGCAACCTCAGTCAAGGTCATAGCAGTGCCGACAGAGCACAATGGGCACCTCACCCTTCACCTTCAATGGAGTCGGCATCAGTGTCGAAGCTACAGGGAAAGGCATGGAGCCGGAGGCAAAACGGGAGCTGGAGGAGGCATAGTGGTGGATTCAGAGGGTCTAATTGGCACCAATGGTACCGCAGATGGAGGGCTTCTATGAGACAGTAAGGATCCGAAGACTCGGAGCATGGCCTCGTGGAACTCGTTGGTCTGACCCTGTGTCGCAGACAGCCTCTGAAACTCTGGTTGTGCCCCGACAGGTTGTGGGATAGGCGCCAACAACAATACACTTCTGGAGCGAGATATAAATGCACGTTGTTGCCCTTAACAGAAAGGAGCATTACCCTCCTTGGAATTTTTTTTGCTTTTTCTTCGACATAGCCGAAGAATTTACCGAGATGACGACCGACCTCAAGAAAGACTCCTGCGACTTCTGGACCAGATGAGTGGTCTCATCGTTTTGTCTTCCGGCGCTTGCAACAGAGTTTCAGCTCACGTGTAGTGTATGGCCTTCGGGTTCATCGAAGCTCAGTCACTGCAGGCCTTTAGAGTGGTGGCTCGCCACAGGCTTTATGAGGATCTATCACAGACCTATGTTTGAGACAGTCCTCAGTTTGGACCCTGCTCCAATGGGAACAGACCAGCCCAAACTGCCAGGCCAGGCCTTGCATTTCTATGTTTGATGTCCGCCTTAAGTTGCAAGAGTATCCCCAACTTGGTCCCTGTGCTCACTGTGCCACAGGAAGCAAGCTATACCAGACTCATGGGTCCTAATCGGGGTGAAACTGGTCCTAGGTTGCTTGTGTTCCAGGAAAACCTGGCTAGGCAGCTTGGGCTAGACTGTTCTCCTATTGGGAGCAGGGTCAAGACCGATTTGCATATGAGTGGGTTCAAACTGAGGTGGCACGGTGGGCAAAAAAAACAATGGCCTGGTAAGCTACCCGAGAGATTGCCAGTGGTTAGACAAACTGCAAGCGTGCCTCCCATCACCTTTTGTGTTGTTGCCATCTTTTTATAAGCAGCTAATTAAGTCAGAAGTAAACTAGAGGCCACATAAATTGCGCAAATTAATAAAGAAACAATAGTTCTATCAGGAAACCACTTATCTGAGGTGATCTATTTACAAAACAATTGACACTGTCCCTATAGACAAAATTAGGTACGGCACTAACCATGCAGAGTATGTGAAACAATCAAGAAATCTAAGACTATTATTGTACTTTTTGAAATGCCCTCTAGGGGGTGCACGTGCCTCAAAAATAAACCATCTACGTCTCCTTTATCAAGAGGAGCTTTAATACAGCCTAGCCCTCGCACAGCAGCAGCCTCTGTAGTGCGGAGTCTAGGAACTGCCCGAGGCCAGGTTGGTCTCACTGGACCTGGCACAAGAGCTGCCTCTGCCAGTAGAGCGTTCTGTAGTGTGAAGGCGCTCTCCTGGCAGCGCCTACCTCTTCCAGCAGGAAGTGCTTGGCATGGCACCAGCCTCAGCCAGCTTCATGCTCTGATGGAAGATGCAATCACCTCAACCACCGGATACTGCCTGAAGCCAATGCTGCGGGGATGGCACAGGACCAGCCACTGCCAGCTTCGTGCTCTGGTGTGGGGGCTGTCCCGACAGGGGCTTCCTTAGGCCGGGCAGGCTTCAGTGCTAGCCCCGGCAGCATCTTCTGTAGCAGGAAGCTCTGCGGTGTGGAGGCACTCTCCTGGTAGCCGATGTCTCTCCCAGTATGGCCAGCACTAATTAGGCCAGGCTGGGTCTGGAAAGAGTCACTTAGCTGTGGTCCCCTAGCTAAGCACCAGTCTCGCGCTCTGGTGTGGGGGCGGAGTCCTGGCAGCAGTTGCCTGGGATGCCCAGGGTGAGGCTGGCCACCGAAAGGAAGGGTGGGGGGGGGGGGGTGGCATTTCAGTGTGAAGGTTCTATCCTGCCTACACATGGTGAGATTGGCCCCTGCTAAGATGGGGTGGGGGGAAAGGTCCCAGGTCCCGGCTCTACCAGCCACGGGTTCTGGCGTGGAGGTGCCATACTGCCAGCCACTTCCTCTGCCAATAGGGATGCCCAAGGCGAGGCTGGCAACTGGTGGGGTCAGAGCTCCAGCCTCTGCCAGCTTTATCCTCTGGGACAGAGGTGCACTCTTAACAGCTGTTGCCTCTCCCAGAAAAGGATGCTCAGTCTGAGGTTGCCACTGAAATGGTTGGGTGTTGGGGGAAGGGGGCAGAGTACCTTCCTCTCTCAGCTCCATCCTCTGGGGTGGATGGGCTGTCCTGAAGGGATGCCCGAGGTGAGGCTGGTCAAGAGTGCCTTGCACACAACCAGCATCGGACTTCCTCAACTAGCACAGGAGGCAATCCGAAGCCGGGGTGTGTGAGCAGTCACTTATCAAGGCATCCTCGAGGGAGCCAACTTCCTGTATGCTAAGCAGGCCACCAGGCAGTCACGTGACGGTGGCATGCCTCTGCATGCTCATGTGACCCAGCACAGCTGCTTCCACCGTGGAAACCATGGCAACAGCCAGTTCAAACCAGTCGGTGACACATAGCCTTCATTTTGTTCCGTGAGATAGGGTTCAGTTGCCGAGGGACAATGGAGCTGCCTGCGAAGTGAAAGAGGCAGCCGGGGTGAGCTGGCCACGAGCCTGGCACTAAACGGGCCACGAGTGCCGACAGGGATAGGTACTGGGAGGGGGCTCGAAGGGGGACAGAGACCAGGCCAAGAGTGCAGAGGGGAGGCGGAAGAGGCACAGGCCAAGGCAGGAGTCGGACCAGATATAACGACAGTACTACATACCACCCTGCTGTCGTTTCTACGTTATGTAAATAACGTCATTACCGAATTTATCGTACTCCATATCGAGCCAGGTGCTTGGGAGGTGGGAGAGACCAGACCATGACTGCACGCAGGATCCTCAAAGAGGTAGAGACTAGGCAAGGCGACGTAGAGGACTACAGGCAAGGTAGAGAGAGCTAGAGACTAGGCAGGGCGACAGCGACGACTAGAGGCTAGGTTGTGAGAGGTAAAGATAGGAACGGACAGACAGACTGTAGATACCAAGCCAAGATGGCAGGACAGAGCCTCGGAGAGAGAGAGAGATTAGGCAAGACCCTAGGCCAGATCAGATGGTGGAATGAGCCTGGCTGAGCTGGAGACTAGGCAGGATCAGGTAGGGCACTAGAGACTTGGCCCGGAGGGATGGAGTCTAGGCCAGATCAGAGGGTAGATGGAACCTGGGAAAGGTGTAGCCTAGTAGGGACCAGGTAGGGGACTAGGCAGAGGGAGATCTAAAAACCAGGCCAGGTCAGAGGGTGGAAGGAGTCCGTGCCAGGTGGCGATTTGGAAGGACTAGGCAGGGAGAGATAGAGACTGGGCCAGATTAGAGGGCAGGATACCAAGCCAAGGCTGTAGGAAGGAGCCTCTGAGGAAGCAGGGACTAGGAAAAAACTGACAATGGTTCCCTGGAAGGGGATTGTAGGCCAGTCCAATACTGCCAAAAAACAGTGGGCTGGCAAGACAGAAGTGGCAATTGTAGGCAGGAGTAGGGGAGGGCGCACATACCAAGTCCAAACTGCGACACATAATCCAGGAAAAGCAAGGGCGAAGGCCAAGCAGGCAAGTACTTGATGTCACCTCGATATTTACACACCCCTTAATCTCCCTTTAGTCTAACGCAGCCAAACTAACAATTTCCAACATATCCTATTCAACCTGCGCTTCACAGAGTACTTTTGCCAACCACCCGGGGCTTTCGCTCTGCTCTACATTACACCCACTATTGATCCCTTACCTCAAAAATAACTCTACCCTGGGGGCGGAGCTAGCCCAGGCTGCAAGATGGCCGCTTTGTAGCCGAGCTCCTTGCGGTCGCCTAACAATCCTTCAACTATCCTCCACTTCCAGCCTGCCCGTGCACCTGAATCCACAGACCGATGCACCGGAATATAGGGGCGTATAGAGGCGCCAATTTCCGCGACTGAAATCGCCCTGGAGACCGCCGAAAACAGCAAAGCAACTACCGCCGGCGCGGGCCTACAAAGGGCGCGGGTGCGGCCTCGGAGTGGCGCTGCCGGAGAGACTGCGGAGCGGAGATCGCAAGATCCCTCCCCTGCTTGGGGGGCGCTGCCGATGAATCCACGGGGCTCTCCGCTGTGACGAGGCGGGAGGTCGAGGTGCCGGAGAGCGGAGCGGCGAAGACCACAAGGCTGACCGTGCTGTGGAGCGGAGGTGGGGGCTGTCTGCCGCCAGGGGCCGTACTCCCGAGCGGGGTGAGAGCGGCTGTTCGAGGCGCTGAAGGTGAGCGCGGCTGCTCTGTGTGGTTGCGGCCCCCCCCCCGACCCCCACCCCGGGTGCGTGAACTGCGGGGTGCTCCGGCCCCGGACTGCCTCACACGGCGCCTGCTGACTGGCCCCGCGCTGCCCCTCTGCGGTACATGCTGGCGGGTGCGCGCCTCACGAAGAGCGTGGTGCTACGAGATCCACACACCAGGAGCCCCAACCTTCAGGGCGGACAACACGGAGGCCCTCACACCACCCATCTTGCAGTCCAACCTCGCTTCGAAGAAACATAGCGCAGTGACGACGCCCCGTGCTCAAGGGGTATAATCCGGGGGCATACTAGACGATCGGGACCAAGCGCCCTGGGCCATCACTGTCACCATAAGTGCTCCACTGCCTGGTGTGCGTCCCCTGGCCACCACCACAAAATTGGACACACATTCAACAGACGTGTGCGCCGCGGTTACCGCCCATCCCGCCGCGGATTCCCGCCCAGTGAGCCGCCCGGCGTCGAAGCAACGCTTGACCGGCTGCAAGACAGCGACAATGGGGAAGCCGGACCGGAATCAGCCCAGGCTGAATTTTGAGCAGGCCAAGAAAATGGCGGATAATCCTAGTGCAGAACAATCAGCGACGCCGGCGGCGGATACGCAACCAGCCACACTTGCGATACAAGCAACACTAACCAATATAGACGGGATGATTGACACCTTGACCTATAGGGTTGACCGAATGTCCGAACGAATGGATCGCCACATGGAGCGGATCGACATGGCGGAGAGGCGGATCTCTGACGCCGAGGACGCACAATGCCAAACAGAAACGAAACAAGAGAAGATGGAGAAAGTGCTGGTGGCTCTCATGGCTAAATCAGAGGATTTGGAAGCAAGATCCCGCCGCAATAACTTACGCTTTATGGGCATTGCGGAGTCGACCAACACGGGCAATATGGAACAATACATTGAATCTCTGCTGGTGACACTGCTGGGCAAAGACACATTTTCACCCGTCTTTATTGACGAAAGAGCGCATAGATCATTGGCGCCGACGCCACAGCCCGGGGCGAGACCGCGCCTCATTATAGCAAAATTTTTAAACTACAGAGACCGAGACGCAGCGCTCCGAAAAGCTAGGGAACTGGGCACCCTGTCTCATGAGGGTATGACAATCTTCATCTACCCAGACTTCACACAACAAGTTCAGGAGGCACGGACAAAATATATGGACGTCAAGAAAACACTGCGTGAACAAAACATTCCGTACGCAATGCTCTACCCCGCCCGTCTGCGGGTCACAGAGGGGGGGAAAAGCAAAATCTACAACGACCCCAAAGAGGTGCTTAAATTCTTGAAACTGAGAGGCGCGCAGACGATCGCCCAGAGGTGACCAAGAGACGCAGGGGACTGCCTCGGACGTGGAATGAAGGTGATCACTCCTGCACTGCGACCTGCAGTTGGTCTTTGTCTCCCGGATAAACATAGCGGCGCTACATACAGACACAGATAAGTGCTCACCACGAACCTCTGCTATGACTTTTCATTTATAATTGGACTGGGTGGGTGTAGGATATTCATGAATGGTGCAGCACTACACTCTGCACTATTATGTATGTCGATTCGTGGCTGACATGGGGAGGCGGGGTTGGTGGTACTATGCAGCTACGGTGACCCCCATGTGACGGCTGTCACTGGGATATGCGATTGGCTGCTCCTGCCCCCGTGCGTGTTCCGCACCACATGTTTGTTTTTCATTGGGAAAGTTTGGGGGGGGCTGGGGTTTACTAAGGGATGGCTTTGGTGAATTGGATTTGCTGAAGTGGGTGGGGGAGGGGGTGGGCTTTGTTTAGAGTTAAGGTTATTTGCTGTGATCACACCAACTGCACAGACGAGACAGATGCAGACTGCACCTTTCGACAACACCAACGTGACAACGACCCTGGCAACTATAATGCACCAGTCTGGGTACGGGTGAGCAATACAACTGTATAACATGGAATGTCCGCGGACTCAACACTCCCAAAAATATTAGGCAGGTGTTTGCCTACCTAGATCGCCATGATATTCAGATTGCTCTCCTACAGGAGACGCACCTCACCGCGGCTTCCGAGGCTAACATTGCACTTAGGTGGGCGGGATACAAGCTGGCCTCATCATACTCCTCATATGCTAGGGGGGTGCTAATCCTAGTGAAGCGCGGCCTCATATTTACGCCCATCAGCACATACATAGACGCGGAAGGGCGCTGCGCCATGGTACATGGTAAACTGGGCACATCTCTAATCACCCTGATCAATGTCTAAGGCCCCATAGTGGACGAACCAGAAACTTTTGCACGCCTGTACAGCACTATGCGCGGGTGGCCGGAGGCAGCCACGGTGTGGGGAGGGGACCTCAATACATATTTAGACCCTCAGCTGGATAAATCGAGACCACAGGGCCTGCGCACACCTAAGATTGCCCGGAGCATCAACGAAGCTATGCTTCAATTTGGTCTTATAGATGTATGGAGGCTGCGTCATGGTTCGGCCAAAGAGCACGCATGCCACACCTCTGCACAATAGCTGGTCACGACTCGATTACTGGCTTCTTAATGGGGAGGCAAATAACTGGGTTAAAGACGTGATTATACTCCCACGCATGCTGTCGGATCACAATCCAGTGCTGCTTACACTTGGCATCGAGACGGCTAGGCGCAGACCCTATACATGGCGTTTCCACGCGCAGGCACTCTTAGACCCAATCTACAACGACACGATACGGTCAGCCATAGAACAGTACTTTGAAATCAATGCAGGTACGGTGGAGAGCGCGGCCACGTTATGGGAAGCATTTAAGGTAACCATCAGAGGGGTTTGCATTAGCACTACAGCTGGCATTTTAAAAGATATCCGCGGACAGCTTGCTCAAGCTGAACGCAAACTGGCGGAGGCTGAACGCCAATCCATACTCACACCTTGTCCCGAGATTCTGGCGCGCACTCACGAATTACTACGAGAATACAATTCCCTGGCGGAATCTGAGATTCGCTATATAGCGCGTCGGCGGGTGGCACGAGCGTACGGGGAGGGCGGGCGCCCGGGCCGTAATCTAGCTACAAAAATAAAAGCACAAGAGGGATATCACCACATTACTAAAATCACAGATCACCAGGGGGTGGCACACCATGCCCCCGAGGCGATAGTCTAACAATTTCGCTGCTTCTACTCGGATCTCTATACATCGCGGAGAGGAGCGGGGGAGCCAGAATTAGATACCTACCTGACAGATATAGCCTGTGCGTGGTTAGCGGACCACCACCGTCAATATTTAGATCAACCACTAGACGAGGCAGATATCAAAGCGGCCATACGGTCGCTGCCTAACCAGAAAGCGCCTGGGCCAGACGGCCTCACGGCTGAATTCTACAAAGCCTACATTGATTTAATTACCCCTCGCATGCTTGAAATGTACGCGGAGGCGCATGAATCTGGCGCGCTGCCACCGACCCTTCGCCAAGCGTTGATCATCACACTGTTGAAAAAGGACAAAGATCCTGACGTCTGCGAATCTTACCGGCCGTTGTCATTAATAAATCTTGATGCCAAGATTCTGGCAAAGATACTGGCCACTAGACTGCTGCCCTTAATGCCCGACCTGGTCCTCCCAGACCAGTCGGGCTTTATCCCGGAACGATCAACATCGTATAATTTACGAACGATTTTTGCTATGTTCCATGTATTAGATCCTGAGTTACCCGCCGCCGCGGTCCTGTTGGACGCGGCAAAGGCGTTTGATTCAATCGAATGGGATTATATGTTCCACATATTGAGGAGAATGGGATTCCCACCACTCTTTCTCGGCTGGGTGCAACTTCTATATGCTGACCCCTCAGCGTTGGTGCGGGTTGGGGGGCTGACGTCGCAACCATTCAGAATCTACAGGGGCACCCGGCAGGGATGCCCTCTATCACCGCTATTATTTGCGCTGGCTCTCGAGCCGCTGGCGTGTATTATACGTCAACGTCACAGGGAAACGGCACTAAATTTCTTGCATCGCCCGGTCGGCATCTCGCTCTACGCCGACGACATGGTCCTATTCTTACGAGAACCGGGTCGACACTTGGCAGAGGTACTGCGGGAATATACACGTTTCGGACTCTTTTCGGGGCTGCAAATCAACTGGGATAAATCGATCATTATACCGCTTACGGCCAAAACGGTGTCTCCGGACATGGACTACCCGTTGAGATGGACCACTGAACCGGTGAAGTATCTGGGTACACCGCGACCCCGACCTCGTGGTTAGGGAGAACTATGGCAGGCCCACATCTGGAACAGCAGGTGGAACGATGGAACAAGCTACCACTCTCCCTAGCCGATCGCGTAGCGATCGTCAAAATGGTTATACTTCCGCGCTTCCTGTATCTATTTACCAACATTCCAATAAAATTGACGCGACAATTCTTCAAGGAAGTGCAATCCTTGCTTCTTCGACTGATATGGGGAGGGAAACAGGCCAGAGTGAGCTGGGCTACAATGACGCTAGATTATGCTAGGGGCGGATTCAGTGCACCAGACTTCTACCTATACTATCTATGCGCGCAGGCGCAGTATGCCTATCATTGGTTCAGGCCGCACGCGTACACTCCGCACGTTGCAGTGGAGGACGGGGATGCACACCCGGTCCCGTTGGCTGGGGTTCTCACGCACACTCATAGGGGCACACCCCGCACAGAAATTAACACAGTAGACGCGACTATAGCAGCATGGCAGGCAATAGGTAACATCACTAACAAACTTCCTATTTATGCGCCGGCAATGCCCCTAGCACATCACGCGGCCCTCTCTGTAACACGCGAAGAGGGCCCGATTAGGGCCCTGAGGGAAGTGGGTCTTGTGTCCATGCATAATGTATACCCAGATGGACACTTTCTCACGGAGGAACATCTATCTTACATAACAAATCCTTCGCTATTGTTTAATTTTACCGTCCACAGACTGAGGCGTGCGATTAGGGATCACTACCATACATATCCGAAAGAACCACCAACACTGCGAGCTCTGCAAATGCTGCTTGTGGCGCCATCCCGTAGAAAGCTGGTTACAAAACTATATAGGGAGGTAAGAGGAGAAGGGGTACATGCGCCGGACAGAAGCCTAGCCCGGTGGAATCAAAGTTTAACTCCTCCACTACTAGACAAAGACTGGGAGCATGTTTGTAAATTGACCGGCTCCCTCACGCCTAACGGCAACTTGCGCATTATTCACTTCAAATACCTCCATCAAATATACCACACTCCTGCCAGGCTGCATAGATATGGACTTCGAGACACAAGTAGTTGTAAACGATGCGGTCATCCAGACGCTGACTTCCTGCACCTTGCCTGGGGATGTAGACGGGTACTGGGAGGGGGTGCTGCAGCACATACAAGAAATGTCGGGGTGGTATTGCAATGTACGCCTAAGTTTTGTGCCACAGCTGAGGGGGGCGATGGGTAAGTTTGGGCGCATTGCACTTCTGATAGCCAAGCGCCGTGTGGCATTACATTGGGAGAGTGTTATAGCCCCAACTACCAAGACCTGGATCAAGGACATGGTGTATTGCAACGAGAACCTTGCACTATACGCTGAAGAACTCCCCACGACATCTAGACCAAGAGATATATGGGAACCACTAAGACAATACCTATTTCGCCAAACTGTCAACACCCCACAGATTGACTAGCGGGGTCCTGTTGGAATGTGCACATCGTCTGTCTACAACGAGGTATCATGTTGAAGATACGATGTATAACAGTACGGTAAGGGTCTATGCTTGATCGATCGCAGCTTGATTGTATGTTTGTATCTGTTCTATTGCTCCTTGGAGCATGGTTTCAGCATGTTCGGTAAAAATCAATAAATAGATCAGAAAAAATAAATAAATAACTCTACCCTATTCATTCCTAACTCAACCAAAATCCTAAAATCATCTGCTTCAAAGCGCATCCTTCACTGATTAAGTTTGTAGTTCACAAAACCCTTCACGTTGCTTCACACTCTGCTTCAACCACTGATTTCACCTTTTATCAACACACTGGTCATTGAGTCAACTGCCTATTCGTGATAGGTTTAACCACCCCCATCAACATGCTCCACACTGCCTGCAAATCAGCGACGCCCGAATACAAAATCAACCTGCATCGCATTCATTAAGGCTCTGCCTTAAAGTTGCCCAGCACCATGAAATCACTCCTCCACCTCTTTTGCATGAATGATTACTATTTGATCTAACTTAACCAGAGAATCTGTAAAATAAATAAAAACACCTCACCAGCCCTACTCAAGGCCCACTTCCTTACCCTTATATTCACCCACTGGACTAGCAATCTATTATACTCTAATTTTCAAATCGCCTAAACTAACACAGATAAATCCCCCTTGCTGTCCTCACCCATGCAGTAAACTCAACCTACTCTTCAAGAATCTTGATCTGTCCCTCCTCTTTATTCAACCATTCTCCGCTCTGGCATTTACCCATCTGCTTTCATTCTGCAGTCTCTTTTCTAGTAAACGAGAATCTCTACCGACACCTCTTTTATGGCCAACTACTGCTTTGCATCTAAGAAGCCAATCAGACTGCAACAGGTCTTACGTCCACTCATTACAATCACTTGAACCTCTGCAGCAGCCATCACTGTTGAACACCCTTTCCTCCCTTGCCATGGAGTGTACAGCTCATTATTGTTTTGACTCAGCCCTTGCCATGGCGTGCACAGCTCATGAATGGGTAGCCTCCCCATTTGCCATGGCGTGTACAGCTCATGAATGGGTTGCTTCCTCTCTAACGTCTGGTGCTCCTCCGTGTCGTTGCTTACCCTAAACCCATACCACTGTCGCCCCCCATGTAACAGCTTCCAGTCCCCTTCATCTTGCAACGAAACACCACATCCCACTATCTAAACTCCAATGGCTTTTCCTCCACCTTCGATCAAAGAAGACAGTTGCTTTACAGAGGTCTAAAACTGGAAGGCAATTTGCTTCCTCATGCTCAATTCATTTATGACTGAGATTATCCACTTGCCAGCAAACTGCATTCAGAAGCCCTATTTCTATCATGTTGCCCTGGACGTACAATGACTATCAGTAAGGACTCTTGATGTGCTGATCAGCGCCTCTAATCTACCAGCTCGGCTGCTGGGTTCTCATTACGGAGAATTGTCAACACCGGCCTTTCCAGAGCGCCAAGCTATGAACACTTCGGTAACGAGCAATACAACCACAAGAGTGATACTCACAGAAATACTTTCACCCCCCAACAAAAGCTCAATTTTGCAATCTTGACTTTTTCTACCTACACAAAAACAACCACTTCCAGCCACAGACACCAAGACCTTTTGCCTGAATTAACCATAACTCTCCAAACTTATCACAGCTCATTCAGTCTCCTGCCCGCTCAGCTAGCCTAAACCTGCTCCATGTACCACAACCCTCAAAGTGCTCCTCCAAAATAACTCTACAATGCCTCCTTTGCCCAACTTAGCGACTCACTCTGACTGATGGTGGGATGCTATGTACCATCATATACACCCAAAAAACTAAAAAAGTGCAGTTGATGACAATTTTTTTAGGCAACAGAGTCTTCAAATTACCTTCAGAAAGTGCAAAGCCATATAAAATCCCTGGCAAGTCAGCACCCACCAATGGAGCGCTACATGTGGATGGGTGGACATTCTATTTTACATCCAAATGGTCTATGTCAGATAAGAAATTAAGCATATCTTTCAATCCGTGCTTCTGATTAATCACTTGTGTTGCTTGATTTCTTCCACTGTAGTCAAATTTGGTGTAGCCAACTGGCTCAGAAGTAAACATTCTAACAATCTGGCCTCCCGAAAAGGAAAATCGGATATTTACAGTAAGCACAGGTTGTGTATCGACCTTCATAGGAAATGCTAAAAAAGCCAACCCCACTGTTTAACAACCACAGCTTTTGACCAAGTTCAACGGGATGGAGTAGGTGACTGATGAAATGGGCATCTCTGGGAAGATACTGGGGAAAAAGTATGTATGTTCCAGGAAGCGAATACACGTTCCAACTAATGGTAAGAGATATATGGTTTGCTGTCTGACACCAGTCAGAGTAGATTTTCACTGAACACTGATTTCTGAATTTTGTGACTAGCAGAGAGGAATTGAAAACTTAAGGCATTGTTGCAGGTATACTCTGCCAACAATTACTACATGTACATAAGATATTTTTAGATGCCAAACTGATGTGCGAAAGAAAGGCTTCCTCCTCGTGTTTGGCGCTCATTCATACTGCTGATCCTCAACCCTGAGCTACATCACACATAAGTTAAAGACCCCTATTTAACATGTATTTATACCTGGAAAGAATACATTTAAAGGAGTTCTTCCCTGACCAATGCCTTAAAAAGGAACAAGTGGAGGAAAAGTCGGTTTGTTAACAGGAGATTTAATGGTGTTGCTTTGTATCACAATACTAGTTTGGTCAAATGTAATTGGCTACAGAATAAAAACATTTCCCAGGCAAGATAAAGTGCAGCAGAAAAAAATTATTTCATTAACTAATTAAGATGGGATGATGGCACTGTGTGTCAATTAATACGCCACAGCCTGATGTGTAAGAATGAACGAAACCCTAAATCTGAATGCTGATGCAGGGATGCCTAATCAAGACTTTTAACCCACATTCCCAGCCGCCACTTACGCTTGAGCCCAGAGTCAAACTACCAAATTTTAGAGATATTCCTGAGAAATGAATTGCTTTGACAATCCTTACAGAGGAATAAATACTCCAAACACAGCAATAACTAAAGCTGAAGGGCAAGCCAAAGTTGAACTGTCACTGTCACGGTGGAGAGGTGTGGTGCAGCGGCCAGGGCAGCTGACTTCGGAGCACAGGGTTCACGGTTCGATCCCCGGCTCCGGCGGCAGCTCAGCACCATGTGACTCTGGGCAATAGCTCACTTAATTTCGACGACGGCCCCCAGCGCCTTGAGACCCGTAAGGGTGAGTAGTTCGCGCTTTACAAATACGGATTTACATTTACTGCAATATATACTCCTGAAGGTAGCAGAGAACATACTCCAAATACACCAATATCTGAATAATCGACCTCAAGACTATGTTATAGTGGTCAATAAGTGGCATATGTTGGCAGAATAGAAAACTTCTAAAACAAAAAGACCAGACAAATCTATACTCTATTTTTCTCTACCGTCAGAAATCCATTAAGACAAGCCTTTCTCATGAAAGAGTTACTGAATCAGAGCTATTACTTTAAAACATGCTCAGTGTTTCCAGCAATGTAGAAGTGATTACAAACTTGAAAGAAAACCAGAGGGTAGCTGCATGAGGTAAACCGGAAAAAAGCACATCAAATACACAAGGCCTCAGAAACTTCCTTAAGCATGCATACATATCCATTACAGTTTCACCTGACGTGAGCAACCATTACTTCAATTAAGACTTTTCTTTTGTAAGTCTCTGAATTTTTCTGATGGATCTTCTGGGAGTTATGAAATTAAATAGTTACCTCTTGCATCAGATGACATATTCCTAGATATATCCAACGCACACAATTTTTAAGAAATTAGATACTAGTTACCGCATCTGCACAAAAACACATTAGAAACTGCTTACAGATTAACTATAACAGTTCAGGGTCTACATAAGAATCTGGTGGTAGGAAAAATCATTGCGGAGGGCAGGATGAGAAGATTGTGGAGGGTGGGAGGGCAGAAGGTTGATTAAGATGCATTTGTGGAGAGGTTAAGGAATAATATCAGAGAGTTCAGACAGGGAAGCTCCCGTTCTAGTAGAAGACACAATTGTCAGAAAATGCTTGGATAGTTGTTGGACTTAGCCCTTTTTGCAGGGTCATCCCTGAACTTTTTGCCTTCCTCCTGGTATTTTTTCTGACCTGGTGTTGGTGGTTTTAGGACTCTGGGCACTTTATCACTGATGTCCAGTGTAAAGTGCATGTGCTCTCTATGCTAAAACGTGTTAAGATTGGTCTACACCTGTTTGGCTAATTTAATTTACCTATCAGTCCCCAGTAATGTGGTATCGCATATACCCGGGGCCAGTAAATTAAATGCTACTGGTGGGCTTGCAGCGCTGGTTGCGCCACCCACCAAAGTAGCCTTTCAAACCGGTCTCAGGCCTCTGCCATTGCAGGGCATGCGCAGTTTACTGCCGCTGTGACGATGCACATAAAGTGGGTGCCACGTCTGTGACTCCCCTTTTACTACATATCAGTCACCCCTAAGGTAGGCCCTATCTAGCCCTATGGGCAGGGTGCAATGTAGGTAAAAGGTAGGACATGTGCCTTAACTGTGTGGCATGTCCTGGTAGCGACAAACTGCCATTTTGGTTTCTCACTACTGTGAGGCTGCCCTCTCATAGAAATGCATTGGGGATTCCACGATATGTGCTTCAGTGGTAATTCCTGACCTGAGAGGAGTAGAGTGGTCAAGTTTGCTATGTTTGGAATAGTGGTAATAAATGCTGCGTAGTGGTGTTCGCAGATTTATTATCACTATTTTAGAAATGCCACTTTTAGAAGTGGGCATTTCTGTGTGCTATGTGTTTTTGTGCCTGCCTGTTTGTGGATTGACTGTCTGGTTTCAGTGTGAGAGAGACAGAGGATGTGCATTCACTGTAGACAGTCCCTGGGGGAGGTTGAGGTGTGCCTGGCCCTTCCTGGATGACCCAGCCCTAGGCTGAATAGGCCCTTCTGCATTTGGAGGGGTGGGAGGAGTAGCACCTGGGACTGAATGGACTGTGCCTGCCTTCCACAATGCTGGCTCCGCCCCCCTGTGGCGTGTCTGGGGCCAGAGCCTACGCTGACAAAGGAGGTGGTGGTGCACCTTTAGACAAAGGTGAGAGTGCCCCCAGAACAGGTTTGGACCGGGCGCAGAGCCCTGGGCCAGGGGGAGAACAAAGACATTTGGGGTATAAGTATTGGGGCTGTGACCCCATGAAGGAGTGCTACTGGGTGCTTACTTGAAGCCTGCGGCCGGCAGGCTGCTGGACTGGCAAGAGGAACCACCACTGGAGGACTGACCTGCTGCTATTCTGGGCAGCTGAAGGGACTGCTGCTCTGTCTAGGGACCCAGTGTGCTGGCCTGCCTGTGCCAGCCTCTGCCTTTGCCTCTTTCCTGGAGGAAAGCGCTGCCTGCTCCCTGCTGGTATTTGGAAGTGGGAGACAGGCTGAGCGCTGCACGTTTTACGGACTGACCTGGCCCCAGGCTTGGAGCGCTACCAGGGCTCCCAGGTGCTTGAGCCCCTGACAGGGGTTCGTATTGCAGTAGCGCGTGGTGAGCGCTGCTGCCTGCTTGCAGTGGGATCCCCTAAGGAGGTGTTTTCCTGTGGCGTACGGACCTTGCGGTGTCCGCCCGCTAAAGGCGTGGTGGGGGGGGCGCTGCCTTGTCTCTCATGCTGAGCCCAAGGAGTTGGCTCGAAACCTGAACATGGCGTAAAGCAGAGGAAAATCGCCACAGACGCAAACAGGAAGTCAGGCTGGGGACGCCGGAAGTCAGGCGGCTGTTGCCAGTTTTGGGTGGGGCTCCCTGGGAGGAGAGGAGAGCCCTGCGTGATTTCCCTGGAGACTGCCGCGGGAGAAGGGAAGTCAGGCAAGCCTCCTGCCTGGAGGTGGGCGGGGCTCCCGTGCCGGTGAGAGCCCTGTGTACTGACTGGGCCTGCCGGAGGGAGAAGGCACAAATGACGGAGACTGTGCTCCGTGTAACGGCGGAAAGAGGAAGTCACCAGCAAGGACGTCAGGGCTCGGACTGCAGGAAGGAGATCCGGGTGCAGTCACTATGCCGTGAGGTAACTGGCGGCTGGTTTTCCGGCTAGGGGAGGTCTCTCCATCTACGTGGGCAGTAAGGGAGCCTCCTACCCCTGGGAGCGCTACCGCGGGGCATTGACATTATTGGATCAGCACAGGGGAGGAGAAGCGAGGTGCCGTCCCCTCCCCGGTCGACCATACGAGACCGGGAGAGGTCTCCAACGAGTTTGGCTTACAAGTGGCTGCGCCGCGTGATCGCGGGCAGCTGCGGATCCGCGCTGTTCAGGTGCATTGTTGTTTTAGGCAGGTCGGGGTTCATTGCTCCATATTCCCTACGGTAGGCCGGCAAATAGCCCAGGAGTCTACGTAAGGGAAGCCAGTACTGTGGGCATAAGGTTGGCCCCCTATGCGTCATTATGACAATCTGCATAGGCCTAAGGAGGGCATGATGTGCTGATGGGAAGTGTGCACTCTACAAGTGTTGGTAATAGTACACCACCGCTGCTTATGTTCTGCATATGGTAGGTGCTGTGTCACCAGTAGTTACTTGTTGTTGTCCCTAAGGGTAAGAGTGCACTACTGCATTGTTTTGCCTATTGCGCACCAGGCTCAGTGTTGATGGTTATGCCTAATGCTCACATGTATGTTGGGTTACATTGCCAAGATTGGCACTCCATGTACCGTAATGGTGATAATTTAATGTGTGCACTCTATAGGTAGTTGGCCACAGTCCACTGCTGATTATGACTAATGTGTGTTGCCAAGTGCAGTTTACCAGTAGTTTCGGATTGCTTTGCTAACTGTGCATTACGATGTTATGACAGGGGTCCGATTGACCCTGTAAGTGTATATAATCCCTGCAAAACAAGTGTGTGTGTGTGTGTGTGTGTGTGTGTGTGTGTGTGTGTGTGTGTGTGTGTGTGTGTGTGTGTGTGTGTGTGTGTGTCGGTGTGTGTCGGTGTGTGTCGGTGTGTGTCGGTGTGTGTCGGTGTGTGTGTGTGTGTCGGTGTGTGTGTCGGTGTGTGTGTCGGTGTGTGTGTCGGTGTGTGTGTCGGTGTGTGTCGGTGTGTGTGTCGGTGTGTGTCGGTGTGTGTGTCGGTGTGTGTGTCGGTGTGTGTGTCGGTGTGTGTGTCGGTGTGTGTGTGTGTGTGTCGCAAACGCTTTACACATTGCCTCTGGGATAAGCCTGACTGCTCGTGCCAAGCTACCAAGGGGGTGAGCAGGAGTTATCTTCGGTGTGTAACTCCCTTGCCCTGACTAGAGTGGTGGTTTCTGCCTGGCTTAGGCGCTTGCCCTAGACAACCAGAAATCCCATTTCTAACAATAATCATTCAGAGAGCAGAAGCAACATGTGACTTTAAGGCTTTAGGGAGATGTGACCATCTTCTAGTAAGACGCTCTAAGCACTGTTGCCTCCTGAAGCTTGGGGACAGTTTGTAGAGTAACAGGGGCTCAGTGCAGAAGCACAACGTTTGGCTTCTGTGTAGTTTGGACAGAACCAAAAGTAAAATTTGCTAAAGAAAATCAATGAAGGAGGAGCTAAAGACGTGGTGGATAAAGATAACTCCGACGAATGCTACAAACATGACAAGTCAACTTCAGCAATGTTGCATTGATGGAAACGTCTTAAAGCAGCACTGTAAGGTGACAGAGGAGAACACTGAAACAAATTAAAGTTAGTCCCGGGGCAAAGGAAATAAATATTTGACAACTGTGGTTAAGGCAATAGACCGGCAGCATATGCTCCTTTACCCACACAACTCACATGGCTTGCTGTACAGAGTAACCCAAAAGGTAAGGACACAGCATTTGGGTAGAGAATGAATACTGAATTACTCACGCTTCTGAGGTGACCAGGCTGTTGAAGGCCAGGAAGATTCCCAGAATATCCCTGCTTCAACATTATCACCTACAACTATCTTTACTGGAATTTGAGATTTGGGGTGTTCTTGCTGTGTAGGAATGATACAGTAGGTGACCCTACAAGTTTCCAGATTCCTTGTAGTTTAAAGTTCACGAGAGGCAGACATGATAAGTTATCGCTATCCTCTAAAAACCTCCATCAAAGATATCTGCGAAGACTGAGCTTGTCTTACAGCTGCTGCACTAAGCATCCAGACACGAGGGATCAAGAACAAGAGGCAGTGAACGTCAGACCAGGAACGAGGCCATGTTGAATGGAGCATTCTTCAATACTACCAATGATTTAACCTTTGAGCAGGAACCCGGAAGAAAAGCAGCTTTGTGCACAGTGCCACGATTCTAAGGAGTAGCCACCATGAACGCTCAGCTCAGCTACACCCATACACTCTACATTCTCCAATTGTGACTCAGCAGTTGAATTTTTAGGTCTCGCCTACGCAGCGCTTAAGCGCTGCTTTGGAGTGACCTCTTGGAATCACTCCGGACTTTTTTGGAAACTTGTGCATGTTCTGCACTGTTTCCAATGAGCACTCGTGCATTTACGGCGTTTACCTTGCGGGAGCGAGCAGCGGCGCCATCTGTTTGCAATTATCGCGCTTGCGCTTTGGAAACAGATGGCGCCGCTGCTCGCTCCCGCAAGGTAAACGCTGTACATGCACTGAGCCCCACCGTGGCGTTGCCGGCACCACGCCACTCAAACCCCCTTGGGTTTGCCTAGAAGCACGTAAACATACCCGAAAGTCCAGAGTGCGCGTCGGTCGCGCTGGTCTTTCAGCGCTTGTTTTTTTTGCGTTATCTTCGTGTTAACAGTTTGTTTCTTCTTGAATTATGCCCCTCTCTCTATTTCTGTCTGCCTCCACTTGGCATTACTTTCCAAACAATGTTGCTCTGGCGGTGCCTGGTCCACCCGAGTCGTATTGGTTTTTTAAACTTTTTCTTTTAGTTTGCAGAGTCCTTTCATTCTTGCGCACTTCAAGCAAACCCCTGCGTGGGGATCATTTTCCCTTCCAGAGCTCATCCTCTCCAGAAGGCTGGCAACGCAGCTGTTCATCAAATCCTCCCACTCGGCACTTGAAATAAATCTCCCTGCAGCCGGCGCGCCTTATTTCATGTCTATGCGCCACAGCCGCTGTGAGACGTGAGGTATCAGGGGCGCTGCTTCCGCAGCTGGGCCGGATATAAATAAGTTGGTTTATAGAGCAGGACGTCCTGCTCATCCAATCAGAAGGCTCCGTGACGAAGTGTTTCACTAGAACACTGTCAGCGTACTCTTACAGTGGAAATAGAGATGGTTTACAGTGCTGGCTGTTGCCCGCCCGCAGAGCCCTGCTTTCCAGAGAAGCTAACACTGGTGATCTGCCGGCCGCACCCCTCTGCATTCCTTCCGTGCATGCCCTCCCCGGCAGAGCCGGCTGTCTGAGCGCCGAACCTCCCTCCCAGCCGGACCAGCTCAGCTGTTCCTGGTACACATTCCCTCGGCAAACACCCGGGCCTGCAGGGGGGTACCGGCCCAATCTCGCCCGCAGAGCCCTGCTTTCCAGAGCAGGCCCTCCCCTTCAAGCCTGTGCAATCCCACCTCTCTGCATCCCCACAGCAAACACCCGGGCCTGCAGGCTGTGCCAGCCCATTCTCACCCGCAGGGCAAGGGCTTTCCTGAGCAGCCCCCCACCCTCTTTCCTCCAGGCCCCTCAAACTTCAAATCTGTGCTCTCGACATCCCCACAGCACAAACAACCAGGGCCTGCAGGGGGCGCCGGCCCACTCTCGCCTGCACAGCACTGCTTTCCAGAGCAGTCCCTCATCTTCCCTCCGATCCTGTGCAATCCCACCTCTCCACATCCCCACAGCAAACACCCTGCCCTGTAGTGTATGCCAGCCCGTTCTCACCTGCAGGTCACTGGCTTTCCTGAGCCCGGCTCTCTGAGCGCCGAACCTCCCTCCCAGCCGGACCAGCTCATTTCCTCCGCAAACACCCGGGCCTGCAGGGGGTGCCGGCCCACTCTCGCCGGAAAGAGCACTGCTTTCCAGAGTAGGCCCTCACCTTCCCTCCAAGCCTGTGCTCTCCTACCTCTCCACACCCCCACAGCAAACACCCGGGCCTGCAGGGTGTGCCAGCCCGTTCTCACCTGCAGGACACTAACTTTCCTGAACACCCCTCCCCCCCTTTTCCTCCAGGCCCCTCACTCTTCAAACCTGTGCTCTCCCACCCCTCCACATCCCCACAGCAAACACCCTGGCCTGTAGTGTATGCCAGCCTGTTCTCGGCTGCAGGGCACAGACTTTGCAGATCAGACCCTCCTCTTTGCCCGCAAACTCCCCAACCTGTTCTGTCACACTACTCACCTACACTCAGCAGCTCACTCTCACCTGCAGAGCACTTGCTTTCCGGAACAGACCCCCTCCTTTCCCCAAACTCCCCCTTCAACCCGTGCTTTCACACCTCTATACATTCCCACAGTAGGCATCGGGCAAAGTCTAAGTAGTTGTCACACGCCTCCCAGCTTTCCCACACACAGACCTTTGTATCCAGGCAGCTAGACACCGCACACACATTTGTGCACCTGTTAGTTGGATGAATTGGATAGGAATAGAGAAAAGTTGTGAAAGAATGTTTGGGAGTTCACTGTAGTCCAAAAGGTTTGGGATGATTCAAGAGGGGAGGGAAAGGTAGAGGTGGAATGTTTAAAATAAATTTAATTTTTTTTTAAATAATCAATATATTCGTTTTTACAGATATAGATACATCTAAACATATATGTATACATATGTTAATACATGTATACACACCTATATATGCTATACATAGTATTACATTTGTATTTATATAGCTCTTGCCATAACCCTCGTCAGGCCTAAACCACTTTCTGGGTGGCTAGATGGCATTATTTAAATAGCTCTTATCCCTAGAGAGGCTGGGACATGTTCTGCTTTGTAACAGATTCCTGGGTGCCCATTGGAGTGCATGGTTGTAAAAGTGGTTTGGCCTATAACTAGCATACTGGGTGAGGTGTGTGAGGTTTGTTGACGTGGTGGAAGTTTGAATGTGGCCTAACGGCTAGATCGGTCGACCTCGAAGTTGGGGAACTGGGTTCCTGTCTCGGCCGGGATGCTCAACATCCTGTGATTTTGGGCAAATCACTGAATCTTACCGTGTTGAACAAAACAAAGGAGCGTGTCAATCTGTAACTCAACTGGTGCTCATGTAAAGCACTCTGATACCTTCAGGTCGAGTTCGCACTATATAAACCCCCCACCCCCCCCCAAAAAACCAAGGTAATATTATACGGCAAAGGTTCCCATTTCAGATGGCAGCAATTCCACTATGGATGATCAAGGTGGTGAGGGGCTGGACTCACTGACCTCTCGCACTGTCGGCGCTGAACCTCAATGTCGAGAGGTGGGCAACACATCATATTCATAAGATGAGTTGACCCACAGCCTAGTCAGGGGTCTGGCTGGCACCTGAGAGCCAAAAAAGAAGTCGATCCAACAAAAGATTTGCTTTACAGATGTAATGTACAAATGAGAGAAGGCTCTTTAAAGCACAAGTTACTAACTTGTGTAACGATATATCTGTAAGAGACAGTAGTTAGTGACAGATTCCTTACCTTAGAATATCCCCAGGCGTCAGGCTGGATCCGGAAAGTTTTTTGCGTAGCAGTACCCTTGCGCGTCGGTAGGCGGCGTCGTGCGGCTCCGCGTCCGTCGTCGGCGTCGTGATCGCCGGGATGACGTCGCGGGCAGTACTTAGGCGCCGCCCCTGCGCGCTGACGTCAGTTCTGTACACGACTTTCCACGCCAGGAGCGCAGAGCCATGCAAGAAGCTGACACAGGTGTCTGAAAAATACTAGGGCCCTGAAAGGGATGTCCTTAACCCTAGAAATCAGTTCGCAGAACGGGGAGGATGGGTGGGGCGGTAGGAATCTGTCACTAACTACTGTCTCTTACAGATATATCGTTACACAAGTTAGTAACTTGTGCATCTGAAAGAGACACGTTAGTGACAGATTCCTTACCTTAGAATAGATACCCCAGCAATACCAACCCCGGTGGTGGGTCTGCGAACAAAGATCAGACAAGGAAGTCCTGGAGGACAGAACGGCCAAAGAAGCCGTCCCTCCGGACCTGACTGTCAAGGCAGTAATGCTTTGTAAACGTGTGCAGCGAGGCCCACGTAGCTGCCTGACAGATAACCGGCAGCGGAACACCGCGGCCTAAGGCCGTGGTAGCAGCCGTTGCCCTGGTGGAATGGGCACGCAGCCCAACAGGAGGCTCCTTCTTAGCCAAAGAATAGCAGGTCTTGATGCACAAGGTAACCCAGCGGGAGATGGTCCTCTTGTGCACCGCCCGACCTTTTGGCGCCCACGTAGCCAACAAAGAGCTGGTCATCCACCCGGAAGTGTTTTGTGCGGTCCATATAGAAGGAGAGCGCACGTTTTGGGTCCAGACGGTGGAGCCTCTCTTCCTCTCTGGAAGGATGCGGAGGCGGAAAGAAGGTAGGCAAAGTGATGGTCTGCCCAATGTGGAAGGCAGTAACCACCTTTGGCAAGAAGGACGGACGCGTCCGAAGAACAACCTTGTCTGGATGAACAGACAGAAAGGGAGGTTTGCAAGATAGAGCCTGGAGCTCACTCACCCGCCGAGCGGAGGTGATGGCCACCAGAAAGGCTGTCTTTAGAGTTAGAAGACGAAGAGGACAGTTATGTAGAGGCTCAATGGGAGCGCACATTAAAAAGGTAAGAACCAAGTTCAAGTCCCACTGAGGCATCACAAACGGAACAGGAGGGAAGAGGTGTGTAATGCCTTTTAAGAACCTGTTAACAACAGGGGACTTGAAAAGGGAGGGCTGATTAGGGAGCCTGAGGAAGGCCGAGATAGCACAAAGAACCCTTGATGGTACCCAGGGCAGAACCCTGTTGGGCCAGAGAGAGAAGGAACAGAAGGACCTGAGAAAGAGGGGCAGAAAGGGGATTCACAGCCTTTGCTGTGCACCATGCCACAAATTTGTTCCACCTGCAGGCGTATACCACCTTAGTGGAGGGACGCCTGGCTGCCAGAATCACATCACAAACTTCGGGAGGCAAGTCGAAAGGAATCAACTGCCGCCGCTCAATCTCCACGCAAACAGGTGTAGACTGGACAGGTTCGGGTGGAGGACCGTCCCCTGCTGCTGTGACAGAAGATCCTCCCGAAGAGGCAGACGGATCGGGGATCTACGCTCATATTGAGTAGCTCGGGATACCAAACTCTTCGAGCCCAGTCCGGAGCCACAAGAATGACTTGGGCCCGGTCGTGCCGAATCTTCTTCAACACTCTGGGTAGAAGTGGTATAGGCGGAAAGGCGTACAACAGACCGCAACTCCACTCGTGACGAAAAGCGTCGCCGAGCGAGTGCCGCCTTAAAATTCCAACGCGCAGAACTGATGACATTGCGCGTTCTCTTCGGTGGCGAATAGATCTAACCAAGGCTCTCCCCACTGTAGAAAGAGTCCTTGCGCCACTTCCGAGTGAAGACGCCATTCGTGATCCATCATGCACCTGCGGCTAGAGTTCGTCCGCCCTGGCGTTCAGCGAACCTGCCAGGTGTTGAACCATCAGGAACATGCCCTGATGTTCCAGCCATGTCCAGAGGCGCAGAGCCTCCTGACAAAGGTCCACGACCCCACCCCGCCTTGTTTGTTGCAGTACCACATGGCGGTGGTGTTGTCTGTGAACACCTGCACTACCTTCCCTTTGACAGAGGAAGGAATGCCTTGAGTGCAAGACGGATCGCCCGGAGCTCCAGAAGGTTGATATGGAGCCGGGACTCCGCCGGAGACCAGAGGCCTCTGATCTCCGCCTCTCCCATGTGACCGCCCCATCCCAGAAGGGACGCGTCCGTCACAACTGTGTGCTCTGGCTGGGGAAGGGAGAGGGATCTGCCCATGACCCATTGTCGGTTCGAGAGCCACCACTGCAACTGTTTTGCAGTCCCCTCCGAGATCTGGACGTGATCGGACAGGTGGCCCTGGTGCTGCGCCCACTGGAACTTCAGGTCCCACTGCAGAGCCCGCATATGCCATCTGGCATGATTGACCAGCAGGATGCAGGAGGCCATGAGGCCCAGCAGCCTCAGGGTCATCCGTACTGAAACCCAGGATAAAGGCTGAAAGATTGGAATCATAGCCTGAATATCCCGGACTCGCCGTTCGGGAGGATAGGCCCGAAACTGCGTCGTGTCCAGAACTGCTCCGATGAAAAGGAGCTGTGGAGAAGGAATCAGATGCGACTTCGGCACATTGATGGAGAACCCCAGCGAGTGCAGGAGTTCGGCCGTAGTCTGGAGGTGGGAGACGACTGCCTAGGGCGAGCCCGCCTTCAGCAGCCAGTCGTCGAGGTAGGGGAAGACTGAAACCCCTGCCCGGCGCAGATGAGCTGCGACCACCGCCAACACTTTCGTGAACACCCGAGGGGGCACTGGTAAGGCCAAGGGGAGCACGGTGAACTGAAAATGCTCGGGGCCTACCGTGAACCGAAGGTAACGCCGGTGGGCCGGCAGGACGAGGATGTGGAAATATGCGTCCTGCAAGTCCAACGCTACCAACCAGTCTCCAGGGTAGAGGGCAGTCAAGACCTGAGCTAGGGTGAGCATCTTGAACTTCTCCTTCCGGAGGAAGCGATTGACGTTCCGGAGGTCCAAGATAGGACGCATGTCCTCCTTGTCCTTTTTGGGCACCAGGAAGTAGTGTGAGTAGCAACCACGCCCTACTTCTGGGGTCGGAACATGCTCGATGGCCCTCTTGGCCAAGAGGGCCGTGACTTCCTTCTGCAGAAGCACCAAGTGATCTCCTGACATGCGGTGGAATTGAGGTGGCATGGCTGGGGGGTGGACTCGAAGGGAGGGAGTAGCCCCTTCGGACAATGTCCAAGACCCACCTGTCCGAGGTGATGGTACGCCAGTGGGGAAGGTGATGGCGGACCCTGCCCCCTACTGGCGTGCTGTGCACCTGAAGGGAGGGACTAGGAGGGTTTGGAGGCCGCGGACGGGTTGGAGGTGGTGGCCTGACCCGCACGCTGGTTGCCCGATCCGCCACGGCGGAATCCACGTCCTCGGCCACGCGAAGACGCCTGCTGCGCGGGCCGGTGGCTGGGCTGCTGACGTGACGGGCGCCCCTACCGTGGCCACGATAGGGGCGAAAAGCAGAAGTCAGCGGAGGGCGTGTAGCAGAAAGGCCCAGGGACTTTGCAGTAGCCCGTGAGTCCTTAAAGCGCTCCAACGCATGGTCTGCTTTGGACCCAAAGACCGACTCCATCAAAGGGTATGTCCATGAGAGTATTCTGGACATCCCCTGAAAAACCAGTGGTTCTCAGCCAGGCGTGGCGTCGTGGCGCCACCGTCGTTGCAATAGACCTGCCCAGCGAGTCGGCGGTATCAAGGCCACATCGAATTGTATATTTGGCCGCATCCCTTCCTTCCGCAATGGCGCGGGAAAGCAGTGTCTGGACCTCCTCAGAACACTGGGGCAAAACATCCGCCACCGAATACCACAAGGAGTGGGTATATCGGCCCAAAAGGCAAGCAGTGTTGACGGACCGCAAGCCAGCACTGGAGGAAGAAAAACCCTTCTTCCCAAATTGATCCAGGCGTTTGGATTCCCTATCCGGAGGGGCGGTAGGGAAGGCGGTTTGGGAAGCGGAGGCTTGGACAACCAAGCTCTCAGGGGTGGGGTGGACAGAGAAACATGGGGTCGCCCGGAGCTGGGCGATGGCGTCGGGACACGTTCCTATCCACAGGAGCCCCTGTGTTGGGCTTGGACCAGGCGCCCAAAAGAACGTCAGTGAGGGCGTCGTTAAACAGCAGCACAGTCTCCGAAGAGGAGGCTGCCGGCTGAAGCACCTCTGTCAAGATATTAGTCTTGACCGCCACAGTAGGGAGTTGGAGACGTAAGGCCCCAGCCGCCCTACGCAACACCGTTGCAAAGTTGGCTCCCTCCTCCGTAGCCACGGGAGGAGACAGCATGCCAGTGTCAGGGGAAGTATCTAGACCACTAGCATCCCCTAGACCCTCTGTCCAGTCCTCATCGTACTGACACTGTTGTGTCAGAGGGTCATCAGACCCCTCCCAGTCCTCCTGGTCCTCCTCAGGTTCAAAATAAGGGGGAGGAGGGACATTTGGGATCCAAGGTCCCATCGGCGCCGGAACCGGCGTCGAGCGGCGTCGGTCCGGGTCCATGTCCCGGAGCCGGAAGGAACTGGGGAACGACGCCGCTCGGAGCCCCAGGCGGCGTCGAGAACGGCACCGGAGACATCGGCGCCGGCAGAGGTGTCGTTAGGTCGACCGGCGTCGATGGGGGTTGTGGAGCCGGGATCGAGGCCGGGGCCGGAGCCGGGATCGAGGCTGGAGGCACGGGCGACGCCGGGGCCGGAGCCGTCGGCGGCGCGGAGCAACCCCATCAGGGCCCGCGGGGCCCGAAGGCGCACCGGAGGGGCCTGAAGGCCCGAAGAGGCGGGCCATGGCCGACAGGAATTCCTGCACTTTGGCCGGATCCGCCCCCGAACCCGGGAAGGGCGGGTATTGCGGGGCGACTCCACAGGCATGTCCGGGGCCGCGGGGACGGTGCCGGGAGGGGCCTCAGCCGAGTCGCGAGACCGGCGAGGCGAAGTCCTAGAGCGATGATGCTTTTTGGACTTTTTGTGTTTTGACTTACCGGACGAAGAAGACTTCGATGCCGACGACCGGTGTGGACTCCGCGATCGACCCCTGGACCGCTCACGCGACCGGGGCTTCCGCGGAGCCGAATGCCGGGCCTCGAGGAGCTTTCGAGACCGCTCTCGCAAAGCTTTCGGGTTGAGGGCCTGGCAGTCGGTACAAGACTCCGTGTCGTGGCCTCGGCCGAGGCAGAAGACACTCCCAATGCGGGTCGGTGACGGACATCATCAGAGCACAGGCGCCGCAACGTTTGAAACCGGGCATCCCTACAACACCTTGAGAGAAAAACAGTGAAAAAATTCACCAAAAAGTATGGTCAAAAAATGACCAGGGCACTGCTCTTCCCGGATCTGCGCTTGCTGGCGCGGAAAAAGAAGAACTGACGTCAGCGCGCAGGGGCGGCGCCTAAGTACTGCCCGCGACGTCATCCCGGCAATCACGACGCCGACGACGGACGCGGAGCCGCACGACGCCGCCTACCGACGCGCAAGGGTACTGCTACGCAAAAAGCTTTCCGGATCAGCCTGACGCCTGGGGATATTCTAAGGTAAGGAATCTGTCACTAACTTGTCTCTTTCAGATATATATTTTAATATATTTTTGCATTCAGTGATATTTGATAAAATACCCACTTTATAAACATGAACTTAAGTTTTAATAACCCTTACCCATGCCCTGGCGAAATTGCGATGCACAAGTGTTGTAGACGAACAGTAACAATTCATTTTGTAGCGCACATTGTATAGAAGGCCAATATTGTTAATGAAGCAACCTTGTTTGATAATAAATATGGAAGTCAGGTTTTCGCAATGCGCAGATTTTCAACTGAATTACTTAAAGATGCTTCCAGATTTGTCAGCCAATGAAAATGAGGTACAAAGATATGAAGTGATTTTCCTCGGATCACAGCATTTGGTGAAGTGGGGAAGCCATGATTTGAACCCATTTTTCCCACGACACAGTCTGCAATTCAATTATTGGACATAGCACCTTTTCTCTTCAGTTTAACACTAATGCACAATGTTTTCTAAATAAGTACACTGTGTTAAATGAATGTGACACTGTGCAGAAAATTCTTCTAGGAAAAGTACGGTTTCGTGTAAAAAGAGTAAAGCATCAAAGACATTGAATATTTGTATCATACCAGGCAATCTAGGAAATTAAATGGATTAAAAGGTATCTGTGCTGTTCTCTTTAGTTGAAAGGAAGCTCTTTTTATGTTGAAATCTCTGGCTTCGCCGGAGCCAGCAGACAAAAGTATTTCCAATGAAGCCCAGAACAAACAAGCATTGGCATAGCCAATAGGTCTCGCCTTTGGGACCTTATAAGTATTTAGTTATGCAGCACAATATCCTTGGTGCAACAACATCAACTGTTGCATGGCTAAACACTTAAAAGGTCCCAAAGGCGAGACTATTGGCTATGCCAATGCTCGTTTTAAAATGGTTACTTCCAACAGGTTGCTCAAAAATATCTATGTGGAAGAGATGGCGATAGGCAGAGCCACTTTCCTGTGATTTATGCACCACATTTAAGATTGTTTGCTTAAACTTATCTAGTTACTTTTGGTCTAAAGTCTGGAAAAGAGAAGCAAGCTGAAACAGGCGCACCAGAGAGTGGACACAGCTTTCATATCGGGGTCGAAGATTAGCAATTTTTGAAACCGGCAGTGAATAAACTACTTACAGACCGAGAACGAAGCAATAAAAAAGGACCACATCTTTTTTTTACTTATTCTTAGAAAGTCTATGAAGTATGCTGGAAAATGACGGTGCCCAGCTGGGAACAAATCCATAGGTTCCTGAACCAGTCTGGAATCATAGCCACTGGCAATCGATCGGGCCACATCGCAGACCATCGTTTCTTACCCACCATGCCAGCTTGGTTTAGACCAGCCAAATGTAAATCAGCCATGACCCTGCTCAAATAGAACAGATGGAGCCAAAGAGCGAGGCCCTCCCTGAACTGGAACACAGGCAATCTAAGACAGGTTTTGCCCATATAAGGGCTCATCAGTCAGGTATAGCTTGGTTCCAGTGGCACAGTGTGCACAGGACCCACGTCTGGGCTTATCCTTCGCACTTGACCCGTTGACCGCGGCGCGAATTCCGCCGCTGTGCGGGTTAAATAATGAGTGGGCGTGTCTGGGACGGCCCCCGGCCGTCCTCCGCACACGCCCACCGTGACGTCGGACAGCCGGGGGCCGTCCGACGCATCGAACGGGTTAAAGCATCAACTGCAGCAACGTGATGGTGGTAAAAGCCTGAATTAATCTTAACCACATGTAATCGCTAGGGCTGCATCTCAGTCCATTGTTTTCCTCCTTAGTTGCTCGCAATGGCAGACTATAGACCAGAAGTTTTTATTTAGTATATAACAGTAAATACCAATGAAGTACTTCAGCGTCTTCAAAACATTTCCTAGCTTCCTCCCTTTGATGCACAATACCCTCTTTTCCTTTAGCTACCTGATGTTCCAACTCATTGTTATGCATTTCTACAAGCATACAGCACTTAACTGCTCCAATACAGCATAGGAAGGGCCATCATCACGTCTCAAACGCCTTCAATAACATGGGACTAAAGAACGGGTGGATGTAAGTAAGTGACATTGTAAGTGTCCCCCGACCACAAACCTTAAAAATACCTGTGACAATTCCAGATTGTGACCCATTCAAAGCCCTCGAAAATCTACCAGTTCTATAAATCAAACGCATGCAAGATCTTTGTGGTATTGATTTAAGAATCGCAGGTCTACCATCTGGAGGAGACCCCTCTTTCCTTGGACACCAGGAAATACTAAATAATTGTCTCAGTCCCCATAGCAGCGAATGCCTATAATAAGCAGGCTCTCGGTCATCAAGCAGTTTCGCAACAGAGGATGGTGAGCTACGGCTGGGGGCTACCACATGAATGAAAGTGCTCACTGGCAGAGGATAAAAAGTTCAGATGTGTAGTAGTCTCCTACTCATTGGTTCTTCACTTAACAGACTGGAAATATTGTGAAGGGTTGTTGCTTTGGGTGACTACTCCTGCCTTAAAGTTTTGATGATGCAGTGGAACTACATTGTGGGCAAGGCTAGACCCACAGTGCACTGTATCCCTGCTTAAATAGCTCAAGTGAATACTCTGCTTTCTCCCAAACCACTTTCAGAAGCGAGAGACATACATAAGACTTATCAAACATCTGCCAAGAAAACAGTAGCTCCTATTTTTGGATGACAGCACACTTTCATGAAACTGGCTAAACCAAACTCAAACTGGATTTCAGGCGAAAGAGACTAAATTGACCACTTCTCATAAAGTCTTTGAGTATTTGAACAACATGCAAGAGAGGTTGACAGCATGCAACATGAAGCGGTCAGCAGCACAAACTCCTGCCAGCACCATATTTTCCTGGGACTCCCAGTCTGGTGCGACCGACTAGGAATCCTCAGACTTCACTTTGGCCAAAGAGGACAGTTCAACTGAGCTTTGGGAAGTGAAGGGGCACTGAGAAGTTTTGGGTTTTAGTGAGGCTATCTATACTTCTCATCAACTTGCTGTTGATACAGAAGAGCAGGGACTCTCATGCTTCCATAATAAAGTCCACATCTGCCCAATTAAAAGAAAGCAAAGGCTCAGATGTTTGTTTAGAAGGATCAAATATTTCTACAAGTGAACTCGATGCATCTCTCAGAAGACAAATGCTAGAAGACCAAGGTCTGACCTGGATTAAGTAGGATTCCTGCTAATGACTTAAAACACTTCTTCTCTTCGGGTTAGGTAGTTCACATTTTGTAATATTAGTAGACTCATCTTAGAGTCAACATGAGGCAGAAATGTCATCACACCACGGACATGATTCAGAAAACCCCAGAATCTGAACCGAATAGACCTTCAAACCATGTAGTTGAAGTGTGGGTACCTTTTGGCAATATTCAAAACAAAATCTGTAACCAGCACTAAGAGAAATCTAAGAGGCTGATGCAGTAGCACCTGATGTCAGAATCAATTCAACCATAACCAGAGGACAAAACCCAGTCGGCAGGACTCCGACAAAGCTTTTCTCATATTTTGGCTATTGCTTTTCGAGGATTGAATTTGAACGAGATGAGGACTTATCTCCAGATATTTTTTGCAGAATTTTTTTTTTTTTTTTTTTTTTTTTAACAGGGCCAATGGCTTAATATGCCCAAGTCTGGTGTGTGATGCAAGGATGGCAAATGTGAGCTTCAATGTCAGAAATACATCCTAGAGCAGAGAATCCAGAATGGACATACTTTGGAGAGGAAGTAAGACTTGGAACCCTTACTTTGATGGTGGAAGTCAAAGTATCCTCACTCTGGTGGTTTAATGTTAACCGATCATTGCATACAAGTCAGAAGCATCTGCTTCATGAACTAGCATGCAGCCTCCACATCCTAGTCACATACATGTCCGTCCTAGAAAGTAACCACATCCCAAAGGGTTTTGATCTACTTACCAAAAAATTCTTATGTTAGAATGGTGAGAAAACAGATGGTGGCTGTGCTCTGGATTTCTAGTTTGTGGCATGCAGAGGTACAGCTTAATTGTGATAAAGCTTAATTGTGACAGTCACCAAAACTCACCATGCTTCTAGCCGCATGGCAACAGTCACTCAGCAGCTAGCACCAACCAGATAAATAAACTACTTAAAGGCAGCCTAAAAATTGATGGAGTGATACAAAACCACCATTAAAACTAGGTTTTAAAAAAAACTTATGCTCCTATCTATTGTAATCCTGGTTATAACAGGGATTAATCAACAACTCGCCCTCCTCAGAAAAGACCAATGAAATTAAAACTATACAATGTTAACAAGATAGAAATAAACCGAACACTGAACCACGGACTCTGGAGAATCCTGCTCCCTTAAATGTGCCAAATTCAACGAGGCTAGTCTGGAATTAGGACTAGAGTACTTTTAGGCTTAAGCCCGCTATAAGTTCATGGTTTCACAAATTGTTTCTGAAACACTTTTTCTGTGGAGTGGTGAAGGAGCAGGGTCTGTACGCAGCTAAAAGGTGGGGCTTGGTATTTTTTAACAAATGTACGCTGAAGAACCAGGGACACACGTTAGCTTTTTTTCTTTGCAGACCGCATTTCCCCTGATTAAAGTCCCAGTTTGATGCGACGTAAGATATAGGCTTCTACAGACTGACAGTTACAGTGTACATCCCTAAATGTGCCATGTTTCTAAACCTTGTTCTGTCACGTGGAAAATTAAATTAAAAAAAAAAATCCATATTCACCTACAAAGACTGAAAAACAGGTTTTTGGAACGGAAGGTTAAGGATTCCATCACAAACCGTGGCAAAAATTGTTTATAGACCGTGCATATTACATAGAAGGGGCAATGTTAGAAACCCGAGTATATATTAGGCGATTGAGCTCCGTATTTTACACCATTCATGCAAAATGTTGTGCAGTCAGAGGAAAGCAACACGACTCTGCTTCAGTGCAAATCTTCCATAGTAAATAACTTCCTTCAGTTAAAGTGCACACCATCTGTGGAAGCTCCAGCTCAGCACAGACATGAAAGCTGTGACAAAATGCTGAACACCATATGAAACATTAACAATCACTAAGAAACCCAATAAAGTCTGACTTTTCGCAAAAGCAATATCCAAGTGACTGTCAAACTACAAATCTGACTGGTCGGCACACGCTGCATGCTTACAAATTCTAACGAGCACTGGCAAAGCCAACAGGTCTCGCCTTTGAGCACTAATGGCTTTGTCAATATCTTTTATTTATGCTGTACAGCATTGCCAAAAATGCTGATGTTGTACAGCATACACAAACAGGCCAAAAATTTTTTTTTTTTTTTTTAAAAGGTGGGGGGCGCTGTGCCATTTTGCAGGAGCGTGCAAGTATCAAGACGCATGCGTGGAACGCTGATGCTATTTTTAATTTTTTACGCATCTGAGATGGATCAGAAAATAAAAACATTAAAATGAAAGAGCACAAAAGCACTTTTATTTATAATACAGAAAGGCCAGCAGCAATTTGATGCCTGATCCAAAAAAAAAAAAAAATTTCATCAGGCAGAAACCTTCTACAGGACATCACTGATACCGGTGAATTCATAGACCCAACTGCCCACACTACATGCATTTCCTGTTATTTCAGAGGTTAATTTATTTGGAAAACCATGTGTGAAAATTACAGTGCATGGGGGAGTGAAGCAGACTTTATTCTTCACAAACACCAATTGTTACAGCAAAACTAATCTCATCTAAGACATGCTGCACACCATTCTATAAAAGACACTTTAACATACAAACATAGCTCAAACGTGCGCTTGCTATTATAGTACCCAACAACGCATGCCTCCAACAGCTGCTTAACATGTACATCCCGCCAGCTAATGGACATGCGTGTTGACCGGTATCCCTCTGGTGTCACACTAACTCATTCGCACACCTGATAGCATCTCCACAAATCAAACTCTAATCTAGAACAAAACACACTACCTCACAGCAATTCAGAATAATCCCTGGACTACTAAAAGTGCTGTGATGCCACAGTGATTTTCAAATTGCACGCTTTACAAATAATCAAATCACAAAGGGGCCCTACTGAACCACGAGGCTTCCATATTTTGACACAGATACAAGCTAAAAGCATCTTGCAGCTACAGATTTTCATGAAACTTATGAAAAAGAAATGTTTTCTTTGCCCTGAAAAAGCTTATGGCATACATGACTGGAGCGACACTCTTGTCAGCTATGCATAGTGCCTGAAATCACTAAATTGAAGTCAGACTATCAATCGTATTACAAAAATAAAATTAAAAGCAGTGTTGTGCAACAGGTTTCCTTTTTCAAAATAGCATATGTTTACGTCAAAATTGATTTCTTTGTAATGGAAATGCGTGTAAATACGATCGCGATGAGCAGGAAAGAGTAACCTGTGGGGCAAGATCAAACAACTAAGGATATATTTAATCTTGCCCACAAAAAAACGCTAAAGAGGGAGGAGCGGGTGGGGGGGAAGAAATAGTACCTCAATTGCGCCAGGAGAGGCGGACGAGCACTGATTAAGTTTAATCAATCTGTGCTTGATCCGTGCTCCACTGCAAGCACCAGAAGTGGTGTTTCGGCTGAATTAGTCAATTAGGGATGTTGGAATGAATAGTGACGCTGTAGTACACAAATGGTAAGCATGGGAGGGCTCCAAGCCCCTTTCTGTATACAACAGTGTCTTGCAAGCGAGACGCATGCGCGAGCGCATGCACTTGTAGGCTCGAACCTAACAAGCATTCGCAATGCAATAGGTCTCGAGAGTTTAAGTTATTGGCACTGTAAACAGCAATGCCTTTTATTTACAGGTTTTGATAATTAACAGGGTAGCATATTGTGCCTGCAGAAGAAGAAACTACTTAAAGAAAATAGTGCTTACAGACCAAAAAAGACTCACTGTGTAACAACCGAAGTAAAAGGGCCAGTCCTCATGGGAGGTTACGAATGAAGACAAGGCGGTACTAAGGAGGGACTAACAAGCCTATTAACGAATCAGAAGCCAGCATTTACGAAGGATGACGACACAAGCCAATGACAAATATGGGCGGAGAGTGGGCAGGGCTTCCATTCCATACTCCAATACAGCATGGCTCGCAGAGCAGCGCATGCGCTGCCTAGGCTCAACCTAAAAAGCAAATGCATACATTGCCCTGTTGGCAGCATATTAGTGAAAGGTGGATCTGCCATTTGAAGCAGCCGGTTCACTCATCCGATTGCAGAAAACAACAAGATCCCCCTGCAGGTGAATGCTTTAAATGACTACATCCACCTGCAGGGCGACGCCTATGGGGCTGTCCTTGGAACCCCACCGTTCAGCGGCACTCGCTGCCCCACCTCTTGGTGGTTCACAGTGAATGCACCACCTAAGTGCTCCTTTGAGTGTGCGCCTGTGTTCAATACAGCGTGACGCAAAGCCAAAGTGTTCCCTCATTGGCATAGGCTCAATTCACCATGCAAATGAGGGCACACACCCTTGAGATCGCATTGTCGCTACATGTGACTGGCATGATCTGTATTACAGAAGAGCAACGGAAGCATCAAGATTGACCCCGGAACGCAGAAAGCGTAAGCACAGACCTGCTGCATTCAAGTGGCACTAGTGCAATATGGCCCACTGGGTCTAATCGCTTATTTCCACTTCATCGAATTGATTGATCCTGTGCAAACTTCCAAACCCAACCGGTCGGTTTTTAAAGCACACTCAAATGCTGTGGAGGTGGGTAAAGGTATCAGTAATGTCGATAAAAATATTAAAAACAAGAATGCAGATAGTTTTTTTTATGTTCTGTATAGAATGCATGTATGAGAAAGAACGGAGGATTGCCTTTTTTAGATGCAAAATAGTTCCTCGTACTTTTAAATGCAAGCACTCAGAAGATGGATTAACAATACACTAAACAGACAAAGTCATGAGAGGAGTGAAAAGTACTACCCTCGGCAGAGTCCAAGCCCGCCCACTATTTATATTTTAAAGAATTGCTAACTATAGGTCTACAGACAGATGCAAAGTCAAGTCTGACCTAAAAAGGGTATCCTAAGGTGTAACGCATTGCATACAAGTTGGGCTTTAACCGTTACATATCATATCTTCCCACTACTGGGTCCTCCCAAGGCTGCATGTGGTGCCACTGGATGAAGAGACCACTATTTTAATTTTCTCTTCAATCACCAGACGCTAATCCAGCAACAGCTTGACACACCATGGGCTGAAAATCGAGCTAACATTTTGCCAGCATTCAATTCCTGTTCTCCATCTTTAAATCCATTATTCCCTTCACCTTATATTCAAAATGGGTCTCTCTCTCTTGTACACCCCACATATAGAAGCGACAAGGATAAGGTGTTAGTCACACAGAACCACCCGTCTGGGCACAGTACTATAGAGGCTGGAAAAGTAGTCTGGAACAATAAACTTACTTTTTTGAACTCGTCATGTCCACAGGTTCATCTCCCGTCAGTACCTCCGCCTTTATCGAAGAGTTCAAATCTTCACTTTTCGATAGCCCCAGCGATCTCCCTGTCCCAACTTCCATCTTTATGAAATGTTCCTCTCCACTTTTGGGGTCCATCAGTCCTTTTTCCATTTTTATTTTCTTATTGTCCACATTGTTAAAGGGGAGATCCTGCTCGAGAGCCCGCTTCTGACTCCTTGTCCGGCACGCCTCCTCAGTCATGATAGATGTCTAGGATGCAAACATAAGAGACGTTACCAAAAAAAAAAAAACACTACACTTTTGAAAAAGACTGCTCGAATTAACCAATATAGCGCCAACCACCACTGTTACAGCGTAATAACAGTGCTGCGGATCGGGGAGGGACAAAGGGTCAACAATTGGACTGGCTGATTAAATTTTAGTTGTGGTGCTGGTTAGCACACAATTTGTACAATTTTATATTTTGAAACGGTTTGTGTTAGTACGAAACCAAAAGGTCTGATTCATGCAATTGTGAATGGTGGCACAATACGCAAAAAAAAATCTGCGTAAAACATGCACGTCAAATGAGGAGTTCGACACAAGAGCACCAAAAAAAAGCAGCCAAAACCAATATGAGATCACATGCAGGCTTTACGTTTTCTGTTTCAGCTGTTAACAAGGGATACAGAGGGAAGGGGTACGATCTGCTTGACTTGAGGCACGCAGGCGCCCGTCCTACTGTGAATCAGCGACAGGAACCAAGAATGCTCAAGTTGGGACAGACCCTATAATACTGCCCCTGCCCGGATTTTTTTCCAGATGGCCGTTTTTTCTTCCACACACAGCACAGGTGCACTGGGCAGCAATACGACACTTTAACCCATTTCCCACTCGTGAAGATACTGAATGCGCAAAGGCACCAGACTGGAGCACAGACAGCCATTTCATTCTGTTTGAGATTGTCAGATTCAGGTGCAAGTAGCCACATCTCTACAGTGAACGCTCCACATGACTCCTGCCTAGATAGTAGTGTAGAAAGCTAGAGCCACTCACCAGCAGTGGCAGACAAGATGTCAGTGCAGTTAACCCTCAGGAAGGCAACATTCCCTCATCCGCCACACTCAAAGATGCATCTCACTGGCAATATGCCTACTAAAAGAATACTTCTAGACTCTCCTCCGCCATCAGTCCCGCAATTCCTCATCACCAACCCCCTTGTGCCAATGAATCACAACAGACACCTTGCCACCCAAAGCTGGTTTCCTCCACCCCAGAGAAACTCTACCCCATATATACTAGTGTAACACGTGCAAGCCTTCAACTGAGAGCAGCTAGACCATGCGACCGCATCTTGATACCATAAACTGTCTGGCCCAATCAGTGTACTTACACATTTAAGAGTGGGCTACGTTATTCAGGCACATGCCTTAAAGTAATGGCAATAGACCAGGTGCCTGAAGTCCTGTGGGTAACTCAGTTCTCAGGGGTTATGTGAATCGCACCTGCAGCATCACACGAAGTCACTGATGCACAACCCTGACAGACAGTGGCTGAACTATTTGAGTCCTAACAGTAGTCATTTTAAGTCATCTACAGCAAACCAACTATTTTCTGTGAAGATACAGTAACAAAGTGGTTCTTAACCTTCTGACTTCTGTGGACCCCGACTTGATTACTGGAACCCGGGAATCCCCACCGAATCTTTATTGGAATCCAAGGATCCCCACTAAGTCATTACTAGAAAACGGGGGCCCCGGCATAAGCATTGTCGAGGAGTTGAACCGCAAAACAAAAAACACAGAAGCAAGCATTCATAAAATAAATAAAACAAAGGATAAAATATTGCATTCTCAAACATTTATTAAAAATATATATGTATATATATATAAAAATTGTAATTTTAATGCAAAGGTTTGCGCTTATCTATAATCAATTGAGGCCACTCACTGTCCATAGTATATTCTGTTTGATGCGCCCCCACAAATCAATCTGAGGATACTAACTTAATTTTTTGCCTCCAATTTCAAATGCTTTTACATTTACAGAATGTTTTACCGGTTTCAATTTTGCTTTGTTAGTGATCTGCACTATTAATCTGTTATTGTTTAATTTTCTAAGCATTTGCGTGCACCAAGTGGGTTTCGCGGACCCCCAGGCCACAGGCTAAGAACCACTGCAGTAAAGATCATCTCACACAAACTAATTTTCTTTTTGTTATGTGGTGGACACTAGTACAATGCATCAGCAGAAAGGCCACTGGCTTCATGGTCATGTCAGAGCCCCCTTTCTAAGCTCAAGGACACGATCCACTCCAAAGGCTCCTTTTGTTTGCCATGTAGCTACAGCGTCTGCTGCTTGCTGGCAAGGACTACGGGTTCCGAGAAGGATGCAAACAGTAACGAGAGATTCATTCCCGCGCTGGAAGCGCTCTTCATCAGCTGGCCTGTGGAAGGCGGCTAAAGGCAGAATTAAGACAAAAATATCTACTTTTAACCACTGACCCCTCAATGCGGAAGACATCTCACATCAGAAAAAAATATAGATTTTTTTCTAAGTACTTCAAAATGTAGTATACTCCGTACCACCTGGTTTCTAATAGGTACATGTAACATCTGGATATTTCACTAAATGCATACTGGTAGTGTCAGTGATATTTCCAATATGGAGTTTGAAAGTCCACAACGCATAGAGCAATGCAAATGAACAGAGGAACAAAAATAAATTATACAATTAGATCCAATCCATTATAATGAACAGTCCTCTACTACATTAAGGAAGCAATTCCTACAACCGATCACACAGCAAACGTTTGTAGGGATTAAAACTTTCTTGCAACTCCACTAGGGGTTGGGGATTTGGCGCCTTGATGGTGACAGACAGTGCGGCTTTAGAAAAGCTTCGAAGGGGAGCTACTGATAAACCAAGCTAGGCCCCTGTAGATCGTGGTGGCTGCAGTAACAGGACCAGCAAATAAAGGTGGTGATCGACGATGCGCACATCTCGTACCTTACAATGACCCTTGCATATTTATCCCATTTAACAAACAGCTTGTTTTGCATGCAGTGCAGCCATTGTGGCGTGCACACAGATTTATGTAGAAGCATGCCAACCAGAAAACACAATTCCCTACCAAATATAGCACTCTCTTCACCGCTACAATGCGGGGGAGGTGGGGGGGGAGGTGGGGGGACAGTTGGGACACCCTAAATGACTACGAGGTGTAAAAGTAACCCTAACTAATGAAAACACTGACAGAGACGGTCATGCAACCAGCATGACAAAGTAGGCCAGCATCCTGCATCTGCAATGAAAACAAGCATTGGCATAGCCAATAGGTCTCGCCTTTGGGACCTTATGTGTTTAGCCAGAACTTTTGGCTATGTTGTAGAGCATTGTGGCTGCTGTGCATTATGTTGAAAAGTTATAATAAAAAGTGTTAAGCATTTCTGTTACCTTTATACAAACGAAGACGACATTATATACAACTGAAAAACCTGATTAAAAAAAGATTTTAACATAAAAAATGTCTTCTAGTTTTTTTGTACTTGCACTGCTAGCAACTTCTTCCTGCCTATTCTCATGCTTGTTTGTTATAATTTTTTTTGTTATGGGGGAGCAGGACATAAATAACGGGGGAGTGGAGGTTGGAAAACAGTAATTTAATTAGAACACGAGCAGCGGACGGACACTAGGGGAGAATCAACAGATGCCAGATTCCAAGGGCAGACTGACGTGATGCTTAGGTGGTGCGCTGATGCAAAATGGTGGTGGTGAATGATGTTTGGTGCTCAGGTGGTGACACTATCTGGTGTGGATTGGAGGTACGTTGTGGATTGTGGAGTTGTGGAGTTGAAATATGTTGTTTGGTGTGTAATTATGCGGTGTGTATTGGAAATGTGTGGAGTTGAATTGTGTGGCCTGGAACTGTGGTGTTGAGTGAAATTATGCTTAGTGAAATTGTGTCATGGTGTGGAGTGCATTTATGTTGATTGGGGTATGTGGTATAGTGTGCATTTATGTGGCGTGTATTTATGTTGCATTGAGTACAGTGCAATTATGTGGCGTGTAATTATGTGGCACTGAGTGGTATTATTTGGAGTGTATGTGGCATTCTGTAGAGTGTAATTATGTGGCATGTAATTATGTGGCACTGAGTGGTATTATTTGGAGTGTATGTTTCATTGAGTGCAGTGTAATGATGTAGCATATAATTATGTGGCACTGAGTGGTATTGTGTGGAGTGTATGTTGCATTCAGTAGAGTGTAATTATGTGGTGTGTAATTATGTGGCACTAAGTGGTATTTGGAGTGTATGTTGCATTGAGTGCAGTGTAATTATGCAGCATATAATTATGTGGCACTGAGTGGTATTGTACGGAGTGTATGTTGCATTTAGTAGAGTGTAATTATGTGGCGTGTAATTCTGTGGCACCGAGTGGTATTATTTGAAGTGTATGTTGCATTGAGTGCAGTGTAATTATGTAGCATATAATTATGTGGCACTGAGTGGTATTGTGTGGAGTGTATGTTGTATTCAGTAGAGTAATTATGTGGCACTGAGTGGTATTATTTGGAGTGTATGTTGCATTGAGTGCAGTGTAATTATGTAGCATATAATTATGTGGCACTGAGTGGTATTGTGTGGAGTGTATGTTGCATTCAGTAGAGTAATTATGTGGCGTGTAATTATGTGGCACTGAGTGGTATTATTTGGAGTGTATGTTGCATCGAGTGCAGTGTAATTATGTAGCATATAATTATGTGGCACTGAGTGGTATTGTGTACGCAGTTTGAAATGCTGTTGGAATAGAATATAAAAAATTGAAAGCTTATAACAGGGTGTGCATACCCAAGACGTCTGTAACTCTTCATTATTAGATATTATATGTGCAGCCATTGCCACCACTAAAACCCCTTTCAAGACAGAAGAATTATAGAGTGAGCAGCGCCTACACAACAATTACCAATCAATCCCCAGTTTGCAGCTCTAGCAAATCAGCCTTGCGCGCACACACACTAGCTTTGCCCAGAAGTATGGTGAATGTGCCACCAACATTTTAAACACAGCTGAAAAATATCGTCTAAAGTTTGCCATTTATTGTTAACGTGGGCCCTACATCCTATGTGGCCAGACCTTTAATAATGGGATTTAGGGACGCAGGTTGGTGCAGAGGGAAGGGTTACAGGGCTGTCCTTGTGTCAAAACATTTTTATTTAGCAGCCAAGACGTAAGATATCATCTGAAAAAGATTTTATGCACAAGACACGTAAGACAGACAAACAAGATTATTGAGCCAACGGAGAGAGTTGGAGTCGGGATACACAATCAAGCATGCCGAGCCCCAGAACCAGCCAGACTGCAGCATTAAGCACTCTTCCAACACGTGCAGCATCATGTCAAACACACCAGTACAGAGGCTATTTACATGCTCTAACCCAGACTCCAGAAACGCACTGGATGCCATAATACTTCCACTGAGTATAAGGTGTTTCAGAAGCTTCAAGGGAAGAAACAGTTATTTGGAAGATCATTAATCTGGTACACCGGTGTTAGATTGGCATCCGGCATTATGCCTTTATCTCATGCCACTTGGGCATGTTGTGGGTACATTTCCATAGTGGTCAGCCTATTATAATGGAGCACTTATTAACACATGGGTTTTGTTGCAGTTCAAAATAAACATTCAATCGAGGAGCATGTCTGCCATGAACGTCTGTGAAAGGAATGATGCAGTTTACTTGCTGCCTGTGTTGTTGGGGGGGGAATTATTAGATCCAAAACTGGCAAGAATGTAACAAATGAAAGACAAATCAAATAAAAAAGGAGCTGCAAGTTCGTAGCTTCGCAGCAGCTGAGGGGGAGGGGTGGGGGGAGACAGCGATGAACTGATTAATCTACAGACTACGCCGTCTGAAAGAAATCATGTGTTTTAAACAAAATCACCACGCAGGAAGGGATCCGCGTTCTTTGCTCTCCAACCCTCCTGAAAGTATTTGAGGCAAACCTTCAGTGAAGGTGGAAAAGCATTTTTCAATTCCGTTTATAAAAAAAAAAAAAAAAAAAAAGATGCGACAAAAAAAATTATCAAAACTAGAAGCATTTCTATTGTGGGGCGGAATCCTTTTTCAGCGAGCTCGTGGAATTTACAAAAAAAAACAAGATGGAGCGTGAAACTGAAGAGGGAAGGCGGCCTTGTGGACGGCGGGATAGATGAGACCTGGGAAAGCAGAGCTATGGAGGAAAGAGAAATTGAATGAGAGGCATCAAAGTAGGAATCTGCAAGCGGCAAAGCGGCTGTTATTCCAACATGCAGACAAACCCGAGAGTGGTGCGTGCGTGCATGCGCGCGCAGTCTGCTCATTTTCAAGCACTGCACTCGTGCTTGTGGTGCGCCCCTGCTCGCTCCCGCAAGGTGGATGCCGCCACAAGCACGAGTGTGTGCTTGAAAATGACCAGAGCGACGGCTAAAGGCCCTCCTATGCAGCGCATGCGCGCTGCATAGGCGAGACCTAAAAAACCGCTAACCCTACATGGTGACAACCTCCCCCCCCCATGTCCAAGTGGATGGAGGTGCCCAACCTGGGAGTCTTGAATCCTAGGGGACAGTAGAAAAGCGGGGACACTGCTAGTTTCCTTGGTGTTCAATTCTCACTGGCAGACCAGGTGCCAGGGACTCATTACATCAGCAGTCAGGGGAACAAAGACCCCCTCAGACAAGTTTTTACCAAGTCCTTCCTCCGTGATCGATCGGCGTACCATATGGATCGGTGTGGGGGATGGAGGGGAGAAAAGAAGCATACAAGGAAAAGGGTCACCGAGTCTGCCCTCTGATCATCGAGAAACCAGCCTGTTCTAATTATTCACACCATACACACGTCATTTGTATGGATGCAGAGCTCATTACCAAAGGTATCCAGTGTGTATGCGTTTGTTAGTCGACACCTGTCTCTGAGCAATACTTCTAAAGACTACGGGTTTAAAGAGATTTGCACATATGAATGATATACGGACAAACGTGCAGTCAAGAATCAGAATGGGCCTCCAGGCACATATGGACACAAGCAAAGCAGGCAGGTCAACAACTTGAAGATGACCTTATGTGTATTCCCCAGAGCATGCGAAGGAGCATGAATCCCACCTCCCTCACCACAAAGCGCCAAGTCGCCAGGTTCCCACCTTTCTCACCACGATGGACCAAGTTGCCAGGATCCCACCTCCCTCACCACGATGCACCATGTAGCCAGGTTGCCACCTCCCTTGCCACACTGCACCATGTAGCCATATTTCCACCTCCCTCGCCACGATGCACCATGTAGCCAGGTTGCCACCTCGCTCACCACGATGCACCGTGTAGCCAGGTTGCCACCTCCCTCGCCACACTGCACCATGTAGCCAGGTTCCCACCTCCCTCACCACGATGCACCAAGTAGCCAGGTTTCCACCTCCCTCACCACAGTGCACCATGTAGCCAGGTTCCCACCTCCCTCGCCACGACGCACCATGTAGCCATGTTTCCACCTCCCTCACCACAATGCACCAAGTAGCCAGGTTCCCACCTCCTTCACCACGATGCACCAAGTAGCCAGGTTCCCACCTCCCTCACCACAATGCACCAAGTAGCCAGGTTCCAGATGCCCTCACCACGACGCACCAAGTAGCCAGGTTCCAACCTCCCTCACCACGATGCACCAAGTAGCCAGGTTTCCACCTCCCTCACCACAGTGCACCATGTAGCCAGGTTCCCACCTCCCTCGCCACGACGCACCAAGTAGCCAGGTTCCCACCTCCCTCACCACGATGCACCAAGTAGCCAGGTTCCCACCTCCCTCACCACGATGCACCAAGTAGCCAGGTTCCAGATGCCCTCACCACGACGCACCAAGTAGCCAGGTTCCAACCTCCCTCACCACGATGCACCAAGTAGCCAGGTTCCCACCTCCCTCACCACGATGCACCAAGTAGCCAGGTTCCCACCTCCCTCACCACGATGCACCAAGTAGCCAGGTTCCCACCTCCCTCACCACGATGCACCAAGTAGCCAGGTTCCCACCTCCCTCACCACGATGCACCAAGTAGCCAGGTTCCCACCTCCCTCACCACGATGCACCATGTAGCCAGGTTCCCACCTCCCTCACCACGATGCATCAAGTAGCCAGGTTACCACCTCCCTCACCACGATGCAACAAGTAGCCAGGCTCCTGATCCCCTTACCAAGATGCACCAGGGCGCCGGGTTCCCACTGCCCCTTACCAAAAAGTTCGACGGTGTCCGGTTCCCATCACACCCAACGATACATTCCCTTCACCCACCACCAGACGCAATGGAGCCAGGTGGTGGGAGCAGGGCCACCGTCCCACAAAACAAAAGGGAGCAGGGCCACCGCCCCACAAAACAAAAGGGAGCAGGGCCAACTAGAATAACCAGGAGCCCATGGTTTGACAAGATTAGAACTGCAAAACATCCAAAAACCAGAAATGTCTAAGCCAATAGGTGTGGCATTGGCTGAGAGCCTTTTGGCTCTGCCAAAGCTTTGTCATTGCTTTTGCAGAACTTCTTTTTTGGGGGGGGGGGGGCTGCCGATTTTCAGTCACTAAGTCTAAAAGCACACATTCCCATAGTTGCCTCTACTTTTTGTAAGGATTACGGATGTGCTTCTTGTGAAGGAAAGACATGCTCACAGTGAAGTTAGCCAGTCTAGACAGTCACTTCAGTGGCCTGACCGGACCCATTGCCCCATGCAGCAGTGGATGGAATAAAAATGTGACTAGCACAACAAAAGACTATGAAGGGGGCTGGCTGAAAGCCCCTAGAAGTATATTCTATATATAGTTTTTGCAAAATTAAAAAGCTCTTGGCTCAAAATCTCAAACTGTATTAAAACCTTGAATTAAGATGCTCCAACTACACACAAACGAATGAAATGAAAACAGTCTAAAAAAAGCCCAGGGGTGCACGTGTGAACTGGGCCGGTGGGAGGCAGGAATGACAGTGAACGTGGTTGCATGCAGGTGACAAGCTGGAATGCCAGGCTGCTTCCTGCACGCAGCACTGCTCCCTCCCCCTCGGCCCACGTCCACTCCAGCCTGCTCGCTGACGTCTCCTAGGCCGATCTGTGCGACTCACAAAGGGTTAAGCCCTGCCATTTTGGTGCCATTCACGGATCTGTCCATTAAGGGAGTTACATAACAAAATGGCAGACCTTAACCCCTGGTGTGCCGCACTGTCCCTCTACGGTACATACTGCACAGGGTGGGAGGCACGTTCAAACAGCCCCAGGGGGGATGTAAATGAATCGACGTGTAAAGAAAACGAGGAGAACTTGAGCAGAGGTGAAACAGCCGACTGTAACACACGAATATTAATGCGACATCTTGGGCAAGTGATCAAAGTAGTTTACAAGGCAAGAAAGGAAAGGTACGCCAGAGCCACAGGCCTACCACGAAGCTGGCTTTTAACAGAGCGAGCAGCCCCTGCCTGTAATCTTCGGCAACTAATATTCTCGGGCCTCAGTGAGAAATTTAAATAATAAGGGAGCCAGACGTCGGCACAACAAAAATTCATCACTTATATGCAATACACATCTTGTTTACAAAGACAAAATAAAAGGACAGCTAAAAAGAACGAGGTTTCCGGCATCTTTAATCTGTGGGGGCACTGCTTTCAATAGAACTCAGCGGACTGACCTGGTGATGCACCCCCGGCCTTGCTGCTTCCTGGTATAGCTTTTAAAAGTGATCCCATTCACACTAGTGAGGTCGGTGGCCTCGATCACTGTATACCTCTTCTGAAACATACCTCACTGTAGTGACTCGTTAAAGACCACGACATAATTCTTGATGAAGACCATTGAGATGCCCCGCTGCATTAGTGGTCACATCAGTGCCATTTTCTTAACGCGTACCCAAAGGCCACACCGGTTAGTCATTTTTCTTTAGAAGAACCTATCTTAACCGATTCTTCGGTAGAGGTCAGACCCTTCTTTTGGAGTGAGGGAGGAAGGTTCGTTCACCTTCCTTTCAAGAACTTCCCAGACTGGGGTTTGGGGGGTGGGGGGGAGAGAAGGGGGGAGGGTTGGGAAGGTTGGTCACCCGCCCTCAAGAGATCCTTCCTCCAGACAATTACCTTCCCTCAGTAATACCTCCCAGGCAGTCACCTCCCCTTTGTGATCCTTCCCTAGGGTGTAACCTGCCCTCAGTCATCATTCCCCAGGCTCTCACCTGCCCTCAGTGATCCCGCCCTAGGAGGTCACCTGTCCGTCCTTAGGAGAAATTGTCTGAGACCCTTCTTTAGAGGTCACATGTTTTCATAGATCCTTCCTTAGAGACGACTTGTCCTTGCTCGCTCTTACGTAGACAAATCTACTCTTGGGGCCTTTCCACAGAAGAACTTGGCCTAAGAGTCACCATTCCTTATAAGAAACTACCTTTGAAGAGTCTTCCCTAGATGTAGGGATTCAACCCACTTTACTCATTCCTTGAAGGAACCTTCTCGGCCGATCAGCAACACACAGCACAGTGGACCACATAACACTGCTGAGCAACTCAAAAAATGGGTCGGGATCACGTGAAGGGCCTTCAAATGGCTATCATTTGTATCAAACACAAATCAACAAATTGCAATGTCTCCTCCGCTTGACCCATAAATCCAATATCATCTGGGCTCCCACATGGAGCTCCATGGTGACGTAAACTGTTCAATATTAATTTGAGACCCTTGGCTCAGCAGGTGGCTCAGGACCTACTTAAGGGCCAAATGCATGCAGTTTATGTCGCAACTCATATCTGGATGGGAAACCAAAAGCTACAAAACATCACCACATGCCTAAGACAAGTTTGCAGCTGGATGGAGGAGAGCTATTTTTGCCTGAACGGCAACAGAGAGTGAGCAAATCACAGTCTGCTGTGTGCCTAGAAAAGAAGTCTTATGCACAGTCTTTAAAGCATGGACCGTTAACAGTCACCAGTACTTAAGGGCTTCAAATCGGGCTAGTTAATGGAAATTGTACAATCCAGATACAACTGCAAGAAAGGTAGCGTACGATCGACCTGGGCATTAGCTCTCAATTCTGGAATTAGTTGAACCCTCCCAATCTGGCTGGGCTTAAGAAAAAACGAATTCAAATAAACAGGTCCATTCTTCAAGGGACAGTGCCAGGGAGAGTCAAAACTACTACAGATGCAGTCTGGTAACTTAGCAAGAGTGAACACCTAGATCCTGGACAGCCCCTGTTCATCCTCTACTAATGATTGGGGGAGGGGTACCCCAGGATCTCTCTTATCCTAGCTTCATTCCGTGCTATCAAGCTGCTCCAGTCACAAGACAACGATTTAAAAGAAAAAAACTTCCCTTGGTGACCATTCCTTTGAGTCTCCTGCCACTGGAGATCTTTCTTCATGACAACCTACTTATAACAATCATTCATTAGAGGAATTCCACCCCTTTCGACATCTAAATCTCCATTCACTTAGTCAACACCTGTAAGGTGACTGATTAACATCCAGGGGGTATTTTCAAATTGTAATCTCGAGCAAACACAACTTGATTTATGTAATACTTCGAAAACTGACCCTTTTTTTAATGAATTGTATTAAACTGCAGTAGTTTTAGGTGAACTCTAACCGCTATAGAGCATGCTGGACCACGGCAGAAAAAAATCAAGCCATAAGGACTCAGTCTGCAAATATTATAGTTCACCTCGAACCAGAAAATTGGACCTACATCACTATTCAACAGATGTGTGCATTCTGTGCCATGATCACCGAAACAAATGCCATATGTGCACATACAACCAGATGTATATAAGGCAGAGACGGAGAAGGCAGGCCCAGAAACCTGTCCAATGACAATTAGTCTGCCCTCCTCGGAGCACAATGCTGATAAGCTACTTTGCCTATTTAGGGGCCACCAGGCGTATTAGCTACAGAGTTATAAGAAAAGAACCCTGCCATGTACAGGAAGTTTTGTTCTACAAATGATGAAGCAATTCTCTGCATTCAGGCACATGAATCTGTGCCTTTCTGTGTCAGAGGTAGTAAAGCCGGCTAGCAGAGCAGTGGCGACGCACTTCAGGACACGAGGATAATCCAAGATAAACAGCAAGGTATTTCAATTGTAACATCCTGGGATTGTATTGATCATAATGTGAATGAATGCCAATGAATAGAAAGTACATATCTATTATCCACTGCATATGGCTGGGACCAAGCTGGGGTGGCATGGTGAGCAAAAGAACGATGGATTTAACCCAGATCTGTGACTGGGGGTGAATGTTCGACAATGTTTAGCATTCCGTCCATCATCTTTTTGAGTTGCTATAGAGAGTACGCACAACAATGTGTCCATTTACCAAACTATCAAGAAGAGCACGGCTGAACACCACCCAAAAAAACGGTTCATCATGATGCTTCCATTTAACAGGCACAGTAAGGGGAACAAGGATACCCTGGAAGTCAGCGGGGACCAAGGGTAGATTTATGCTTCATAGAACAGGGGTCCCACACGAGGAGAATGTTTAAAAGAAATATCACAATTTTATAATAAAAATCGGATTTAACAAATGTCTTGATACACAAATAAGCCATTTAATGAGTAGGTCAATAAAACGTAGAAATAGTAAACACGAAAAAATAAAGTGAGCCAAACGTGACAAGGCAGAGGGAAATCAGCCGATTTCCTTACCACAGGCAAGTGACTTTAAAAAGTGACTTTCCAGTATATGAGAATATAGATAAACAAAAGTCACAGTTGGGGTTACATCTCATACTCCACAGTAGAATATAGATAATGGTATAGAGTTAAAGATGTATGTGTCGACGACGTTTCAATCCCGGAGAGGGTATCGGGATCTCATCAGGACTAACGAATAGAACGCATTCTGTCTTCCCCTGCCAACCGACACTGATCGGACCTTCGCAGTGCGGCTCGCCTACCGGACCCTCCAGCCTTCGCCACCCACCCCGCATTAGACACCGAGCTGGCGAATGGCACGCTCCAATTGCTCCCCTTTCCGGTCGATCGCTGACCGTTGGTGACCACTCCGGCTCACGGCAGACAGTACCTTCCCACTGTTCCAGCGCTGGCGCATGGCAAGCACTCAATTTACACCGTTATTATCGCAGGCTCCCGGCCGGGAAGCCGCAGCCTCTGAGAGCACGTTGACCGCACCTGTGGTCTTCTTGCAGCCCCTTTTGAACTGTCGCTACTCACCCGGATACCGTGGCTCTGTATGCTTATACCCACTCTCAGCCGTACCCTCTGGCCATTTTCCTGCATTCCTTTCCTTGCTGTAATTCTGGCAACTTTTCTTCAGGCACTTGATCTATTCGTAAGTCCTGATGAGATCCCGATACCCTCTCCGGGATTGAAACATCGTCGACACATACATCTTTAACTCTATACCATTATCTATATTCTACTGTGGAGTATGAGATGTAACCCCAACTGTGACTTTTGTTTATCTATATTCTCATATACTGGAAAGTCACTTTTTAAAGTCACTTGCCTGTGGTAAGGAAATCGGCTGATTTCCCTCTGCCTTGTCACGTTTGGCTCACTTTATTTTTTCGTGTTTACTATTTCTACGTTTTATTGACCTACTCATTAAATAGCTTATTTGTGTATCAAGACATTTGTTAAATCCGATTTTTATTATAAAATTGTGATTTTTCTTTTAAACATTCTCCTCGTGTGGGACCCCTGTTCTACGAACCATTTAACAGGCAGCATGCACACGACATTAAGTGATCTCAACTGAGCTAAGAGTTCGGACTACGTCTAATACTAGCAAATAAGAATGTGACTGAAGTACACAGAAAAAGAAAGGCATCCGTGTCTGCTACTCAATAAGTGATGGCCTTATAAAGACTGGACTGAGTTCCACTAAACAAAAAATGCCCATCATGGCTCCTCCTCTTCAATCACCGACTGCCAAATGACAGAACTGATCAAACAATGTCCAACATGGCTCCTCTTCACCAAACGATGGCCAGCTATGACAGGACTGAAAAAAGAATTCCCGGAATAACTCCACTATACTGAAGAGCAAGATCACAAAAACACTACTATAGAAAATGACTATAAACATCTGAGGTCAGGCCCTTGTACCCCACTTCCATGTTGTCCCCTACCATTTTGGAACAACTTAACTGACCACCACTACATAAAATCATGAATAAGTAGGTCCCAATGTGCACCCATATTACTATTAATTTCAATCACAAATATATGAAAGGTGACAGCCATTGAAACTGACCTTTGGATGGTCTACTCCGTCCTGTAGTGATCTTGCACTCATTTAGGGCAAGGTATAGCAAGGAGAGATTCCACTTTGGTGACACACTACACCAATGACAAGAACAACCTTAAAGATCCCCTCAGTCGGTCTTAGGAAAGGGGTGGGATTTCATGTAAGAGGCAAGAGCACTTGTGATAGCTGCAAGTATGGGAGGGGGTGTCCCTATCCCAAGCAGCTACCAAGAAGCTTAAATAAATTCCTTTAGAATGCTGAACACATTCATGAGAAAGTCCACTGGCCGACCAACAATTACTCTTTCATGAGAAAAAACGATGACCGTTTCGTTGTCAGATGCAATTTGGATTAGATTTGCAAAAAACAACTCAAAGAAATTCAAAGCAAACGCTGGAATATTCATAGTATAGAACAAGCCTTTCAACATGAGTGGGTCATTAGCAAAGAGGAAAGAAAAAAAATGAACCTTCACTCACACCAATGGCCACGCCCTGGCTAAATGCAAACCACGATCACCAGTGCCCCCAATGAGTGGTCAAATGTGGAAGCTGGCCTTTTCTCAACCTTAGACATCCCAGCCCTACAGGCAGAGTGGGCACATGACAGTATATCAGTTCTGTAGCTTGTAAAAAGGGGTAATACCCATACTGGGCCGGATAGGTGGACGCCTTCAGTAACAACCCCACACTGATGCATATTCCGTATCAAAACTGGTTTGTGGTCATCTCAACAGACACACCCTCAACACTGCAAAACAGTGCAAGGAAGTCGCACACCCTTCACATCACACACTACACTTCCAAAAACCTCCCTTGAAAACAGTCTTCAGATCTACATCTGTCACATGAAGCACCAAGATGGTAAGCAACCAGTGACCATAGACCATAAAAAACAAGTTTTGGCAAAGCCAAACCGTCTCACTGTTAGCTTCACCAATGCTCTTCTACAGTGACCAAAAGAAATGCTTGTTTGCTGATTTGGAATAGCATCGGGGCTGAGGAACACCTGCCAAAAATACATTCCCAGAGAATAGGTCTAACACAAGTATTGAACACAGAGTAATCTTACTTATATGAGAGCATGTCTAGTGAACCCAAGCACACTCAAAAAATAAGTACAACCAAAACGTTAATCGAAGAGATGGCTGGCCTCTAAAAGCGGCTTGAGGTTCTTTCCAAATTTTGAGGAAAATTATATAAAATCCACAAGTGCAATATCTTTGTATTAATGCTCTAGATGGAGCGTCTAACTGCAAAAGACATTTCTGGATAGCATCAGAAAGTCTGATAAATCACACCGATGCAATTCAGTTTGCAGTGAACAACTGGGCGAGACTATCTAGAAGCAGATTGCTCACCTTTTGAATATTCTCCAGACATCAGACTAGATCCAGAAACTTTTCAGCAGTATCTCTGCACACCAGAATTTGGCACCTTACAGCTCCGCACAGACACCGTTCCACTCCGAAAATTACATGCAGGGACTATATAGGGGCCACTGCTGCACGCCGACATCAGTTCCTTTCTTTCCACACCACCGAATGCAGTTCCAGATCTACCTCTCGCTAATCTGAGACTTCAATATTGACTTTAATAACATTCTACGGTGTGCAAGGGATGTCACCCCCTAAAACTACAGGTTTCAAGCCCTGTAGGCACTGTCTAAAACAAATGTCTGTAACAGATTCCCATCAGGTGTGCCCGTGGATCCCAAGGCCGAGCCACGACTCAAAGACCTGCAGCAACTGCTAGTCGAACATGAAGGCCAAAAGGGAACACGAGGTTAAACTTTACGCCGCCAAGCATAAAAAGACTGCACTGGGACCGCTCCAAGTCCCACTCTCGGAGTCGACTAAGTCACTCCAGAATTTGGTCTTAGTTGTGCTACAAATCCTTACTTAAGCATAAGAAAAATAAGTCAAAGCGGGATTCCGCTCCCTCGTGCCTCTCGCATTCACCTGAGCAAACGCGGGAGCGGCACCACCCCTCTCGATCCCACTCCCAAAGTCCATTGACTTTGGGGCAGATTTCACCGCTGGTTCTGGGACAATCTGAGCTCCACACAGCTATTCTCCAACTCTTAGGATCTCTGGCCACTCCCTAAGTCTCCATCAGAAGTAATGATACAGTTTGCAAGGTTGTAATATACAAATTTCCGTGATGTTAACAAATGACACATAGTCTTCTCATGCAATATGGTCCTATGGTGTGGAGGGGTCTGGTGACCTAATCAATGACAAGGTTCTAAGCAGAGTGGTTTGTAAATGCCACCAGAACAGCAAGATGACAATGTAAGGCCATATTTGCCAAAAATGCACTTTAAAAACCCATCAGAGTAGTAAATGCTATATACAATATTAGAACATTTGAATTTTGAGAGCTCTGTTGAAGACAATGGATGGCTGGTATAAGCCTTCTGCTCCAACGTTCCAATGTTTGTCTTCATGTTTCTCCCTCATTAATTTAGAACATTCTAACCTTAGTTGGTGGAAGGTTCCAATAGCCTTACAGCCCTTCTGCCTCAGGCTATACCAGTCATTAAAGGCCCTCTCTCTCTCTCTCTCTCTCGTTATAGGCCCTCGCCTGCAGCTCAGGCCTGTAACTCAGGTTCAGGACTTTTAACAACCTGTACTCTCTCTGCAGCAGGCTAAAAGAGTATTTGACATCTTACTGTAATCGATTTTTAGATAACATTTTTATTTTGCAGCATTTAGCTTAAAAGGGTGTCTTTTTTCAAAGTAATGTTCACTGAAAACATTAAATGAAATTTAGTTATACTGTGTAGTAAACATAAGTGTAAATACTTAAGATTTTACAGTGGTAAAATTTTGGGAAAAACACACCCTTTGCTTTCTTACAAAAATAAAGGATTCCTTCTGTGGGAGTGATTGTTGAAGCTGTTCTCTGCAAGGTGCAGCTAACAATGGGCACCGATTTAAATTATAATTTAGGTTAGAGTGATTTTTTTTTTATAGAATGTGGATTAAACAACAGTAAAGCTCTTCGAAATGGTTTGGAGCTTTGAATAGGATGATGAAACCCATTATTTCACTGGGACCTGTGAAATAGTTTCCTTATTAATGGGTCCCTATGAAATATGGACTTTTGTATCACTGCAATTTGATCAATAAAATATCCTAAACACATTATACATCTACATACACAAAGCAATGTGTATACATCCAAACATCAAACCAATACAAAGCACGCTGCGGTCCCCCCACCATATCGAGAATGTCACTAGGCAGATCACGGTCAAAGACCAAGTAGGGTGCGCTCACCAATAGGGGTGGGCAGAACTCGCGGAATTGGACTTTGCAGAATTCCAGGGAATTACATAAAAACGATGGGAGATTCCACAGTTTCGCCAATGGGTGGAAATAGACACTGAGTGGATCTAGTGCTGGGAGCACGTTCCACTCTGAAAGATCATCACGAACTGCACCATGCGGCATGCCAGAGGGTGCAAATACTCGAGTTGATTGTGCTGCCGCTCAAGTTCATTTTTCTACTCAAGCGGCAGCCTTCTGAACGCAAACGGTCGCAACCACCCGTGGTAGAAAAATCTCACCGGACTTCATCTAAGCTAACCGGAAATCGCGCTAGGGGATGTCAAATCTCATTCGCCCTTACCAACGTACCATTCTGGAGCTGCGTGCAACAAAAAATTGCACCATGTTGTGCTTGCCGGAATTTGACGGGAACTCTGCATTACAAGAGTAACGTGTAGTCGCCAAAATTACACCAATTTCGCGGGCGGAAGGACTATTTAGCCCACCCCTACTCACAACAAGTCATGGTGGCCAGAAGGCGTTCTCTCTCAAGGCCTGACGTCTAGTCGGCAGAAGTGGCAAATGAAAAGCGCACTGGTGACAGGCATTTCTGTCCTTGGTTAACATCAGAAGCTTCACTTTCTATCATGATTATCGTCCCTACTGCCTTCCTACTAAGTAATGCAATTTCCTTTGGTTTTGTACAGTGTGTATGTAAAGCGCTCTGATACCCACGGGTCTAGCTAGCGCTATATAAAACTTTAAAAAAAAATAAAAAATAAAAAAATCGTCGTGAGGAGGCTGCAGAGCCGCGTTCACACCTATATGCCTCAGAGCAGAGGCATGTAGTAACCCTTTGGCCCAGGGTGCCCCTCATGGCATGGACCACAGCGCACCCATTTGTAAGACTGGAGGCACACAGGTCCCAGGCCGCACGGAGTCAGAGAGGGAAAATCCCCTTGGTAGGTTCAAAGGATCTCAACACAATGCAAATACAAATGCCCGGATGCTGGGCGACACTCGACCTACAAGGGTCCAAGCAAAAGCAGATTATACCCCCAATCTAAGGGCAAAATTAAGACGTGTTTTATGCAAAGTCGGCCAGATCGGCGTGTTCGACAATCAATATGTACATCTCGGAAAGGCAGGAAAACAAGTTTAAAGCGACTAGAAAGACACTGCAAATGCCATCGGGAGAATCCTGTTAACTAAATAAACCATAAACGAAAGTCCACTGGCATGGCGTGTATTGTGTTCGAAGCTCTGTGCATTCGACTTTGCACAACGTGTAATTTGCAAAGTGGGGAGATTAGAACAACGCCCCCACCCTCGCCAGCGTCCCTGGGATCCATTCAAGATGGCCTCGGACCAGGCATGCATCAGCACCTCTGTAAACCACGGATCGCCTGTCACCACTGCATGTGCGTGGACTTTACAGGGGGAGGCTCCCTTTCCGGGCAGAGGGGAGGGGACAGGCCCAGTACAGGCAGAACAACCCAAGGCCTGGAGGGCGGCTCAGGTTTCGGGACCAGGCCATGCGGGGGGGAGGGGTAAAGGGCCTTGTTCAACTGTCACGGCCCTGCTAAATAAGTCGCGGAGACTGGAGGGGAGCTCTGAAGCAGAGCTCGGAGGACAACAAACACACCGCACCCTGTCTGTGGGGGCAGGCAGACAACAGCATGCCACGAGGCGGAAACACAACCACCCAGTCTAAAGGGAACTTTCTATCAGTACAGTAAATTACTAGCGCGTCAGTCAGTAAAAACCAATAAGGGTTCTTGGCGCTTCCTGCACAACCTATGCCCAGATTTCAACCTTAAGGGAACACTGTAAACTGCCCCTCCCGGCTTCAAACCCCACTTCCTATACGTGCAGGGGTTAAGGAGTGCCCGTCAGAGGGACAGCACACCATACCGAGTTCTGCTTCAAACCCCACTGCCTCGGAGGGCAGGTCTAAGGACTGCCTGAAGGATCACCCCCCTCTTAGGCACAATCTTTTTCTTACATTCACTACTAAAAGCTTTCGTTGCAACGTCATGCCCGCTCTAGCCCAATAGTGGTAACTCCTTCCACTAGCTTTGTGTGCACGCCAAGGGCCTGTCCTGCCTGCCCCTTCAGATTGCACTCCAACACGTCGGTTTATTTATTTATTTATTTAGTGTATTTTTATAAAGCGCGGACATTACCCGAAGGTGTCAGAGCGCTGTACAATAGAACCAGTTACGTTACAAGAGTAAAGTGTTAGACAACATAACAATACAAAGATAAATAGGAGACTTAAAAGGACGGGTACACAAACACAAAATCCAACACAGCACGCAAGGGTGAGGAATGTACAAGAAAAAAATACAAATTTACAATGATGAGCAAACTTCCTAGAGGGGCCTGAGAATGAAAGTATTAGTTCTCAAAGTGTCTTTGGAAGAGAGGAGATTTGAGGTCAGCTTTGAAGATCCGGGTAGAGGAGGTGGCACGGAGCAAGGGGGGAAGCGAGTTCCAGATTCTCACCGCATTGCCTGAGAAGGATTGCGCCATCAATCTTTCCCTTTTGAAGGAGGGGGGCTCAAGCAGAAGCTTTTCCGCATTGCGAGAAGGTCAAGATCCTCCGGACAATTTCAATTTATTCGCCAGGTAACGAGGGGAGGAAGTGTGCAAGGCTTTGTGTGTGATGCAGGCAGTTTCGTAAATAGATCTTGCCTCGATCGGAAGCCATCGAAGAGAAGACCGGATAGGAGTGACGTGGTCGCTTCGTTTAGACCCTGAAATGAAGCGAGCTGCTGAATGGAGGATGGATTTGAGAGGGGAGAGGTGGGATTTGGGTAGGCCAGTCAGAAGAGAATTGCAATAATCCAGTCTAGAGAGAACCAGCGATTGGACCAAGGTTTTTAAGTCTTTCTCCGGGAAGAACCGACGAATCCCCCACAGAAGGCGCAACTGGTAACGTGCGTTCTTAGCAATAGAGTTGATGTGGGAGATTAGGTTAAGTCTTTTGTCAAGTATGACACCTAGGGATTTAGCGCTGTCGACAATGATGGGTTTGTTGTTGAGCAAGTTCAGCTGATCCATCCAAGATTGAACAGGAGGAGGGGAGAGGGAGGTAGAAAGGAGGAGGAATTCAGTTTTGGCGGGATTTAGAATGAGTTGGTGAGCTAACATCCAGTTGTGAATAGAGTTGAGAGTGGAGTTGAGTAGTGAGAGATCGTGTGCGGAAGACACCTTGAGGTAGATTTAAGTGTCATCCGCATAAAGATGGTAATGGGTCCCAGATTTACTTAGGAGGTTCCCTAATGGTTCCAGGTAGAGATTAAACAAAGTGGGTGCAAGGATAGAACCTTGAGGGACGCTTTGACCTACAGCCAATGGGGACGAAAGAATGTTCGCTATCTTGATCATTTGGGATCTGTCCGAGAGGAATGAGGCAAACCATTTAAGCACTGTGCCAGCCAATCCCATTCTCTGATGAAGGGTGTTGAGGAGGGTGTTATGATTAACAGTGTCAAAGGCTGCAGAGAGGTCTAGAAGAATCAGAAGACACGATACCCCAGAGTCGAGTATATGCAGCGCATCATCAATCACTTGCAGCAGGGCTGTTTCAGTGCTGCAATTTTGGATGAAGCCAGACTGGAAAACGTCGAGGAGATTATTGTCCATAAAATGTAGGGAAAGTTGTTTTGCAACACATTTGCCTGTGATTTTCGAAAGAAAAGGGAGGTTGGTGATAGGGCGGAAGTTGTTGAGGTCATTCGCATCAGCGGAGGGCTTTTTTAGAAGAGGGGTAACCGGTCCTGATTTGAGGGCAACAGGGAGGGAGCCTTGACTGAGGAAGAGATTAACTAGCCTGGTCCAGTAAGAGAGAGTATGGGTGTAGAAATCGATGGCGATGACACTAGGGATGGGGTCAGAAGAATGGTTGGAGGGTTTAGTTTCCAGGATGCATTTGAGGAGGTCATCTTCCGAGATGACGTCAAAATTCTGCCAAGTGACTAAGGATTTCCGCTCCTCAATGGGGGTGGGCGACCTGATCCACCAGTGCTTTGACCTTTTCATCAAAGAATATAGCGAAATCTGCTGCTTTCTTTGTGGAATCCTCAGGCTTAATGGTTAGGGGAGAGCAGTTTGGGTTTTTGATGAGGTCAAAAAGTTTTTTGGGTCTGTTTTTGGCTGAGTCAAGGAGGGATCTGAAATTAGATGCTTTTTCATGGAAGATGTGGTTGTGGTATTTGGATCTTGCTGAACGTAGAAGAGAGAGATTGGAGGTGGATGGAGATTTTCTCCAATGTTTCTCCAAGATTCTAAGGTTCTTCCTTTCATCGTAGAGAGCTTTATTGAACCAAGGTGCTGAGGGGGTAGGTCTTTTCCTTTTGCTTTGGAGTGGAGCAACATTATCGATTTCGACTGCTAGGACTGAGAGGCACTGAGAGGAGATCGTTGACATCCACGTTAGGGTCTAGTCTAGGAAGTGACCGCATAGCAGAATCACAAAGAGTGGCAAGATCAATGTTTTTAGTGTTGCGGAACCAGGTAGTAGCTCTTTTAGGTTGGCCGAGAGATATCGCGTGCGATAGGTGAAAACGGAAGGGAATGAGGAAGTGGTCAGACCAGTCTACATGGATGGGGGGAGCAATCGTCAGCAGGTCTGCTTTGGATATAACAAGGTCCAGTATTGAGCCTTTGGAGTGTGTAGTTTCCGAGCAATGTTGGAACAGATCATTGGCTGAGAGAAAGGTGGCAAGCTTGTTGGCAGCAGAGTCTTCCAAAGAGCCCCAGTGGAGATTAAAGTCACCCAGGAAGATCTGTCTGTCACTTTGAGAGAATTGGTCACTGATGAAGTCGGTGAGTTCCTCCCCAAAGGAAGAGCAGTTACCGGGCGGGTGGTAGATGGCATGGAATCTGAAGGGTGAGCCGTGATGTATTTGAAGTTCTAGGGAAAGGCATTCGAATGTACGGAGGAGGGTGGTAGGAAAGGCTTTAATTTGAAGGGAGTTTCTGAAGATGATAGCGACACCGCCCCCAATTTTGTCTGTTCTGTCATTTCTGAGGATAGAGTAGTCAGTGGGTACCAGAAGATCAAACAAAGTATGGGAGGAGTCGTTAAACCAGGTCTCAGTGAGGAAGAACATGTCGAGATTGTGGTGGGTGATAGTGTCATAGACTTCTAGTTTGTGTTTGATTGCAGATCTGCAGTTGTGGAGCAAACAGTGCAGCACTGACGCAACTGTTTTGGTGATGGGGGTGTTAGGGCTGTTAAGGGAGATAGGGATAAGATTCTTGAATGAGGGTGCCCGGTAAGCAGGAGGCTGGTAAGTTCTGACAGAGGAGATGGTCTGAATAGAGAACTGAGTAGAATTATTAGGAGAGGAAGGTGGAGGGGGAGTGACGTTGGTAGTCTTGTAGCTGGCCAGTAAGTTGGTGATGTCTGCAGAGGACAGACTGTGGTTGGCTTTATTGGGGCGCGAGAGCGTGTAACTCCTCGGGAGGATATTAGGGAAGGGGGACATCTTGGCGCTTAAAAGTGAGATGGACGCTACAAGCTGGGAAATGGAAGAGATGAGAGAATCAAGCTTATTTTCCAGGGAGAGGAGGGCTGAGCACGGAGTGCTGGGTGGCTTGATGGATAAGGGAGGGAGTGCAGAGGGTGAGGGAGGACGGGTAGGGATGGGGGGACGGGAGGGAGTGCAGAGAGTGAGGGAAGGCTGGGTGGGAAAACGGGATAAGAGAGGGAGTGCAGAGGGGGAGGGAGGGGTGGGGTGGGGTGGGGGAATGTGTGGGGAATTGGGGAGCAAGGGTAGAAGGTGGGGAAAGATGGTGGTCAGTTGGAGTGGATGGTGATACAGTGGTGGGAAGAGAAATATTTTTACTGGTGTTGAACAGAGGGGAAGAGTAGAGATCATAAATAGGAGGAGAGAGTTGGGGAGTAGGAGGGGGTCAAGTGAAGGCCAAAGGTACGGGAGAAAGAGAGGAGAAGAGGCTGTACTGGGAGGGGAGGGCGGGGGTCAGATGAAGGCCAAAGGTACGAGGAGAAGAGAGGAGAGGGGGCTATACAGGGGGGGGAGTGAGGGGGGTCCAAGGAAGGCCAGAGGTATGGGGAGGAAAGGGAGGATGGTGCTGGACAGGTACTGTGTGCTATGAAAGGTGAATGTAGGGGGACCAGTATCAGGTGGAGTGAGGGGGACTGGGCTAGATGGTAATTGGGGGAGGAGTACGGGACTGCAAGGTCAGAGGGAGGGACGAGGAAGGAATTACCGAGGAGGGAGACATGGTTGGGAAGCAAAGGATGAGGAAGGGGAGGTTGAAGAGAGATGGGAAGTGGAAGAGAAGAATTTAGGGGACGGGGAAGAGCGGAAAGGGATGAGGTGAGAGGGGGGGGAGGTAAGGAAAGTTGATCGGTAGACCAGGTTGTGAGAAAGGTGGAATAAGTAGGGGGGAGGTTGGATGAGGGGGATAAGGGGGGGGAGGCGAAAACGTTGGGAGTATCGGGCGGATGCAGGGTGGGGAGGGGAGTGGGGGACGGAGGAAAGGCAGACGGAGATAGGGGGAGGAAGATATTGGGAAGGGGGAAGAGTGGGAGAGGAGGGAGCAAGAGCAGGGGGGAGCAAGGGGTAGGCCTGTGTCTCCCGGGAGAGCGGCCTGATGGAGTATCGGGGGGTCGGAGGGGGAGAAAGGGAGAAAGGAGAGGAGCTAGAAGAAGAATCGAGCGAGATCCTAGTTGTATGGGTTGGACGAAAGGAGTGGAAGAGATGGTCAAAGAGAGAGAGACAGGAGTCTGTAGCTTGAATCATGACAGTGCCATTATTGTAAAGTGTAATGGTGAGAGAGCCATTAAAGCTGGTGGAGGGGGAAATTTTTAGCCGCTGTCCATGCGGGATAGATTAGGAGGAGGAGACGTTGAAGGAATTGAAGAAGCTGGTGGACCAGGAAGGGATATCGTGAGTGAAAAAAATGAAGTCATTTTTTAGCTTCCCTAGGCGCCCATTATGGAATTGGTCAACAAATAGGGAATCAGGGAATTGTTCAATGGTGTTGTGCTTGAACCGTTTTGCTGCTGCTTTGGACAGCTTAGGGGGATAAATGACTTTGAAGCAGTTAACTCCAGACTTAATTCGAATGGAAGCCATGATAGGGAGGTGAGGGGAAGTGGGGGGGGGGGGGGTAGAGAAAGGGGCCACTAGGGTAGCGATAGCACAGAGAAGTATAATAAGAGGAGGGCGCATATTCCAGAAGTCGAGTGAGGATAATCCAATAGATTGTGGTCAGGAGGCGACTAGAAATGCAGGGCCAAGGACTCTGGTCCAACTCCCCTATAAAACATCAAATCCAGTGGGGAGGCTCGTGGGAGGCCTTACAAGTTAAGCTGTTGTATGGGTGTTAGTGGGGAACCAGTTCCTCAATCACTTCACAGTAACATAACGAGTTGACCGTCTTCCCAACGTCTGTTCCAGGGCTTCAAGCCAAAGACAGCTTAGGCGCCATCTTGAACTCACCTTTGTTTTGGGGTTAGTGGGTGATACTAGTTAGTGTTCTCCAATGTCAGGACAAACAGAAGGTGGTGCTCGCCCTAGCTGAGGAGGTACAGCTATGCCAGGCAAACACATTCCACACATACATTGGCAACTTGGTACACCTACTGTACAAGAAGACGCAGAACTAACTGACTTGGTACAGCAATCAACCCTCATGACTGAAACCAAGAATATTCACTCACAATTCTTTCAAGATGACATTGGAACATGGGCAACCACACTTATATCAAATCTTCATAATCGAAGCAGGCTGATGACTCAAAGCTGGGGCAGACTCTGGAATGTGGGGTGGGAGCCTCTGAACCATTTGCAAAGTCACCACCGGATCAATAGCACCGCAATGCTGCATCAGTGACAGAGGTGCACCATGTTTTTTTGCTGACTTACCAGAAGATTTCACCGCGAAGATGATCGGTCATGGGAGCAGGTCCACACTTTCAGCTTCAACCTGCAGCAGGATCTGCGTGGAGCCTTGCGGTGCTTATCATATAAAGCTTTCCTCAGCTAACAAACACCCTTCAAGATTATCTGGGAGCAGTCGTCACAGGCCTTGGAATCGTGCACCAAACCCAAATACTATAGACACACCATGTGATGATCTGTCCAAGACATCTGTATGCAACAGTCTTTGCAAGGCTTGAACTGTGTAATATTAGAGGGTAACAGATGCTCTTGAACCCTGGTAAAAAAAATTGAAGGAAAAATCACTTCAAAAGTGAAGAAAAAAGCAGAGCTCTGGGTCGATTTCTCAAGGCGCTGAAAGAAAAACTGACCTCAGCACTCAAAAGTGGCGCTTATATGCACCTCAGTTCATCACTTCTGTAAAAGGACGACATTGGCACTATGACAATACCTTCTGGTCATGGAAAGGATAGACCGATGAATCCCAAAATAATATTAAGAACATCAATGAATGAAAGCACTTCAATCCTGCCTAGCACCATTTTCTGCACCAACTCAGTTGCGCTATTAATTAAATCACGTCGACACAAGAATCACAATTAAGCTAGTTTTGAGACCAAAGGTTACTCTTGCTGCTCTAAAGATGGATCTATCATTCAAGCCTGAAGAGCAGTTTAGGAATGTGTTCTTGCTGGACCGGTTATACAGAAGGATGCAGGGGAACTCACAAACAAGCTCAGGTAGACATTGCCAGTAGTGTACCAGGAATGGACAATGCAAATCGTGCCACACCAGTTGAGCACCCCATTGCTCCCATCTATCTATAATTATGAATGAAATGAAATTTGGATTTATAACGCGCGCTAATACCCGGAGATGTCTAGGCGCGGAAATCATAGCTGTACCTACAAACACTTTATAATTAAACAAGGAATATACCTGAAACGCTACTACTGCAAGCACAAGTTCTACAAGTATTGACATGCACCCACCATTGACCCAAAAAACTGTACCACTGTCCCAATGAAGGCCACAGATTCTCCAGAAAACCAAAACAAATGGATACCAACTCTTGTACTAAATGTAGATGCCTGCTGCATACATTTTTTAATATGCTCTGTTTTCAAATAACCTACATTTACAAACCGAATATTAACACCTGCCAGGGACCACTACTGTCTTACATTACATGCACTCTAGTAAAAGCAGTGAGAAAGTCCTTTTGTTGTCAGAACGCCACATATCAGGCCAGTTTTCCCAAACAGAATCCCATTCTTGGGTTACAAAGGGGAAAAAAGATTTTTCCACTCTTGAAATACTTACATAAGAGTTGTAATCAAATCTCTAGTCAGAGGTAAATAAGTCCAGAGCAGCAGGTTCAGCCTATGAACTCCCATTTACTGCAGTAAGTATAAGGCGCTCATGAGCTCCAGCTTAGAATCGGTCTTGTGGCAAGTGAAGCTCAAACTTCACTATGAATTATATTAATGTGCACCAGTCTCCTAACAACCTGTATCGCGATGCCGGTTTAGAATGGTTAATAGGGTTTCCAAAAGAAAATATTTTTTTTACCTGGTGACCTGAATACCAGAATGGGGCCAGCTTAAGAACTAGAGTAGTTAGTGGAACACTCCTCTTTAGTCCTGCTTCCTGTGAGCTTTGTTACTATGACTAATCACAGTCATACTATTATAAAAGTGAGCCCAACCGAGGCAAAAGGCAAGGCTTGGTACTCCAACAAAATACACCCATACTGCCTTTTCACTTCTGACAATCGCATAGATTAATTTGTCCTCTTCATTGTGTGGAAATGATAAGGATTTTGAGATAGTTTAAAGGAGTAAAAGTGATCACTACCCCCACGGCCGAGTCTGGCATAGTAGAATTACCAAGTGTAGATGGCCATGAGACATATCACCCAAGGTTGAATGCAAAACTATGAATTTTAAATAGACACTTTGCCCCCTCCAATGGGTGAGGTGACCCAGTTGATATAGAGAGTTGGTCTGCTGTGAAGTCACTGTCTACTTACAACTAAGTAAAGTCTGGTCTAAGAATTACAGATATTGTCCAACTAGAAAAAAAATCCAACCTGGCTATCATCCCTCGCCACAGCTTGTCGGACACAAACACTTGCAGCTTAAATCGACTCCAGGAAAAAAAAAAGTAACTCCATTTTTTGGCTATTTCAGGCATAAATCCGGAACTGCAATATGATACAGTAGAGATAAGCTGCATCAGGCATTTATGTGGTGGACTGAAATATCAACTAGTGGCACTAATTTCTATAGTGCCGTCACATATGGAAAAAAAAATCAATGCCTCCCTTTGCGCACATCTCAAACACCAAGAACAGAGTAAGAACTGATGTAATACAATACTCGCAAAAAGTGGTCTGTGTAAAGATAAAAAATACTGATTGGGTAATTGTTGGACTTGATGGACAAGTTACTTACCTTCGGTAACACCTTATCTGGTAGAGACATGATCTAGCTGCAGATACCTTACCTCTGAATTTCCAAAGGAGTCAGACTGGATCCGGAAGATTTTTCTTCCAGCAATACCCTTGCACATCGATAGGTGGCATCGTTTGGCACCACGTGATGGAGTCGTCTCTGCCGTTGTGACGTCCGCACCACCTCGGTACACTGATGCCAGTTACTTTTCATGGCTTTCCACCCCAGGAGCGCAGAGCCATGAAGTGTACGGAGATTAATGTGTTTCTGAAGAACTAGGGCCCTAAAGTGAACAGCCCTGACACAAAGAACCTGTCCGCAATGCAGGGAGGATAAGTAAGGAATCTGCAACTAGATCATATCTCTACCAGATAAGGTGCTACCGAAGTTAAGTAACTTGTCCATCTGATAGAGACATCTAGCCACAGAATCCTTAACTTTGAATAGATACCTAAAGCAATACCATCCCCGGAGCAGGAACTGCAGACAAGTTAGAACAGGAAGATCTGCAGGACAGAGCGGCCAAAAAGGCAGTCCCTGCAGACTTGACTGTCCAGGCAGTAGTGCTTAGTGAAGGTGTGCAGAGACACCCATGTTGCTGCCTGACAAATGTCGAGGACTGGGACACCATGTTACAATGCCATGGTAGCAGCCTTAGCACTGGTAGAATGAGCCCTTAAGCCTTCAGGAGGCTGCTTTTTGGCCAGAGTGTAGCAGATTTTGATGCAAAAGACAGCCCATCAAGAGATCATCCTTTTCTGCACCGCACAACCCTTCTTCGCTCCCTCGTTCCCCACAAAGAGTTTGTCATTCACCCAGAACTCGTGTAGTCAAGGTAGAATGACAATGCTCTTTTTGGGTCAAGGCTGTGGAGTCGCTTCTCTTCTTTATAGGGATGCAGGGGAGCGCAGAAAAAGGGCAGGGTGACAGATTGCCCAACATGGAATGGTGCAACCACTTTCGGTAAGAAAGAAGCCCTAGTGCGAATCACCAACTTGTCAGGAAAGATAGTCAGGGTAAGAAGGCTTAGATGACAAAGCCTGCAATTCGCTCACCCTCTTTGGCAGATGTTATTGCCACTAAAAAGGATATTTTGATGGTAATCAGCCAGAGGCAGCAGCTGTGCAATGGTTCGAACGGAGCACACATCAGAAAGGTAAAAACCAAATTAAGACCGGGCTAAAAGGTAGCTTTTGAGTGCCCAGAGCACAGCCCTGCTTGGCAAGGGTCAGAATAAGGAGTAAGACCTGAGAGAGGGAAGCAGAAAGAGGATTAATAGAACTTTGTGCAATATTTTACAAATTTGTTCCACCGGCAGGCGTACACGGTCTTGGTGGAGGGCCGCATGGCCGCCAAAATAACATTGCAAACATCGGGAGGCAGGTTGCATGCTATCAACAGCCGCAGCTCAATCTTCATCCCAGAAGGCGTCGAGTTGGCAGGTTCGGGTGGAGGACCCTCCCCTGTTGCTGCGACAGAAGATCCTCCCGTAGGGGCAGCCTGATCGAAGCTCAATAGGAGAAGCTCGGGATACCAGACTCTCCATGTCCAGTACGGAGGTACAACAATGACTTTGGCCTGGTCGCTCCTGATCTTCTTGAGCACTCTGGGCAGGAGTGGTATGGATGGAAAGGCATAAAGGAGGCCGGAGCTTCACTCGAGATGTAAAGCGTCTGAGCAATGCTGCCTTGTAAACTGCAGCGTGCAAAACTGCTGACATTGTGCTTTCTCAGCGGAGGCGAACAGATCTAACCAAGGCCCTCCCCCCTGCTGAAAGAGACCTTGCGCCACCTCCGGATGGAGACCCCATTCGTGATCTGGTAGGCATTGACGGCTGAGTTGGTCTGCCCTGGCGTTCAGGGAACCAGCCAGGTGTTGAACCACCAGGGATATGCCCTGTGTTCCAGCCATGTCCAGAGACGCAGGGCCTCTTGACAAAGGGTCCACGACCCCGTTTGTTGCAGTACCATATGGAGGTAATGTTGTCCATGAACACTTGAACCAGCTTTCCCTTGATTGAAGGAAGATAGGCTTTCAATGCCAAAAGAATCGCTTGCAGCTCCTGCAAGTTGATGTTGAGTCCGGATTCTGCCGGAGAACAGTGTCCTCTGAGCTCCACCTCTCCCAGATGGCCGCCACATCCCAGGAGTGACGCATCTGTCACTACTTTATGACTTGGTTGGGAAAGAGAGGGGGGGGTTCTGCCTCTGACCCAATCTCGGTTGGTCAGCCACCAACTGCAGGTTCTGTGCAATTCCCTCCAAGATCTGAGCCCTGTCGGAGAGATTCCCCTGATGCTGCGCCCACTGCAACTTCAGGTCCCACTGCAGAGAACGCATATGCCATCTTGGCCTGTCGCAAGCAGGATGCAGGAGGCCATTGGGCCCAACAGTCTAAGAGTCATTCTCACCAAAATCCAGGAGAGAGGCTGAAACATCTGCATCATAGCCTGAACACCATGGACTCGCAGTTCAGGAAGATAAGCCCTAAACTGCACGGTGTCCGGAACAGCACCAATGAAAGGGAGCGTCTGAGAGAGAGTCCGGTGCGACTTCAGCGCGTTGATAGTGAAACCCAGCGAATGCAGGAGGTTTGCCGTAGTCTGGAGGTGGGAGACAATAGCCTGGGGGGGTGGGGGAGGTTACATTCAGCAGCCAGTCGTCGAGATAGGAGATGACTGGCCACCCTGATCTTCGAAGATGAGCTGCAACCACTGCCATCTCCTTAGTGAACACCCAAGGGGCGCTGGTAAGGCCAACGGGGAGCATGGTAAATTGAAAGTGCTTGTGGTCTACCAAAAAACACAGATATAGCTGATGGGCAGGCAGGATTGGAATATGAAAATAGGCATCCTCCAAGTCCAATGCTATCATCCAGTCTCCTGGGTCTAGGGCAGACAAGACCTGAGCCAGAGTGAGCATCTTGAACTTTTCTTTTTTGTGGAAGCAGTCAAGGGCGCGGAGATCCAGACTGGGTCGCAGGCCCTTTTCCTTTTTCAGGACCAGAAAGTAGCAGGAACAACCACAGCCTACTTCTGGTGCCGGAAGCCTCTCTATGGCTTCCATGGCCAAGAGAGTCATGACTTCCTCCCGAGGCAAAGTCAAGTGATCTTCCGTCAGCATGTCATAAGTTGGAGGCATGGAAGGAGGGGGTATTCTCGAAGGGGAGGGAGTAGCACCATCGGACTGTCTGAGGAACCCACCTGTTCGGCGCAATGTTCTGCCAGTGGTGGAGGCGATGGCTAATCCTGCCACCAACTGGCCGAACATGATCTTGAAGGGCCGGACTAGGAGGGTTTGGAGGCTGAAGCTGCAGGTGGGGTGGGTGTTCTGACCCGACCTCTGGCCGCCCGACCCACGGGGTCATTACAAGCCGCGCTCACCGCTGCGCAGAGGTTGTTGAACTTGTTCGGTCTTGTGGCTGGGGTATGGCTGGCACGGCTGCAAGCCCCTTCCATAGCCACGAAGGGGCAAAAAGCAGACGCTGGACGTGTGGCCACTAAGAGGCCCAAGGACTTGGCCTTAGCCCATGAATCCTTAAAGCGCTCCAGGGCCATGTCTGCTTTGCCTCCGAAGAGATGGGTGCTATCAAAGGGCATGTCCAAGAGAAAATCCAGAAGTTCTCAGCCAGGAGTGGCGTCGAACAGACACAGTCGAGGAAATTGCTCTGCCCAGTGAGTCAGTCGCGTCAAGACTAGGCCTGGGTGCATAACTCCACTCTGCGAGCTCCGTAGAGTGTAGAAAACTCTGCTCCGCGTAGCACAGCTGAGTTTTTTCCTCGCTCGCCAATGGTAAGTTGGCGAGTGTGAGCTGCCGCTTGGGTAAAATTTCTACCCAAGCGGCAGGAAAATCAGCGCGAACAGCTGTTCGCGCCACACCCCGCCGCTTGCGTAACTCCGCAGAGTTTTTATGTCCACCAAGGCCTAGTCAAGACCACATCCCTCCCATCCGATACCACTTAGAGGACAGCCCAGTCCTCCTTCATGACCTGTGGCAGCATTTGCGCTACAGTTTCCCACAGGGAGTGGGAGTAACGGCTCAATAGGCATGCGGTGTTAACCAATCGCAATGCAAGGCTGGTGGAAGAAAGACATTTTCTTATCCCAACTATCCAGCCTTTTTGATTCCCTGTCCAGGGGTGCAAAAAAGAACGCACCCCGAAATGTAGAGGCTTGGACCACCAAGCTCCTGGGGGTAGGGTGGTTGGTGAGGAAGTTTGGGTCGCCTGGTGCAGGGCGATGGCAGTGGGCGATTGTCTTACTCACAGGAGCTCATGTGCTAGTTTTGGACCAGGCCCCCAGTAGGACATCGGTCAAGGCTTCATTAAAGGGCAGGTGGGTTCCGAGCAGGAGGAGACACCCGGCTGCAAGACCACCATCAAGATATTCGTCTTGACCGCCACCGAAGGTCCAGGACCTCGGCTGCCCTTCGCACCACCATAACGTAGGACGCTCTCTTCTCCGTAGCCATGGTAGGAGGAGAAAGCAGACCAGAATCTGGAGGGGTATCCAGTCTATTGGCCTCATCCAATTCCTCATACCAGTCCATGACTTCATGCTGGTCTTGTAAAGGGTCCAGCGACCCCTCCCAATCTTCCTCCATTCCCAGCCCTTCAGAATACGGCTGAGGAACCAAACTGGGACCAAAGGGTTCAGTCGTAGCCAGAAGCAGTGACAGTAGGTGCTGATCCGGCCCCAGGTCGTTGGGGCTGAGACAGTCAGTCGTGTCACATCCACTATAGATAGTTGTGCTGCATCTCTTTCATTGGCAACAGCCTCAGAGTACAGCCCAGACCTCCTAAAGAACCGTTGGCAGCAAATGCGCAACTGTGACCCACAGAGTGTGGGAATAATGGAACAAAAGGCATAGGAGTTTCACTGACCACAATGACAGGCTGGCGGAAGAAAACTTCTTGCCCAAAGAGTCCAGCCTCTTGGATTCTCTATCCGGGGGAGCAGTAAGGAATGCATCTTGGGATGTTGAGGCTTGGATCACAAAGCTCTCCGTGGTAGGGTGTTGGGTGAGAAAGTTTAAGTCCCCCTAGGGCAGGGCAGTGGTGGCAGGCAATTGTCTTATTCATTGAACGGGAGTAGCGGTTCCGAGGGGAGGACTCCTGATTGCAGCACCTCTGACAAGACACTTGTCTTGACTGCCACTGAGAGCACCTGAAGGTAGAGTACCTCAGCCGCCTTCCACACCACCACTGCATAAGAAGCTTCCTCCACTGTAGCCATGGAAAGGGAGAAAGCATACCAGTATCTGGAGAAGTATCCAGTCCACTGGCTTCATCCAGTTCCTCACACCAGACCATGTTGAGGTTTTCTTCACATGGCTGGTATTTCTCAGGGTCCAGCAACACCTCCCATTCCTTCCCATGTCCTAACCGAATGGAATAGAGTTCAAGCTCCAACCTAGGAGGCAAGGCTTCTGTTGGCGCATGATACAGCATCGGGCGATGGCCCTCCGACTCCATATCAGAGTTGGGGTTCAGCATCGGGACCAGCGTCGGGGGGGAAAAGTCAAGATGGTACGACCGGTGCAGGATCCTTGGGGCCAAACTGGAGCTGGGGCCACCATTGCGAAATCAGATGGGGCCCCTCCCGATCCCGCGGGCCCAAAGGCACGTCTGTGTGGTCGGGCTGCCCAGATACGAGGCACAGGATTTCATAAAACTCCTTTAGTTGGGCCGGGGGTTGCTCCAGCTCCTGGAAAGTTGGGGAGGTGAGAAGCCAGGCCTCGAATGTTGGTGCTCCTTCGTCAGCTGACAGACGAGGAAAAGTCTAACACCTCTTTAACAACGACTTCTTGTGACGCCTGAAGTTTAGGATTGGGACGAGGATCTCAGACTGCTTCCGGGCCCTTCCCCTCTACCGTGAAGGCCATGGCATCGCACACCAGGCCGCTATGAGCTTGAGGGACCACTCCCACAAGGTCTTGGGATTCATGGCCCGGCAGTCAGAGCTCAACTTCTGCCCGTGGTTGCGCTTGAGACACAACGGGCATACAAGATGCGTGTCCTTCACAGACATCGGTCGATGACAGGCTCCACATGTCTTGAAGCTTGCTTTCCTGGAGTACATCCCTGCCACACCAGGAGGCAAAACCCTCAAAAAAGTCAACAAAAAACAAACAAAAACAGACAGTGACTGAAGGGGTAGCTCTTCTCTAGATCAGCAATGGCCGGCACTGAAAGAAAAGAACTGACGTCAGCACGCCTCGGTGGGGCCTATATAGGTGCCACGGAAGTCACTTCTGGCACGAAGGATGCCAACGACACACGCAGAGCCAAACGACGCCACCTATCGGTGTGTGGGGGTACTGCTCACAAAAAATCTTCTGGATCCAGTCTGACGCCTGGGAAATTCAAAGGTAAGGTATCTGCGGCTAGAAATCTATCAGATATTCCCAATGTACAGCAGTTTCAGGTGTTGTATATTTGGTGACGCAAGATAAATTGCTCACCAAGAAATGTGATCTATCCATACCTCTCAAAAGCAGATCTATGCAAGGAGACTATGACCTGTGTCTCAGAACAGCAGGTCTGCTGCTGTTGAATACAATATTTCTCAAAATCGGTTTGTGTTGTGAGCCCATGTCCTGGGACAACGAAGAAGGGAAGTCAATTTTGTGGGCACACCACTAGTCATGGGCATCAGATGAATAGTCCAGAGATGGAAGTCGCAGAGAATAAGGAAGATGAGATCTTGTGCTCTTGTTCCAGAAAAGCCCGATGGACACTACCACCACTGGATCTGGATAAACGATTTACTTGGAGTAGGTGCAGAGCCAACGACGCATGATACAGCACTGTGCCTACCATAAATATGAAGACTCTACATGAACCACTCAGTGCTACTGTTCCGAGACATTGAAAGGCAAGAACTTTCAACTCCTTTCCCTCTCTTACGGTCTTCTTGCTGCACCTGTCCCTCAAGGTTGTGCAGGGTTACCTGCCTATAAAATATGTCACCCCTGTACAGCAGTGCTTCTTTGTAGTTAGGCTCACAATATAAAAGTATTGCATGTTAGATGTAACATAATGCTTTATATAACGCCAAATTATACAATAAATCTGCACATGTTCAATATTAAATAAACTACGTATTACATAAACACCTTCCATCTTGGCATCCAAAGAATTTCCTACTAGGCCTTCAACTAGTCCCCACAGCGCTCTACATCTTGGCAGAGTTCCTCTTGCATTTGCCACCTAGACTTCCAAGTTCTTTACCTGCCTGGCAACCTGAAAATCACAGTGGCATCGCGTTGCATAGAGAATTATTACACTGGGCACTAAAAGAAGGTATTCATGTCATGAGTCGCTTAGTCTGGCATATGACAACGAGTCACTTTACAAGTGAAAACACACCCAATGCATAGGCAGCCATACGGACATGCACGTGGATAAACACGGCTCTCCTTGGCTGGTGGAGACACCAGGCTCCATTTACACCACCAGACATTGGCAATGCCTTTTACTGGTTCCACTATGGGGAAACACCACAAGGCAACAAAAACTGGCTTCCAAGCATCTGCCTTCAGCCGTCTGCCAAAACGAATGGAGAAATTAGCTAGGCTTCACAATGTGATGCATAGTCAGGCGGGAGAACGCCCAGTATTTAGATTCGTTAGCTTCGCCCCACCCCACTCTACAAACCATGAGTGGTAAATGAACGGGCAAACACAACAAGATGATGGACGGAGTGCTGAAACTTTCTAACCACTCACCCACAAGCACAGATCTGGGTTTAATCCATCGTTCTTTTGCTCACTATGCTACATCAGTTTGGACCCAGACATATGCAAATCAGTCTTGACCCTGTTTCTCATGGCAACAGTCCTCCCGCACTGCCAGGTCTGGTACACCCAGGACCAGAAACAAGCATCATAGGACCGGTTTAGGGGCGTCACCCCTCATTAGCCAGACTAGCTTGAATCCAGTGGCAAAGTGAGCACGGACCCACGTCTGGGCATACATTCCATCCATCTTTTATTGTGGTAAATGAACTGCACAGAGGCTCAATGTTCCTGGTACATTAGCAAGGCAGACAATGTGTTGACGCTAGAAAGAAAACTAGACTTCAATGTAGAGTCCTGCTGGCGAGAAAAGAGCCCTTTTAACCCCATTCCTTCCAGCTGCACCTTGCTTTGTGTCCCAAGTCTCAGACACCCACCCGGATTGATTTACCGACACAACAGAAGACGGGTAAATTCCGAAAACACTCCAAGGAGCTGAAAAACACACCCACGCGACTGGGGCTCAGTAACTGCCACATAGCTGAGGGTCACACCCAAGATGTCACAGTGTTCACTGCCGCGCTTCTTTTGTTCCAGATTTGGAAGGCGACCAGCTTTTCCCACCACGCAGCTACATCCTAGTCAGGCGAGGGGAGCCGGGACTTATGTTTGACTCAACTGCCTGCCATATATCCAAACAAGCTGCTTCTGCGGGGCTAGCCGGGGGGGAGAACAGATGCTAAGCGGGAATGAGTACAGCCCTGGAGTTGGGCATCTCGAGGCAGCTCCTGGGGATGCAGCCATGTCATCATTTAAGAAGCGGACCACAAGGCTGGAAGCACAACCCATTCCAGGAAAATCTGTCTCCCCGCGTGACTGCCAGGCTCCGAGCAAGTGAAACACCGAACTCCCCAAAGCAGCCATCAATGGTCGCCCCGCAGAGGGGGGCTGGACAGGCCAAGAGGAGGTCAGACTAGACAAGCCGCAGAGGCAGTAAGTAACATAAGAGGCAGGTCCGATATGCGATTGACACCTTCAGGGTCTGCGACAAGCCACTCCACCTCTGGAAGAGCATAGAGTGGTGCTATGAATGTCTCAACTCTACTGAATTCAACGACCTCCGAAGGATGAAAGGTGCGGTCACCCAGCTGCAGGCTCGATAGAGGTCAGCAGCAAGCACCACACTTGTCGAGCTATCTCACCATCTAATTAATCAAGCGCTGTACCTCGGTGCGCCCCACTTCTAGAACTCGATCAGCCCGACGTGCAAGGAAGCAGCAGCTCCGCGTGGCCGGACTGACACCTTCAGGGGCTGCTGCGCCCCCGCCCACCCCAAGGCCAGGGCACTTCCTGAAAGAGGAGCCTCAGACTGCAGAACTCCGGTCCAGGAAGTGACAATGCGCCCTGGACACGGGGTGGGGGAAGGGAAGAGATGTGCAGAGCACCCCGCAGCAGCTGCGGCACCCCGAGGACAGGAGCAAGGGCAGCTGGTGCCGGGAGGGTGGGGGCGGGGAAACTAGATGCAACGCCTGACCCGACGTCTCTCCCCGGCCATGTACCCTCCTTCCCGCTGTCTCAACAGTAGGCACTCACTACCTGCCTACTCCATCACAGTGACACCTCCTGCGCTCACACAACAGTAGGTGCGCACAACTCCATGCCTGCAGAGACACTCCCTGCTGCCTCAACAGAAGGGACTCAATGCTTCACACCAGACTACCTTGCTACAGCAGACACTTCCTGCCACTCCCGCACCAGCTCACGGCACTCTAGGCTGTCTTACGGAGCAGAGACTCATCGCCACTCCTGGACTGCCGTAGGACAGCAGAGACGCCTCTCTGCCACTCCCTGCTGTCTCAACCGAAGGGACTCTAGGCTTCACACCAGACTACCTTGCTACAGCAGACACTTCCTGCCACTCCCGCACCAGCTCACGGCACTCTCGGCTGTCTTACGGAGCAGACACACATCGCCACTCCTGCACTACCGTAGGACAGCAGAGACGCCTCTTGCCGCGGACTGCGGTCACACTACGAATTGTGAAAGTGACAGCAGGGTGCAAGCTGTCTGCAGTGCCTCCGTATATGCAGGCACCCCTGGACACCGTTGAGAACACGGAGGCTGCCGACTTCTAGGACCACCAGAGCACCAAGAAAAGCTCAGAGATGGGTTTCAACAGAAGCAATGTTCCAAAGCCAGAATTAAAAACCCGTGCTGACTTGGGCCTACAGCTCAATGCTAGTTCATGGTGCCCATGTGATACATGGTATTAAAGCAGTACCGCCCCACAGAGACTTGTTTACCATGGCATCGCTTGGGTCCGTTTATCTAGGACCCCGTCCAAACCCTACACAGTGTGGTCACAAGGCTGTTTATCCAACTTTCGAGGGAAGGTGGTAGGGAAGCTTCTGCTAAGTGCTGCGCATGGTGGTAATCCGCACCTGAACTGCATGCATATTACAGTTTGCGCACAGCCCCAGTGCAAAGTGACTGCACATTTTTTTTTTTTTACTATTCAGGGTGTTGTACTAATGTGGGTGGTCGCGTTTCTACACGAAAATTAAAAGCAGCAGGGCTAAGTACATTACACACCGACATTTTTTAAGTTCTCACATGGTTAAAGAGAGCATCTCACTGCTGCATTGTTTGATACTGGAAGGCCCATTTCTAACCATCTGTTCACACTGCAGTTTTAAAGGAGTGCAAGCTAGGATCACAGTTAAGAGAAAATGTCATTTCAAGAATAGGTGACACTTGAAAAGAAATGGCTTTCCTAACAATACAGGCTGCCCTTACTACCTCAAAGTCTTTCCTTCAAAAAGGCGAAGTCTTGCAGTAGGTCTGCTCAAGTGGCCTTGCCATTGACTTTGGATCCCAGTGTCCTACGTCTGCTTCAGCACCAAAAGCGAGGATTGTGGAAAGACGACTGTAACACACTTTGAAACTTTACAGCTAAGGCTGTGGCCTGGTTTCTACTTCAACCCCAAGAGATTCGCTCCTGCTCTTGTAGAAAGAAAGGTTTTTTCAAGAAAGTACCAACGATACACAGGCACTCACGACTATTCGCTCTTTAACACACAGTACCAGGAGACTGGACTAATTAAAATTCAATACTGGCTGAAGCCAGATGGAGAGTGGGGCATGAGATAATTCCCAGCAGAAAAAATGCCTGGAGTTTCAAAATTCAAAGGTTGAAAACTACACAAATAGAGATTTGCTGAGAGTAGAATCTTGTGCATGATTCTCACACGCTGTGCCATTAATTCAGTGTCCGCACTTACGCTAGAGTTCTTTGAGACATTTATAATGACCGCAAACTATAAGCGGTTTGTCCACACCGCGACAAAGTTTGATGAAACCTGCCTGCCAGTGGTCAGAGAGGCGAGTTAGTCGAGGGCGTGACTTACTAGATAGAACACAAGAAAGGCAACTGGTTGTCAGAAGCCTAGACTGCTATGGATCAACTGGACAGAGCTGCGCCCATAAACTTAGTATTTTCCATTATGGAATCTCCTGCCTAAAATGCAGTGTACTATCTTTAAAAGCAATCTACAAGTTCTATACCATGTGGTGTCTTGCATACACTGAGATGGTCTATACACTGCATTGAGAAAATTAATTTTCATGTCACAAATTCATACGGAGGACAAGAGGGAGCCAGACATTTCATATTGGAGTTATTAGAGGACGTTTGTATGACACGGAACTGCAACTTGTGTGGCCTATATGGCCTAAACTTGTCGGAACTGTTACAAGCCAGAACGTGCATGCATGGCTGGAAGCGTGCATTGGACTGAAAGAAATCCAAGCATAAGAACCAGGTGATTCAACGACACCTGCAACTGAAAAGGGCACCAAATCATGGAAGCTGGAACAGTTCAACTTGTATTGATGCTTAGGTGGGAGGCAGAGCACAGTTCAGTGGCACCAACTGTCCGCCATGCCTACATGCTGCCAAAGAGCAGAATGCACCAGCTGGGGAAAGCGAAGCAACGCAAGCAATGACAACACACTCTTGTAGGGCAGCTGCATGACGGACAAATTTGGTGCACCCATCAACCATCACAAATTGAACCTACACATAGGTGCTTCAGGGCGCTTGTTAAATGCACGCCATAGAGGGAATCACTTGCGAAGACACCATACATTTGTCAGGGATCTGTGATGGGTCAACAAAAGCAACGGACTTACAGAAACGTTAAACAGATGAAAGAGGTTTCAAGCAGCAATTCCAATGCAAGACACCAGCAGAGCAGATACAATTAACTGCAAAAGGCAGGCAGGGAGACACACAACCTTGTTCAAAGACCACCAAAGCACAGAGGCCAAAGTTTCAAGAGCTGAAGAACACGAGAACCTCTGTGCAACGTCCTATTTATCAAAAAACACAACGTTATTGGCTTTCACTCAGTGCTCTAGGGAACTGCTTTGGAGCCAAAGACCTCTGGCAGAGCCATAAGATGTAAACCCCTCATCACATCTCAATAAGTCAACATGGCTCTCTGTGCATTGTCATTGGGGCAAAAGTAATGCTGGATCCTTCGCCCAACTATTTTTTAAATGCATGCAGCTGCCCTTCAAGCATCTAAGGATCGATGCTACCTCTATAAATGTTGGCTACTTGCTTTTGTGGCATAGGAGTGATGAGGGCCCAAGCAGCATTCCTACAGATTGCACTTTGTCCACTCATAAAACAGCAATACAGACGAGGCGTTAAAACAGACTTTCAACCACAACCATGAGATTTTTCAAACTGACGCGGCAGCACCTGTGTGACGTAAGGTGCAGAGCAAGTAGTTGGGGCAAGAAAAAATAAAATCACATTAGTAACGATGAGGTAGAAAAAAAGTGAATTAAACCTGTAGCATGGATTATGATTATGTGATTGATAGGCTCTCGAACCATGCTACGGTTTGTGTGATTGAAACTTCGATTAAGAGGTGCTTTGGCACAAACCAAAATCTATGGGCCAACCGGAGATAAGTTAAAGAACCAACAAAGTTTCTGCTAGGCCACACAAATTCACACCTCGTTTTGGGGCAAAGAGTCAACTTCCCAAGAGTTCACAATACAGAAAAAGACAAGATATCAAGCTTCAGGTGAATACATTTAAACCCAACTACAGAAACAATAGGGGACCAGCAACCCAGAAAGTAAAGCTTTGAAAAGTGTTACAGGGAGAATGAGAATGAACAGCACCTTGTGATAGCCTGCCACATGTAGGCTTCTGATGGCTTGCCACAGGGTCACAGTGCACAGACCTAGGAGGTTTGCCATGCACAGCAGTCCACGTTGGGCATTAATGATAGATTAAAGCTGAAATGTTTACCAAGGTAACATACTCTACGACTAGATCCATTGCAAAGGCCATCACAGTGGAGCTAAATCTAATGTACCTTTAACTATCCCATCTAAACTTTCTTGCTGCTGCCAAACTAACACCAGATGGTTTTGGTGCAGGTCTGCATCATGAATAAAGCTCGAACAGGTAATCCAACAGCAGATCCTTCAAAACGTAGGTCTGTGTGTTTTTCACAAGGAGGAACCGCAAATGGACACTCCGACACGTGTGGGCACCTATAGTGAACCCATCCACGAGGTCTAAACTAAGATCACAGTAGGGCTGAGACCCTAAATAGTAGAAGGCCCTTTAAAAAGTAAAGTAATAGTTAAAGGAACTAATTCAGATTTCCATGATAAGCAACCAAAATACTGCACTTTAGATGGCATCTGTAATAACGTAGTAGTACAAGGCAGACTCGTACTGAATCGAGCACAACTTTGCAAGATGACAGAAAACCTGAGGGACCAGCAGCAAACACTGCAGAAACCTCTACCTATTGTGGCCTTGCAAGGTTTGCGCCCAGCTATCTTTTTGATCAGAAGAGTGTCTGATGGCCTACAATCTACAGAAAAATGTAACTTATCAAAGAATGTGGCCATCACGACTAGGATGTGCTTCTCCAAATGCAACCAGGGACAATTAAATAGGCTAAAAGTCAGGTTCTAACCCAGAGTTACGCTCTACTAGTGGAATTCGTTTGGCAGACAAATTCTAATAAAGCAAAACTAAATTCTAAGTTAACGGCAGCTGCAAAGCAACGTTTAACACACGTACTGCAAAATGGTTGCACATTGTGTGAAACATCAAGACACTTTTTCAGCATCAGGTTAGTAAGATGCACTCGCACATGGTTCGGGGCCGGCTTAAAAGTAATTAGCACCCTTATAGGTCATCTTTACCAGCAAGACCGCATGACACTGTTAAACTAGTGGCACTAAACTAAGAACTATCAGTGGAAATCTGACGTCCCATTGAGGGATCACCAGTCACAACGCTCTAAAGTCCCGAGTTTTAAAAGTACCTGTTGGAATCGTCTGGATTAGAACCAATACACACAGAGGTTAAGGTGGGCACAACAGCTCAGAGTAGCTAGAAGATTTCCTAACAGCTCAGAGCAGCTATAGGGTTGCCTATAACATAGGCAAAGGCGACACCACAGAATGCTTCAGGTATAGGGACCAAAAACGAGTGTGGAATATAAAGTTCGCAATCCAGCATCGATGCAAGACACAACATACCCCTCTTGGAGTAGGCCTGTGAGGTGAACTCTTCTCCATTCGCAGAGTTTTGTGCAATCAGCGGAGCACGCAGAGTTCTGAAAAAAATCACGGAGCTGAGTGCTTACTACACTACTGCAAACCTCCAATATGTCCGCTCATCTTCCCCACGTCCAACAAACCTTGCATATGGAATCCCCAAGAAAATTCACTTGTGCTAATCTGTTATTCTTGAATTTACACAATGGGAGCACTCTAATATGAAGAGCTACCCCGAAAACATACTTATTGGCACAAAACTTTGCCTGCGAACATCTAAACACTAGTAGATGTGCAAATCGTAAAGCAGTTTCATTCAATATATTAAAAGAATTGAAAATATTGCACCCAAACTATGGGTAGTATGCTCGCTGTGGCAGTGTCTTGGGTGCACCACAGAGGCGTGCATCAGTGACTCCAGAATACGATACCAGTCCCGGACTTATGTCGTTTCGGTTCGAACTTCCAGCACTGCTTAGCCAAAGATGCACATTGTGTTACCGGTACAAACATCTGCCCCTCTCTGTACCATTATCAGCCTCCCACCAGTATATAAAGCACCTTCTGTATGGCAGAATTAACAGTGGAAGGTGTGGAGGGCAGGAAAATCCCTGCTCGTTGACCTACCAAGGCGCGCACTGGTTACAATCATAACACAATTATGATGTTGGCAAGTCACTTCAAGGAAGAAAGAATTCTGTGGAGAACAAATCTCAATGCCACTGTTGTGCACAAAGCTGTTCTCCTGATCCTTGACTCTTCCCAAAAAGAAGTCTAAAGTCAGTGCCTGGCAAATGCTTATTTTCATTGATAACCAGTTTAGCACTAGCTTTGCAAAACCCGCTACAGACTTATTTTTAGTAGCCTCACGACTATCCCATTCATTGCATTTTTATCAGCGAACCCGTTTCATGGCGTTAACCCCTTGACCGCGATCGGAATTCCGCTCGTATGCTGGACATTCCGATCGCGGGTGGGGTCGTGACGAGCTCAGCTCGTCATGCGCACAGCGCTACCGCGCAGCATGACGAGCTGAGCTCGTCATGAGCACGGAAAGGGTTAAAGGCACCGCCAGACTGCCTAAATTAGGAGCAGTGACCAAATGGAGACTGTATCTACCACACCCTGGCCATAGGGCAATCAAGCATTCACCCAAGGGTCCATAAGTTATTTAGTGTGGTATCTGGGCACAGAAAAGTGGACTAGAATGCTGGTTGACACATGTAAAGCCTAAAGTGAGGCTAATTTAACATCCACAGACCGTCCTACCAATTAAGCTCCGAGGAAGACAGATGGCAGCAAAGCTCTTGTACAATCAACAGGCCTAATCCAGCTCTGATGAGCAGTGACGGCAGCAGAGCACGTCTACAATTTTATTTATTTGAGTTTTATATAGCGCTGGCTAGACCCGAAGGTATCGGAGCGCTTTACATGAGGTTCCACATTGTTACAGAGTTACATCAGTTACAAGTTACAATCATTGCTAGAAAACATTTAAAGAGCATGGAAGACCAGATAAAAGGAGCGAAGAAGGGCAAGGAAAAAGGGCAGGAGGGAGATACGGCGGAAAGACGAAGGAAAATCTGCCCAAAGTCCGGCTGGGTAGGTGACGGCCGAGGGGGAAGTCCACAGCCCATCTCCTCTATAGCTATCAAGGTAGCTCCACCGGGCATCGGCCAAGATGCAAGGTCTCAACTGTCAGGTGGCAAGTTCACATAATCTTTGTCTTGATGAGTGAGCCAGATGTAGGATAAACTCGAGGTCTGGTCGAAGTCCAATTTTAGACCAAGAGTAGTAGCTCATCGAGAAGAAAATAGATGGGGAAAAGTCTTCACAGGGAGGAAACAACAGCGGAGAAAAAAAACAAAAAACGATGCGACTTATGTCCGAGGTCTGGCTGGGTAGGTGATGGCCAAAGCATTGTGCCGGAGCCAATCTCCCCTATAGCTGTCGATGCAGCTGCACCGGAAATCGGCCATGTTACTCGAGCTCCGCCGGATTATAATGAAGATCCTGATGTGATCGAAGGTCTCTGGACCAGAAACGGGGAGATGGATGTGACGAGGAAGGTAGTAAGGGAATCGGATATGGAGCTTATCGGCCATCTTAAAGTCAGGCAAGTTGAGTCTGTGGATCTCTGAGACTTTGCGGAGGGTCATGCCTCTAGTACTGCGATTCTGTTACTCTGTTAAGCCTTATATCCACAATGTGACTCCCTCAACTAAAGGGAACATCCTCCCTCTTCGGTGGTATTACCCTGGCGGGCGCCATTTTGGGGACAGGCTCGTCGAATCCGTATTAGCAGAGTTTTTATGGGGGTATGATTCAGGCGACAATCCCCCACAGACCCAATAATCCAGCTCTGAAGAGGGCAGATGCCAGCAGACTATTTCTACAAATCACGGACAGACCTAATCAAGCTCTGATAAAGAGTGACGAAAGCAGAGCATGTCTACAATCACGCACAGACTTCCAAATGAGCAGAGAACTTCTACAATACTCCACAGACCTCCTAATCCATCTGATGACGAGCGATAGCAGCGAAGATCTTCTACAATCCTCCACAGACCACCTAATAAAGCTCCGATGAGCGATGAAAGCAGATCACTTCTACAATCACCCACAGATCTCCTAATCCAGCTTTGATGATGAGGACAGATGGTAGCAGAGTACTTCACTTCCACAATCACCCACAGATCTCCTAATCCAGCTCTGATGAGGACAGATGGTAGCAGAGTACTTCACTTCTACAATCACCCACAGATCTCCTATCCAGCTCTGATGAGGACAGATGGTAGCGGAGTACTTCACTTCTACAATCACCCACAGATCTCCTAATCCAGCTCTGATGATGAGGACAGATGGTAGCAGAGTACTTCACTTCTACAATCACACACAGACATCCTAATACAGCTCTGATTAAGCACTTCCTTCTACCATCATGTCATTATTCTGCAAGCAAGGAGGCTTTTTAACTGCCAACCTACTTCATAAAATGTGCAACTGAACTCCCAAGTGACTCGCACAGCTACCCAGGTTTGCTTCCAGCTCAACCTTTCTGACTCCTAATTTTCCTCCAGGGAGTCACAATGGCCTCCTCTCCTAGTTACCTGGCAGTCTCTGGGTGGCAACCTTAGAACATGCACAATTTTGCAGCATGACAGACGTCACATTTCAAGTCTTGTTTCTGCAGAGTAAGGATCCATATGAAATGCATCTACCTAGACATCTCCTTAACAGGGGGAGTCTCGTCGCAGAATGTGGTGCAACCGATGCCCAGCTCTTCAGCAGCGGCGTAACCTCAAAACGAGCTTGGAGGAATTCAACAAGGCCCCATGAGATGGAGTACAGCTAAGAGCATACCCTAGCTCTGGGACCCTGGCCTAACAGGACAGAACCACCCACAGATACTGAGCAAGAAAAGGGCAGGCTGACTTCAAAGTCTGAAGGGCAAAGTTTGAAGAAGCAGCGACCTCCCAAACCAAGAAAGCAGTGGCGTGAAGCCAGAATATGCACTTGTGAGGCCAGTGAGAAGAACGCAAACCGCCCCACCTATGGGATGAAGCAGAGGGTTCAGAAGACAGATCACTTAGCAAAGGGGGCCACAGAAGCACCGCTTACCGACCCGAGCATTGGGAACTCAACCAACCCCCCCCCCCAAATTTATGCTCACACTGGCATGTTTTAGAAGGGAATCCCAGGAGCTGTAGGCTGGGGTAAGCAGGCACAGCCACGGCTGAAGGCATGATGTCCGGGGTAACCCTCGAAGCAGAGCAGCCCGCGGGCTGCCATCTCGGGCACACACGCCTCTTAGGAGATAAAGGACAGCAGAGGGGGAGGGGAGACTCTTATTCTGACACATGATCCTGCCTGGCTGCCAGCCGGGTGAAGAGTGCCACGACTTGGGCTCAGGAGACACATGAATATCATCTCCCTTAGTCACCCTCCACCCCCCCCTTGAACACTCTGAGCCCCAAAGCCCTCGGGCGCACGCACTGCAAGATAAAGCAAAGATATCATGCTTGAGGGCACCGTTGTTCCCGCTGCACCCCATGACAGTACAGAGACCCTGGGCAAATACCGCAACCTGAGGGCACCGTGGTGCCCGCCGGGCAGGCAGGCCCCTGCTGTAGCCCTGCATCAAAAGACAGTACAGACACCGTGGGCAAAACCCGCAGCCAGATGAGGCACGGTGCCTACTGGACAGGCCCTTTAACAGTAGCACAGAGGCTACGGCCCAGAGCCCCCACCAGATCGATCCCTCGACCAAACCAGGGCACAAGCCGTAGAATTCCCCCACTACACTAGACAAGAGCACGCCAAGCCCTCCACAAAACCAGACCACCACAAGGCACAGAACCATCCACTACACCCTAGCACACAGCTGGCCACTAGAACAGGGCATACACGTAGGATGTAGAAACCACCAGCTTCCAACAGTAGAGGAAGCAGAACCTACCACTGCACAGTCGGTCTACCATAGCAAAGCACAAGACGCAGAAACCCTGATGGACAACTGTAGGAGATGCAGAACCCTCCACAGCAGCAGCACCACCACCAAAGCACACCCAAGGAGAGAGACCTTCACTACACAAGAGCAAAGACCCTCCACCACAAAGTAGCGCCAGGACCAGAAACGTAGAAGTAACCACAGTGCAATACTGCAAGGAGCAGAACATTCACTACACCAGACCACAGGGGAGGGATCTCCACTACACAAGAGCAAAGACCCTCCACCACCAAGTAGCGCCAGGACCAGAACGTATAACTAACCACAGTACAATACTGCAAAGAGCAGAACATTCACTACACCAGAGCACAGGGGGGCGATCTCCAGTACACAAGAGCAAAGACCCTCCACCACAAAGTAGCGCCAGGACCAGAAACGTATAAGTAACCACAGTGCAATACTGCAAGGAGCAGAACATTCACTACACCAGAGCACAGGAGAGGGATCCCCACTACATTAGCACCAGGACACAACAGCGCAGGACCCCACCCGTACTGCAAAGAACACACTACTCCTCCTCCTCCCAAACCTCTTTCACTACTATGAACTCCCAAATAATCCGTTCTAAACTTTACCCTCGTCTATTCATCCTTATCATTTTTGTGCACATAACAGACTCACATGTTCACTACTCCCATTAACAATTTCTATTTCCCTCTACTAATCCACCACTAACCCACCTTTGGGTTCCAGAGTAGCGAGACACTCGCCGAAAAGCGATTCAACACCTCGTCAGGGATAGTAAGCGCTATATAAATACAATTACTACTAAATCAGACCACAGGGCACATGCAGAAATCCCCAGCAGAACCTGCTACCGCAGCACTACAAATTCACCTCTACAGCAGACAACAGGACAGGGACCTCCACCACACCAGGACACAGAATATTCCAAGGGCACAGCTTCACTGAATCCTCAACAACCCCACAAAAAAACTACAGCAGAGCACATATGCCTCGGCTACAGGAGAGAACGGAACTCAGAGCGCTCCACCACACAAGCAAAGGAGCACAGGACAGAATCCTTCACAAAGCATAATCTTCAACCAAACCAGGAAATAGAATCTCCCACTACCCCTCAAGTAACAAGGGCACAAAACGATACACTGCATAACACAGTAGTGGTCAGAACTCTACACCACACGACAGGACGCAGAAACCTTTATTGCACCAGGGTACAGGGCACCGCGCTGTCCACTACACCAGAGCACAGAACACCCCACCGCAGTACAGCACAGGAGACAGAAGCCTCCACCACACCACCAAAGCTCAGACATCGCTACTTCAGAGCATATGATCAAAACCCCTCCACCGCCGAGGTAAGAAACCTGCACGAGACATATCACTCCACTAATTCAGGGCACAGAACTCTTCATCATCTGACAGCACAGCATGCAAGGCTGCACTAGCACCAGATAACAAATAACTCACCAGACAGGTCATAGTACCTTTTGTCTAACAGCAGCGCAGGAGAAAGACCCATGCATACCAGAGCCTGAGAATCTACTAGGGTTCAACAGCAGATGCCCCCTAAAACAGCATAGAAGAGGAAGGCATTCACTACATCATATCATTGGAGGAACCAGAGACCCCCTGCCACATTGCTTTGTAGGTCTTACCTCAAAACTATGCACCACAGACAAAAGAGCGTCCACACCACCACAAGACAGACCCTTTGCTACACTAGAGCCCTCCACTGCACCACAGAAAAATAAAGAGCCAGTCTGGGCCGATAGTCCTTCATGGAACTTGGAAAACAAGCAGCACATTACAGGACAGATGTGTTGAATTAAGCTAAATTTAAGCTAAAAACAAGGTTAGATTTCCTCTACTAAAGCACTGCTCAGAAACCCATCTATAGTCTAGCGTGGAAGTCATCAAATACACACAGAATGGATACCTCTCACCTGCAGAGCCAGGGAGTTCCAACTCTACCACAGCACAGGGCAAAGATGCCCTGCTACACAAACTAAAGGGTCTCCAACCTTTTCTGTATTGAGAGCTACTTATGTTTAATGAAACGCATTGACAGCTACTAATATTATTAGTACTATACAGGTTCATTTTTTATTATATGTATAATAATTCAACCAAGAAAAAGCTTTCTAATTTAATAAGCTGGGCTGCACACAGGTGAGCTACTCGGAGGTAGCTGGGGAGCTACAGTAGCTCACGAGCTACTAGTTGGAGACCACTAGGTCCATCACAAAAGAGTCACAGATAAGCCCAGCGTGCAACAGGACACTGGCTGATAGAAGTGGGTTTTCTGGTAAACTAGGGTATGCACCCAAGTGAAGCAAAAACCACCATATTAGTCAGGGCAAGTAAGTTACACACCAAAGATATCCTGTGCTCACCCTCTGGTAGTTTGGCGCAGAACAGGCAGGCTGGTCATCAGAAGCAATGTGTAAAGCATTTGCACAACACACTCACACAGAGACACAATGAAAATACACTACAAAAGAGATGCCATACAGGATTATATAAAAATATATGGTATATTGTACATAATCATAAATCATGAATCAAATACTGTGAATGCTATGCGGTCACATATACTACTAGTTATCCTGAACAATGCATGGCAAAAACATACATCAGTGAATACTTAGGACATGAAATACAGCAGATTATGAGAAAGCACACAAATCACTGCATTAATGCAAGTACAACGTTGTTTAGAGACAAAATACACACATCATACATAACCATAGGGCGAAGGAACACCTGTGCTCCAACTAGGCTCATTGCAGTTTATTTTTGTGAGCCCTTCTGAAAGGATCATAGGCCGGCATACAATGTAGGCCGCAGGAGCTCCTGCGCGCCTAGTACCCGTGCTCAGGTACCAGGTGAGCTACATGTTGAATGCGGGATCAGTATACCCCCTTCTACTTTATTTTGTTTTATATAGCGCAAACTAGACACAAAGGTATCAGAGCGCTTTACATGAGCATCAGTTGTGTTACAGATGGACACATTCAGTTAGGCATGGAAGATTAAGTGATTTGCCCAGAATCACAGGATGTCCTGCGTCCCTGCCGAGACTCAAACCCGGTTCCCCAGCTTTGAGGTCGACCGCTCTAGCAGTTCGGTCACATCATCGCCCCTACATGGGGTTTTACGGCAATCCCACAACTATCCCTGGCCGGGATCGACAGCCGGACTGTCCCGTTGCGAGAACTGAACCGCAACTCTACCACAAGCCCTGGAGTCACGGTCGGGGGCGTCAGGAGGAAGAGAGGCACAAATTAATGTTCTGCTGGATGATCTTGCTGGGTCCCTTCGCGTGCAGAATTGCACCCAAAATCACAGGGAAACTCGCTGAACTTGGGGGGGATGTACTACTGCAAAAGGAGCGGTTGTCACTCCCCTGGAGCCACACCACGGGGAGCTCCCCAGCAGAGCAGGCAGTGCTGCATCGGCTCCACTGCAGGGCCAGAGGCTTCTCTTACCCTGATGCCCTTGTAGAAGTAAGGCCAGTATGGTCTGCGTTTGTCAGGCCCCGCCCACCACACATCAGCTTAGTACCTCCGCTCTCGACTCTCCCTGGGGTTTCCATTGCGTCTGCGACGACTCTCTCCCACTGGAGAGGGTCGCGTGGGGAAAACAGAGGGTAAACGGGAGATCCTTGCAGCCCAGCGGCGCAACACAAAGCAGTAGTCCAAATGAGGGTTCCTCCTGGCAGCACTGCAGTCCTCTAGCCATGTGAAGTTTGTTGAGCCAGCAGCGTCTGGTTACATGTCCATGCAGTGTCCCTACCTATCCGTGCCTTCCTCGGGCTCTCCGCACCCTAACCCCTCCACCTGCCGGTGCCCTCTCAGCAGACACCATGTGCCCCCGTCAGTGCCTCCCCCAGGCTCTTAGCACCATGATCCCTCCACCTGCCGGTGCCCTCTCAGCAGACACTAGGTGCCCCTACCAGTCAGTGCCTCCCACGGGCTCTCAGCGCTATAAACCCTCCATCTGCGGGTGTCCTTTCAGTAGACACAGTGTGCCCCTACTTGTCAGCGCCTCCTCGGCTCTCAGCGCTATAAAACCTCCACCTGCCAGTGCCCCCTCAGCACACGGCGTGTCCCCCTACCATTCAGGGCCTCCTCTGGCTCTCAGCACCATGACCTCTTGGTCAGGGAACTGCTCTGCCACCATGTAGCACCGCTGGGAGTGGCCTGCCCCAAGCGCTGCCTCCGACGGGGTTCGAGCCTCTGTGCCCCGGTCCTTCGTTTCGCTTCTGCCTTCCTTTGCTGCCTGCACCTCGTACTATTTCTTTTTTTGCCCACTGCCTGTGGGACTTTTGCTCTTTGCCTTTCTTTACTTCTACTTACTACTGCTGAATCTTCTTTCCTCCCCTTTACCTGCCGCTACTGCCCCTCCCGCGTTCTCCCACTCCCGCCTCCCAGCTGTTCCGCCCTCCCGACCCCTACTTAATGGCAAGCCCGTCTGCGCCCGTCCGCGGCCAGGGCCCCTGGTCCTCCAACCCACCAAAGCTACAACTCATCAGCTCCCCACGCACTCAACAACTGCAGGCTCTCCTCACCAAGCGACACCCACTGACTTTTCACCTGCTGCCACTACCAACACTCCTTCGCCGACCCCCAGGACCCACCTTAACCCTACTGCCGCAACTCCACCGCACCCCACACCCTGCAATACATCCTCCTCAACGTCCGCTCCCTCCACAGACACGCCACAGAAATCTGGGACCTGTTCGACAGCACCTACCCAGACGTCGCCTTCCTCACAGAAACTTGGACGAACGCCACCTAGGGACCCGACATCGAGTTCTCCATCCACGAAGGCTACAAGATCACCATTAAAGACCACAGCAACCACCCTGGAGGAGGCATCGCCATCGTCCACAAATACAACCTCCAACCTAGCACCCAAACCGACTTACCCACAGACCTGATGGAACGCCTTCACTTAACGATACAGACCAACCCGACCACCACCCTTCGAGGCATCCTCATCTACAGACCCCCGCACCCTTCATCGACTCCATCACCAACATCATCACCCCGCAAGCCTTCACCTCCACCGACTACACCTTGCTGGGAGACCTCAACTTCCACCTCGACAACCTCCAAGACCCCAACTCCTCCTCCCTCCTGGACAACCTCAACATCGGACTCAAACAGATCGTACCAGAAGCCATGCACTCAGCAGTACACACCCTCGACCCCATCTTAACAGCAGGAAACTCCATCACGTTCAGCCACACCCCCGAACTCTCATGAATGGACCATCACTGCGTCCACTTTACCTTCAAAACCATTATCACCCGCAAACGCCCACACTGGTTACAATGCAGAAATTGGAACAAGAACCCCAATGACCAGCTAACTGCCTCTCTCAGCAGTTCCGCTCCCACCGAAGGGACGACGACCCTACCGCCGCCACCCAGACCCTGCACAATTGGCTCACCGACTGCACAAACACCATCACCCCCCACAAGAAAACTACTAACCCACACGCCAAGCGAGCCAGCTGGTTCTCTGTCGAACTCCGAGTTTCAAGACGAACCTGCATACGCCTAGAAAAGATATGGAGGAACTCCAAAACTGCAGCAGACTTTGACAACTTCAAAGCAGCCACCGCCACCCACCACAAGCTCATCAGACACACAAGGAAGAAAGCACTCCAGAACAGAATCTCCGCCCACGCACACAATAGCAAGGAACTCTTCGGCATCATCAAAAAGTTTGCACAACCCAACAGTGAGACTACCGCCATCCCCGCCCCCTCCCAGGACATCTGCGACAGACTCAGCACCTTCATCTACCACAAAATCAGGACCATCTACGACAACGACAACCCACACACGGATCCCACACTCACCATCCCTGACACCACGCAACCGACACTTGACAGCTGGACCGCCCTCTCCATCGATGACACCCTCAAGACAATGAAGTCAGTCCCTTCCGGAAGCCCCATGGCCCCAGCCCCTACCACTTCTCCCACAAAGCAGCCGACATCCTCGCCCCCGAGCTTCGACGAATCATCAAACACTCCTTCGAGACCGCCTTCTTCCCCGACAACTGGAAACACGCCAAGATCAACCCTCTCCTGAAAAGACCCTCGGTTGACCCCACCGACCTCAAAAACTTCAGACCGATCTCCTTACTCCCGTACCAGGCGAAAGTCATCGAAAAAGCTGTCAACAGCTAGCTTGCCTCCTCCATAGAGGAAAACAACATCTTCGACTCCTCCCAATCCGGTTTCAGGAAAAACTGCAGCACCGAAATCGCCCTCATTGCCCCAACAGACTACATCCGCTCCCTCCTCGACCGAGGAAAGACTGTGACCCTCATCCTCCTGGACTTCTCTGTGGCCTTCAACACCGTATCTCACCGATCCCTAGCCCGACGACTACACAATGCAGGAATCCAGCACAAGGCCCTCGACTGGATCCACTCATTCCAATCCAGCACAACGCAGAGGGTCAGACTCCCACCCTTCCTCTCGGACCCCACACCGACCACCTGCGGAGTTCCCCAAGGATCCTCCATCAGCCCCACCCTGCTCAACGTCTACGTGGCTCCGCTCGCTCCCATCGTCAGATTCTACGGACTCAACATGGTATCCTACGCAGACGACAACCAACTCATCCTCTCTTTATCCAACGAACCCCACATATCCAAACACAACTTCCAAGAAGGAATGGAAGCAGTCGCCAGGTGGATGAAGGACAGCGGCCTACAACTCAACTCAGACAAAACTGAAGGACTCATCATAGGCCCTCACCAAGCCGCATGGAACGACACCTGGTGCCCCCCCGCCCTCGGTAACCCTCCCTCCCCATCTGACCTCGCACGCATCCTCTGAATCCTCCTGGACTCCGAACTCAAAATGAACGTCAAATCAACGCCGTCACCTCCGCCTGTTTCCACACCCTCCGTCTCCTACGAAAGAACTTCAACTGGATTCCTCTCGAGCACAGGAAAACCGTCACCCAAGCCCTCATCAGCAGCAGACTGGACTACGGCAACACACTACGCGGGAACAAAAACCTCACCCGCAAACTCCAGAACGCATCCGCCAGACTAGTCCTCAACCTACCTCACCACATCACCGAACACCTGGGGGCACTACATTGGCTCCCCGTCGAAAAGAGAATCACCTTCAAGCTTCTCACCCATGCCCACAAAGCCCTCCACAACACTGGACTGGCCTACCTTAACCACCGCCTGTCGCTCCACGCACACCAGAGATCCCTCCGCTCAGCCCAGCTCTCCCTAGCTACAGTGCCACGCACCAAGAAAACCAGAACAGGAGGACGGTCCTTCTCCTTACTCGCAGCTAAGACATGGAACACCCTACCACTCTCCAAGTTCATGAATGACCTCAAGACCTGGCTCTTCGCCGAACCCTAATGAACATCCTGGAGCTGCGCCCACCCTGCGGGTGAGAAGTTGCGCTTCACCAACCCTGATTGATTGACTGACCTGCCAGTGTGCCCTCAGCAGACACCGTGGGCCACTACCAGTTAGTGCCTCCTCGGGCTCTCAGCGCTATAAACCCTCCACCTGCTGGTGCCCTATTCGCAGACACCATGTGCCCCTACCGGTCAGTGTCTCTCCAGGGCTCTCAGCACCATGAACCCTCCACCTGCCAGTGCCCTCTCAGCAGACACCGTGTGCCCCTACCTGTCAGTGCCTCTTCGGGCTCTCAGCACCATGAACCCTCCACCTGCCAGTGCCCTCTCCGCAGGCACCGTGCCCCTACCTGTCAGTGCCTCCTCAGCTCTCAGCACCATGAACCCTCCACCTGCCAGTGCCCTCTCAGCAGACACTGTGTGCCCCTACCTGTCAGTGCCTCCTCAGGCTCTCAGCACCACAAACCCTGCTCCTGCCCTCTCAGCAGACACAGTGTGCCCCTACCCATCAGTGCCTCCTCGGGCTCTCAAGACCATGACCCCTCCACCTGCTAGTGCCCTCTCAGCAGACACTGTGTGCCCCTACCAGTCAGTGCCTCCTCGGGATCTCAGCACCATGAACCCTCCACCTGCCAATGCCCTCTCAGCAGACACAGTGTGCCCCTACCGGTCAGTGCCTCCTCGGGCTCTCAGCACCACGAACCCTGCTCCTGCCAGTGCCCTCTGAGCAGACACCATGTGCCCCGGTCAGTGCCTCCTCGGGCTCTCAGCACCACGAACCCTCCACCTGCCAGTGCCCTCTCAGCAGACACTGTGTGCCCCTACCCGTCAGTGCCTCCTCGGGCTCTCAGCACCACGAACCCTGCTCCTGCTAGTGCCCTCTCAGCAGACACAGTGTGCCCCTACCCATCAGTGCCTCCTCGGGCTCTCAGCACCACGAACCCTCCACCTGCCAGTGCCCTCTCAGCAGACACAGTGTGCCCCTACCCGTCAGTCACTCTCCCGGGCTCTCAGCACCATGAACCCTCCACCGGCCAGTGCCCTCTCAGCAGACACAGTGTGCCCCTACCGGTCAGTGCCTCCTCAGCTCTCAGCACCATGAACCCTCCACCTGCCAGTGCCCCTACCTGTCAGAGCCTCCCTCGGGCTCTCAGCACCATGAACCCTCCACCTGCTAGTGCCCTCTCAGCAGACACCGTGTGCCCCTACCTGTCAGTGCCTCCTCGGGCTCTCAGCACCACGAACCCTGCTCCTGCTAGTGCCCTCTCAGCAGACACAGTATGCCCCTACCCATCAGTGCCTCCTCAGGCTCTCAAGACCATGACCCCTCCACCTGCCGGTGCCCTTTCAGCAGACACCGTGTGCCCCTGTCAGTGCCTCTACGGGCTCTCAGCACCATGAAACTTCCACCTGCCGGTGCCCTCTCAACAGGCACTGTGCCCCTACCTGTCAGTGCCTCCTCGGGCTGTCAAGACCATGACCCCTCCACCTGCCAGTGCCCTCTCAGCAGACACTGTGTGCCCCTACCTGTCAGTGCCTCCTCGGGCTCTCAGCACCATGAACCCTCCAATTCCCAGTGCCCTCTCAGCAGACACCATGTGCCCCCGTCAGTGCCTCATCGGGCTCAGCACCACGAACCCTCCACCTGCCAGTGGCCTCTCAGCAGACACTGTGTGCTCCTGGTCAGTGCCTCCCTCGGGCTCTCAGCACCATGAACCCTCCACCTGCCAGTGCCCTCTCAGCAGACACCGTGTGCCCCTGGTCAGTGCCTCCTCGGGCTCTCAGCACCACGAACCTTCCACCTGCCAGTGTCCTCTCAGCAGACACCGTATGCCCCTACCTGTCAGTGCCTCCTCGGGCTCTCAGCACCATGAACCCTCCACCTGCCAGTGCCCTCTCAGCAGACACGGTGTGCCCCTACCCGTCAGTGCCTCCCTCGGGCTCTCAGCACCATGAACCCTCCACCTGCCAGTGCCCTCTCAGCAGACACTGTGTGCCCCTACCCGTCAGTGCCTCCTCGGGCTCTCAGCACCACGAACCCTCCACCTGCCAGTGCCCTCTCAGCAGACACCGTGTGCCCCTACCTGCCAGCGCTACTTCTCAGTCGGAAGCAGCCCTCCCTCCCCTCGGGCTGAAGTGTCCTTCCTGCTCCTGGCCGGGCGGCAGCACCGGGTTTGGGGGGGGGGAGTGTTAGAAATGAAGGGGGGAGGATTAACGTCCCAATGCAGAACACAAATGGTAGGGGGGGTAAATCACACCCCCCTCCCCGGGAGGAGCTCAGACACCCTCTGATGAGGCACCTGAACACCGAGAGAAACAAACCGTGGGGTCCGCTGGGCAGAGCACTGAAGACACAGCCCAGGCCCTAGTGGAGGAGGGGACCCGGTCACCCCACCACCCTTTCCTGTCCCACATCTAGCCCCCTCTTACCCAGGGCCGCAGCCAGACAGGGACCCCTGGATCGGACTCCCTTCCGCCGCCGCCGCCGCCGCCGCCTCCTCCGCCGCCACTGCTGGCAGATAATGCGCCCCTCACACATGGAGCCGCGGCGTCACATGGCCATGGAAGACAGACTGGGGGAGGCAGCGGCGAGGAAGAAAGACGAGGGCCCTAGACAGCGACGACAGACTGCGGGGGGGGGGGGAATGGGACCGTGGAGAGCAAAGACAGACTGAGGCATCCAACCATGGAGAGCAAAAACAGACTAGGCAAGCAACTGCAGGGGGAGAGAGGAAGCCCCCTCTGGATTTAGGAAGGGGATGGCGGATCTCACTAAAGAGAAAACACTGCCCACTTAAACAATCCTTCAGTGGGTGTTTTAACGTTTTCCATCTGAAAAACTTTCAAGACGACGCTTAACTGAAGCAATGGAGCTCTTACGCTTGCAATCCTGTTCTTGGGAGTACTGTAGGGTGCTGGCCATTCCCACAGACAACCTGTGTACCATACCATTCCTTCCACTGCGTCCAGGGTTCAGGACAAGAGCGTTTCAAAGCCTTCCTCAAGGTTAAGTTCCCCGAGTAATAGTTTGAATTTCGATCAATTCGATTACAAATTGCTAAAATAAAACCACAGGGGCGTCTTTATAGGTACCTCGATTGCTAGTCTTACGGTATACCGAGCATTTCCAAATATGTTCCTACTTTTATGGCATTGCTTCAACGGAGACTGCAATTCTCACGAATAAGGCGAGGTATAATTGCAGTAGTGATAGTCTTCATCGCGCTTCTAGGCTCCTTCTAAAGATGGCCGCTACGAAGCCAACTATTAGCCTGGGCTTTTTATTCAGTCCCGTTTCTTTTTGCCATGCAGCAGCTCTGACGCCTGCCACCTTCAGAGCATGCGCACTCTACACTAAGCCGTGCCCGCTGGCCGTGAGGGCATTAAGGAGCCTGCCCCGAAGATATCTTAAAGGGACAGGCACAGAGTACTGGAACCAGATAGATGGGTTGCATAATACTGTGCTCTACCTCCTCCCACCCGCGAGTGCAGTGCTTGAGGTGAGAGAGACAGAGCTTCATTCAGCCCCTCCCCACAGTCACTCCCGCCCCTTACATAGCCCCCATCAGTCCATCCCACACCTTTCCCATTCACTTCTTCCACGGATCTGACACCCAGGTCACTGCTGTACTTCCAGGCACTCCTTAGCCATCCGAGAGACAAGTCAAGTGACATATCACAGCTACTTCAATCACAGCCACTCGACCCCACCCTCCCATAGCACCCACTCAGTCCCATCTCCCAGACACTTCTTCACTCCCATATCCCCAGCTCTCCCAATTGACATGTACTTTACCCCTTGTTATGCCCCTACCCGAATAGGTGCTTCTACAGCCCCTCTTGTTCCTCGCCTACCTTACCTGTGCACACAACCCTATCCAATCCCCAAAACAGTGAGGCAGCTACGGGCCACCGTTTTCCTTCCCATATTCTTAAATCAGTCCCGTTCATCACCGCGCCCATCATGGCCCTAGTCCCAACATCACAGCACATACTCTACCCACTCATGTTTCCGCACCTCACAAAAACATACCCACTTTCCAGCACCCACATACTATTCCTGCCCTACGTTCCCCAGCCACTCCTTCACTGCCTAGCACCCAGGTACGGAACCTTCCGCCAGTCTACTTAACCCACACACTATAGCAGGGTGGGCCACCCTAGGGGAGCCTTAACTGATCCCGGGAGGGGCGCCAGGCTCTGGTTAAAAGAAGCATCATGCTGATAGCAGTGCTTTGTTTAAAGCTGAAAGCAAATGATCACCAGTAAGCCACGCTGTAATGGGTCATTACTAACATCTTTTGTGATTTATATCTGGCTAGGAGTATGTGTCAAAAGGGAGGGATTCCAAATATTCTTCAAAACTCTGCTCCCACTACGGATAATCACACTTTTACACGTTAGTAAGGCCTAGCTAACCAGAATAGTATGTTTGGCAATCGTATTTGATTGCATTTTTAAAAGGTTTAATATAACTGTAATGTTTAAATAAGTCTAGACATAGTTAAACATTGGAACTTTAACAGAATTATTGTGAAAAAGTCAGGGGGGCCCCTAATGATTTTTTTTTGTACTGGGGGCGCAGCATTAAAACGTTTCAAGACCACAGCACTATAGGCATGTCTTTCCTTGTCCCAGTTGCCCATTCCTTACTCCTCAATCCCCCCACGCCCCCATTTATAACCACCTTTTCCCTCCCGAATGCTTCTCAGTTCCATTACCATCGCTTAGACAGTTTCTCTCCGAGATATTACATGTTCCCACCATAGCCGCACCTTTTCCATTTTCCCTGCCACTCCCCTTTCTCTAGCTTCCAACACACCTTACCCGCTACCTTCTTGCACACATACATCTGATTAACTATGGTAACCTTTACCTACATATGCATCAGACATTGTACTTTAATTCTTATTTCTCTATTCTATTATCCACTTATTTTATCTATCTTTCAAGTTTCGAAAGGCCTTGTTCTTTGCCTTTCGAGCAAGGGATGATAGAGGTCCTGACTACCTTAAGCACCGGCTCAGGCCATATCAACAGGAACAGACGTTAAGATCTAACCACCAGTGGCTGCTTTGCATCCCACATTATGCTAAGGTGCGCCAAGGTGGTAGATCCTTTTCGGTGAGGACCACAAGACTGTGGAACTCTACCAGCATGCTTGTGTCAACTTGACTCGGAATTCGAGTTCAGGAAGGCCTAAAAAACGTGGCTTTTCAAGCAGGGATAATACATATCAGCTGTGTGCTCGCTGTTGTAGTCTGTGTAGCGCCGGGAAACCTCTGTTTGAGGTAGCTGCGCGCTTTAGAAGTGCTTTATTATTATTATAATTATTCCTAGAATGTGAGGTTTTTCATTATTGTAATGTTTAGTTTTAAATTTATGAATGTTTCTTGATATAGCAAATATATATTTATTCATGATGATAATTCTTTATGTACACTTCAATACTTTGTCTTGTCGTTTAACCTCAATAAAATCTTATTGAATTTAAAAGGCCCCACTTTCCCTCTACTAGTTCCATAACAAACGCCTTCCCCTTCTCTTGGGTACCCCATTTACTGGTTCCCCTCTTTTAGACCCCGAGTATGCCTCTGCTTAGCCTCTTCTTTCTACTAGTTTAGCTCATCCCTCTTTCCTAACACCCATAACCACCTATTTCAGTCTTCTATCTTTTCCATACAATTCCTCCCCAACTACTATTCTGCCGATTCACAGTTTCTATCCTGGCTAATCTTACTTCCCCTCCGAGCTCTCCTTCATCCCCTCCACCCAGGTACTTTTGCTGCCATCAGTCACTCCATCACATCATTGGAACAGCCATCTGCAACTTCATATCCCATTTCAATCGCCCTCAACCAGCCCTTATCTTCTAAAAGCTCCACTCAAACACTTTGATGCCTTAAAGTGCCAAATCACTCCATATACCTTCAGAATACCCCTTCAGTCCGACTCTTTTAAAAGCTCCCCTATAACCAGTTTTCTCTCATACTGCACCTCTGCTAAGCCTTCCCGTAACTTCCCACTAACACCACCTTTCCTCCTATAGGTCCGCTTTAGACCCCCTCTCCCCATCTCAAAGCTTCTCCAGCAAAACCCTCAGCCATCGCCTCTCCTAGCACTTTTCCAGCCACTCTTCACTCTATCAGATCCCAATAAAATCACGTGAAGCGGGCTCAACATAAGCATAGAATGGCTTTAATGACATTTATTCTCGTGTAGACATGTAGAGTAGATATGTACAACATGCAACAAAACTAAGCAATTTGGTTATTGGCAGCAGTTTAGATGTGGGAAAACAAAGACTACAGTTAACAGCCTAGCAAGTACAGGGCTTCAGATACCATAGCAGATAAGACAGGAAAGGGCCTGGTTCTTAGAAGATATGGATCACATTCAACTTATTTGAAGTACTCATTTCGTCAAGTTGTGAGGGCTGAAAGGCAAAAAAAATCTGCAACTTCTTTCTGTGTCCAGTACATATTTTCTATAATAGGTGCGTTACCTAGCTTTTTCCTTGGCTTGGAGTCACGTTAACACATGCTGGGCATGAATCTGTTAAGTCAAGCATGAAGATAGCTCATGATTAAAGTAGCAGCTTATGGACTACTCTGGACCCTAACGTGCAGTTCAGGTGACGTTTGGTGCAATATAACATCCTTTGCCTACAGTTACTAAGCAGCTGAGTGAAATACCCAACACCGAGTAAATAGATTTGTTGCCAAAAATATGTATATTAGAAATTTCACTGCCTCCCTTTTTCCCACGAAGTCTATCTATGCAGTGCCTCCTGAAAACGCAAGAAGATAAATAAGGAGTGATAACCTAATGGGCGCTGGCAGCAATAACATTGGAACCAATTGATAGGGTTACGTCAATAGTTCATTCCTTTAATTTTCGAGACATTGTATTCCCTTTTAGACAGGTATGGTGTATTGTATTGTCATTTTCATAGCGCTTACTACCCCGGACGAGGCGTCAAAGCGTTTTTTCGGCGAGTAGCACGCTACTCCGTAACCCATAAAGGATTAGTGTTGAATTAGTATAGTGAAATATGAAAGTAATTTGAGTGGTGGATAGGTTAGTCAGTTATTTGGATTCAGCAGGATAGCGGAGGGATAGAAGAGGGAGAAAGGTTCGCATTTATTTATTTATGAGTTTTAGATAGCGCTGGCTAGACACGTAGGTATCAGAGCGCTTTACATTCGGTTACACAATGTTACAGAAAATGATAACAATTGCACATTACTTCAAAAAATAAGCAACAAAATTGAAAGAGGGAAGAAAGGAGAGAGAAGTAGGGAGGAGGGGGGAAGGGGGAATTGTGAGGGGGGAAGATGAGGGAAAAGACGGCAGGAGAGACGAAGGGAAGTCTGCCCGAAGACCGACTGGGTAGGTGACGACCGAGGAAGGAGTCCACAGCCCGTCTCCCCTTTAGCTAAGCAAGGTAGCTCCATCAGGCATTAGTCAAATGTCTAGGTCTCAAACTGACGATTTATATAGCGCTCGTTACCCCTGATGGGATGTTGAGGCGCTTTTTTCGGCGAGTAGCACGCTACTCCGGAACCCATAAAGGATTAGTGGTGAATTAATATAGTGAAATATGAAAGCAATTTGAGTGGTTGATATTAATCAGTTATTTGTATTGAGAAGGATAGCGGAGGAATAGAAGAGGGTAAAAGGTTTGCATTTATATAGCGCTAGTTACCCCCAATGGGGTGTTGAAGTGCTTTTTTGGCGAGTAGCACGCTACTCCGGAACCCATTAAAGGATTAGTGTACACAGCCAGACGCCACCTAGTAGCAAAGCAGAGCTTTCACAGTCTTCAGTAGGAAAGATTCAGCTGTCTGAATAAAACTATGATGTTTTCAGTTGACAATGTTTTCGAACCAGATATTTTGGAAATTATAAAGCTCCAAGCAGAGGCGCAAAGTAGCACCCTACGCCGATGGGTATGAGTTAGTGGTCAATATGTTTTTAGGTCTCACCTGAGCCAGTGCATGCGCTGGTCTGGCGAGACATTTAGTAGTGGGTTTCAGAAATGCGACCACAAGCTTTTGCTTGTGGCCTAAAGCTTGCGTGCATGTGCGCGTAAACGCGCGCAGCCGCCATCTGCCTTTATTATCTAATACAGTTAGGAGCCGTCATGGCTCATTAAGTGCTTTCGCGCGCACACAACTCCCTCCGCCTCTCTCTCCCGCTGCAGCCCCCATCTATGCATTCCGCGCGGCCAATGCTTTTTAGGTCTCGCCTGAGCCAGCGCTTATAGCGCTGCTCTGGCGAGAGTTTTAGTAAGCAGGTTTTGGAAGTGCAAACCCAGTGGCTTTTGCTGGCCTCCAGCTTGCGTTCACGCGAGCATGAACGTGCTCAGCTGCCAGCTTTCAGCGCCCGAGGCGCCATCTGGAGCGTGATTACTTTCACTTTTGGCGCTGCTGCGCGCGCACCACTCGCGTGTTTGCTGGCGCGCGCGCACCCCTGCTTTCACTTTTGCCGTCTTGTTTACTTTTGCCGTCTTGTTTTTAATTTTTAAAGGTGCGTCTCACTTGCTTAAATGCATGTTTTGCTGGTCACACCGTATATTAGTATGTCAGACATTCTTGCGTACATGGAACTCTTGGCTCGATTTTTATCAGTCTCCTTTGACTTCTTACGGTCTGTATGCCCGCATGCCCTCTCCTCAATAGCCCCAGCTCTCCCCCTCTTACCCCACGCCTCGCCTTCTCCTCTCAGCAGCCCCCCTCCTCTCTCTTCCCAGCAGTTCCTTCTCTTTTACTTTCCGTCTCTGCTCTCCCGTAGCTGTCTTTGGTCTTGCTCCCCACCCTCACCCCCACAATCCACTCTCACTTGTTCTTGCTGTCTGCACCTCCAGCCCTCTGTTCCCTCACCACTCGCTCTAACTCGCCCCCCTTCTCACACCCTCAGGTCCCTCAGCTGTTCGTGGTCTCCAGCTTTTCCCCACCTGGCTCTCTCGCGCAAGCAGCGTCGCTCCCTCCACCCTTGTATTTCCTCAGCTGTGTCTGTCCTCCGTTCTGTCCCCACTACATCTCCCAGCAGCAGACCCAGACTCCGTCCTCTCCTCCACACACGACGCACTCCCCTCCTGCCCTCTCTCCTAAGCAGCCCCGTTCTCACTCTCCCCTTTTCCACGCCAACCAGTTACCTCCCCTCACCTGCAGTGTTACAGCTTCCCCTTATCTTCAGTAATTTCCCTTGCCTCTCACTGTTCCTTCCCTCCACCAGTGTAGCCCCCTCCTCGGGCTCTTCTGGCCTCTGTCCTCAATACTCTCGCACCTCAACACTTCCCAGTCTCTCCTTGTCACAGCTCTCTGGCATCCCTCTGTCTTTCCACCAACACCAACAAACAGCTCTACTCCCTCCCTAATCTGTTCCTGCTCTCTTCTCTCCCCCCCCCCTTCTCTGTGCTCCGTCGCTCGCGAGGCGCCATCTGGCATTCCTCCCCCTCCCGCTCCTCCCCCACCAGAGAGCGCGTCTCGCGGCCGCGCGTCTTTTTTTTTTTGCTCTTTCTTGACTTTTGAAAATGCACAAATCAGCTGTTGCTGCTTCTGCCTCATCACACCGTATATTAGTATGTCAGACATTCTTGCGTACATGGAACTCTTGGCTCGGCTTTTATCAGTCTCCTTTGACTTCTTATGGTCCGTATGCCCGCACGCCCTCTCCTCAATAGCCCCAGCTCTCCTCCTCTTACCCCTCGCCTCGCCTTCTCCTCTCAGCAGCCCCCCTCCTCTCTCTTCCCAGCAGTTCCTTCTCTTTTACTTTCCGTCTCTGCTCTCCCGTAGCAGTCTTTGGTCTTGCTCCCCACCCTCACCCCCACAATCCACTCTCACTTGTTCTTGCTGTCTGCACCTCCAGCCCTCTGTTCCCTCACCACTCACTCTAACTCGCCCCCCCTTCTCACACACTCAGGTCCCTCAGCTGTTCGTGGTCTCCAGCTTTTCCCCACCTGGTTCTCTCGCACAAGCAGCGTCGCTCCCTCCACCCTTGTATTTCCTCAGCTGTGTCTGTCCTCCGTTCTGTCCCCACTACATCTCCCAGCAGCAGACCCAGACTCCGTCCTCTCCTCCACACACGACGCACTCCCCTCCTGCCCTCTCTCCTAAGCAGCCCCGTTCTCACTCTCCCCTTTTCCACGCCAACCTGTTACCTCC